>JABXJD010000026.1:2937500-3370000 GCA_013375575.1 Percina caprodes
ACTTTGCAAGACCAGAATTAAAACACAAACAGATGGTGCAGAGAAGGAAGCAGTGCATTAGAGCAAAGAACAACAAACACCATATGCCACCTGCAAAAAGGTGAAACAATACAGCATGGCACACAATCTGCACGGAACAGGTTAGTCTGTCATGGACCTGACTTTAGCTGTTGTTGCTGTCATAGTTGGCTTTAGCTCAGCATTTAATACAATACTCCCATACAAACTGATCCAAAAACAGAGCGACTTTGGCTTGAGTAGTTCACTATGCTCCTGCATATCTGACTTTCTGAGCAACAGGCCACAACACGTCAGGATAGACAGTCCCACTGATCAACTCTGATCCTGAACACAGGAGCGCCACGGGAAAGCATCCTTAGACCCCTCCACAACACCCATTTCACGAACAACTGCTCCTATATTCATCCCTCCAATACCATTATCAAATTTGCGGACAACACCACCGTAGTTGGACTCATAACAGACCATGACGAAACAGCCTACAGAGAGGAGGTACAACATCTGGTTCAGTAGTGTCAACATAACAACCTGGACTCAACACAACTAAGACCAAGGAGGTGATAATAGAGGTAGAGAGGGTGGAGACATTTTAATTCCTGGGAGTTCACATCAAGACAGACCTCACCTAATAACCTAGTAACTTAATAACATAGTACCTCTCCAGCTACCAGTACTTCCGTACTTCAGTCTGTGAAGTGACCCTCTGGTTCCCAACCCAAATCCATACAGACTGAGCTACTGTCACCCACATGATCTTCTAACATCTCCTGCCAGATGAAGAAGGCCAGCAAAGATTATACTTTTTTTGGAACAGTCTCACCTCCCACAGCAACTGCTGGTGAACTTTTATCATGCCACCATGGAGAGCCTTCTAACCTACTCCTGCACAGTGTGGTATGGGAGCTGCCATAGGGAGGATCAGAAGGACATATACACTGGCCAGCTGAAAAAGAAAGCCAGCTAAATAATAAAGGACCCATCTCACCCTGGACACTGCCTGTTCTCTCCTCTCCCCTCCCCTCCGGAAGAAGGTAGAGAGCAACAAAATGTAACATTTGTAAAGCTTCGGTACTAAAGCAAGCCTTATAGTAGTTAGATGTGGATGTATGGGTGCCCGGATAGCTTAGTTGGTAGAGCTGGCGCCCATATATAGATGTTTACTCCTCGACGCAGCGGGCCCAGTTTCGACTCCGACCCTTTTCTGCATATCATTTCCCTTCTCTCTCCCCTGTCATGTTTTCAGCTGTCCTATCAACAAAATTAAAGGCCGAAAATGTAAAAAAAAAATCTTCAAAAATTGATGTACACCACATCCCATTACCCCACAAGCCTAGACAACCATTGCATCAAATTATAAACCTGTTCTGGGTTGCTGCAGCTACTGACTTGCCAACAATGTCATCATGATGTCAGAGTGGTCACTGGGATTTGGCGTCTGCGGCACTCTAGTGGAAACTGCTTCGGAAGCCAGGTAACGACAGGTTAATAAGCTTGGTGACATTTGACATCTGTGGCTTAGGTGGCAATGGGTGTGGAGATTAGGCCTCACACACTCAGGTCATCACACACACACACACAACCTTATGTCTGGGCAAATTATGAATGACGGAAAAAAGCATTAGCCTAATGATCAAACAAACAAGTTGCCATCACTACACTGCTAAATAAATTAGTACTCACAGAAGTACTTGAGTGTCTCTTCAATCTGCTCGTGTGTGAGTCCCAGAGCGACTGTTGGTGGCAGCAGAGGGGTGTGCAGCCAGTCGTCATTACCGTATCCAAACACACTGTCTGCTCGAAGAGTGTAGTTGGGCTGACCCTCTGATAGGAGGCTCACTATCTCCAACTCTGGCAGGTCTGAACAAAGGTCTGAGTGTGGGGAATGTTTGTTTGTACATGTGTGCATTTGTATAAAGATCCATGAGAGCCACGATGTATGGGTTTATGTATGAGAATAGAAAAAACAAAAAAAGAAAAAGGAAGCAGGACTTTAACAATCACAATTAGACATGTCACCTACTTTCCAACGGCACACTGCCCTCTGCTGATAGAGCTATGGACCTACATTGTTTCCTTACTCATTAGTGTACACTATTCAACAGATAGCTGAATTAACCTTTGGTGCTTGGTATTATCAACATATACGTAATTTGCAAATTAATGCGTTAGGTTATTATTTATACATTAGATAATGCACTTCACCCTATATATATATATATATATATATATATATATATATATATATATATATATATATATATATATATATATATATATATATCTTTCAAAAATATTCGTATAAAGATATTTCTCGTCTGCGAATTACCTGTTAAAGTTGACACATCATGGCAGGATCGTTGTCCCAGGTCCTCAGGTGAATTAAGATGAAGAGGCTGGGGGTCCACATCCAGGGCCCCCGGCGCCTCCCCCCGCCCCTCATGGAGGGAGAAAGCTGACTGGGAGTCCAGGTGGGCCTGCGGGGGCCAGTAGAGACGAGAAGAAGAGGAGGGAGAAGAGGCAGGGTGGGACAGCTTGACTGGGGTGGGAGGGTTCAGGGTGAAGACAAACCCAGAGCTGGGTGTCCCGCTGTGGGACTGAGGCCCCCTGGTGGCTCAGGGAGACAATGCAGGCTTCCAGGGCATCAGGCTCTGATTTGCTCTTAATGACTAGAGAGAGAAAATTGTTAAGAGGAAGGGGGGAGGGGGGAGAGAAGAGAGTAAAAACATTAGAATGTTAAGGAACTTTGTGCAGAAATGTCTTTAATATAGCACTGCACGACACTAACAATTATTTTACTGAAAATTGCAATCATATACAGCAGTGTATGCCAAACTGCAATATAATTAACCAGCAAATACACATATCTAAAGAAAAACTAGTTCTTACTTACTCTGTAATGTTTTACCATGGTGATTTAATACACACACAATTCCAAAAAAAAAAAAAAAATAGATCTATCTATCTATCTATCTATCTATCTATCTATCTATCTATATATATATATATATATATATATATATATCTATATCTATATATGTGTGTGTAGAGTATGTCATCTTTCATACTAGTAATCTGATTCGGAAATTCCGGTGGGTCATACTGTATTTTGTCCAGCTTTTTTCTTTTATTAGTGCAGCCCTAATCTAACATACTTTGTATCTGTGATTAAACAGTAACTAGCAAAGAAAGTGTCATTTAATTATAAACCATTATTATAAAAAAACTAACTCCAATTATGACATTTTTTATTAAATCTAATTATGTAGGCTAAGTAATTGAGACTCATTTCTTTTTTTAAAAGATCTGCATTCTATGAGCATCAAACCTTTTGTTTGATCAAAGAGCTTTTCTTTGGAAGCAAAAGAGGGTCTGGCCTTCTGTCTCTGTTTTAGGGTCACAAAGATAGAGTTTCCACTGCCTGAAGCTAAACAAAGATCAGGTTCCTCATAACTGTAACACACACACACACACACACACGCACGCACGGCAGTACATGCTATATGGATGTTAGCGCCAGTACAGTAGCTACAGAAATCTCACGTCTGGTCTGTACTTTTACAGTACTGTAGTTTTCAAGTCAGTGTGGACTTGCGGTGCAGCATTTCATTAGTTAAGGAGAGTCATCAGTTGATCACTTATCAGCAATGGCAGATCTGGCTCATTTAGAAGACCTCTATGCGGCGGTACACACATGGGCCACGGTGGAGCGCTCTATCGTATTGATTAAGGGCAGATGGCTCTGTCTTGCATTAGAGGGGGGGGGCCCTACTATACATGCCAGAAAAAGTCTGCAACATTGTTTTATCATGTGGATTCCTGCACAACATTGCACAAGAAAACAGGGTGTCATAAATATAGTGATGGAGCCAGATAACCCGATGACCAGAGAACAGTGTCCAGCACAACCCCAACAGGGGCTATACAAAGGAGGAGGGATATTATTCCTCACTTTTAAAAGGCATAGTGTTATTTTGGCAATGATATTCAATACAGGAAACATGACGAGGCACAACATTTTTATTTATTCTTCTTCAGGTTTTTGTTTGTCTTTTAAAGTGTTGCAACATATTTGCATTCTATACAGGCAACCACATTTGTAGTAATACAGTACAGTATACCAGTGGTTCCCAGGGTTTGTGGTCTAAAGTACCCCCACAGCCCTGTTAGATGAACTCACGTACCCCTTCATCAAATCTCAATGAGTTCCAAATGTTCATCCATTACTTTAGCTAACTTTTGAACTGCTTGGTCAGTATGTTTGCAGCTGCTTATGCAATAATTTTAGCTATGCATTTCTACTCTTTACTTATTCATTACTTTCAGCTACTTGTTTAAACTTATGTGTTCAGGTGTAACATCTGATATATTCTGTTAAATCAAATCATAATTACAATTGGTTTTATTTCAAATTAGTGAGCTGCTCCACAATGCTTTCAAGTCCCCCTGGTTGGGAATCACTGCAGAACACTACAAGCATAAAAACAAAAAACATAATGTTGTGTATATTCAAGTGATTATAATCATAAAGTCAAAATACACAAATATTTCAACTGTATTTTTTATAGCATGAACTGAATCTTACGGTTTTTCTTATAACAAAAACTATAAAAGATATTTGCATATGGTTCAAAAAGCTGCATGTTAAAAAAAAGCTCTTCTCATAAATTCAAGTCACATGATGGCTTCAAGCTTTATCAAGGCTGGTAAAAAAAAATAAAAAAGGACACTTGATACCTCGACCCAGTTATTGCCGTCAATAAAACATGCTGGCCAGAGGACAAAGGGTTAGGCCCAATTAAAGCAACAGCTACTAGCCTATTGTGTTAAATACAGAGCGAGCTTGTGCACATACACACACACAGAGCTGAAGACTGCAGCTGTGTCCCCATCATAACACACCCATCCGATTTCACTTGAATTGAATTGAACCCCCCCAGCACTAGTATCACTATCACCATCAGAAGCCCTTTATTTCCCTTTATCTATGTTGCTCAATTCCCCTCCCCTACTTTTCATGGCACCGTCCATCCAATCAGCTGAGTGTTTTGGTTTGTGGCCAATACTTCCCCATCAACCCTCTCTCTCTCTCTCTCTCTCTTACAGATGTCAGAGGAGTCACAGCACCTGCACACACTTCAGCTTTTATATTCACCGCCATCTGATGGTCCGTTTTTGACAATAAATCTACATTATGTGTGGTGTGACCCCAACAATTAAGCATTCACTGAAAATATCTTAATTTTACATGCACACAAAAAAAAAGCTATGTACTAATGTTGAGAAAAAAGAGATAGGCATGTCCAAGTCTTTTAACATTAACACTGTCAGATCCAATTTAGCAGTGCCAGTGAGTGAAACACTGTTGAATTGTTAACCATGCAGCCAAGCGAGACCCTGTCAGCCAGGGGTGACACTAGGGGACTTGGTTATTAGCTATCTCCCCCTCCTTTGTGTTCTCATCTTTTTACTGTGCTAGGCAGTATGCCAGAGGGAAAAAAAACTAACTGCAAGCTGAGTAATCAGCAAGAGCATCATTCATACAAAACATAATGGAGCTGCAGAGAAGATTAGCACAGCAACCTCTGTGTTCAGAAACAGCAACAGAATACCTGGCCAAAACAAACTTAAAATGCCATCAGGGGTTTTTATAAGTGAACTGTAACCAGAATCAATATAGCATTAAATCTAATAAAATAACACAATCACACAACATGAACTAGAGTAAGAAAGGCTGGTGTTTGGTGCTACAGGCTTTAAGTCATGTCTGCACCTTAAACTGAAACAGTATATCCTGCCTTTAACCTTGAAGCCTGGACTGGCCCTGAACTGAACTCAAGGGAGGTAAAGGGTGTTTGAAAAGCTTGACGTTGGTACTTTGGGCAAACAATGCCCCTACCAGAGGGTGTGTACGTGAGCAGAGGCACACAGGAGTGAAAGACAGAGGAAAGGAGGAGGGGAAGGGAGAGAAGACACACTACACTAAAGGAGGGTTGCATTTGAGACATGGGTACTCTCTTGTACACTAGCAGATTGAGTCTGCATGGTATATTTTCTTTTGACCTCTTCTATAGCTAACCGAAGGGATCTATAACTCTGAAGTTATCGCTGCTCAGAAAGAGGAAAAACTGTCATTAATGCAGCAAAGTCCAAAGTATTTACTGTTATTAAGACATAGCAGTGTTGGTCATCTTAAACATATAGAAATCAAAAAATATGAACAATATATGTTAAAACTTTAAAATAAATGTAGGGTGAATGCACATTTAGCAAATGTATGTATTAAGCAGTTTATATCCGTTCCCCAAGGTTAATATAAGAGTTGAAAGAGTAGAAAATTAGACTGCCTTTGACTAAACTTCTTTAAAATTTCCAAGAACATCTGTAAGATTAACAAAAACAGTAACAAGTGCCTTAGCATAAAGTGCTTTAAATGCCTTGGAGTGCAAACAA
The DNA here is from genome assembly GCA_013375575.1 of Percina caprodes. NCBI lineage: Eukaryota > Metazoa > Chordata > Actinopteri > Perciformes > Percidae > Percina > Percina caprodes. The sequence continues at coordinate 2,943,972 of JABXJD010000026.1, forward strand.
ACTCACTTAACTCCAGCATGTACTACACTACAGGACACTAGAGAATAATGAACACATGGGTCTGGGTAAAAGCAGCCATTAAATGTGAGTGTTTTAGAGGCTATGCTATGATGCATTAGATAAATGCTTGGAGATAGTGTACTCTATTGTGATGTATGGCATAAACTACTTTTGTTATATTATAATATATGGCAATATATTGTTTTTACAATACAGTGTGACATTACAAAGCAAGCACAACAGAAAATCATCTAAACTTTAACCATTCAAGTTCTTCAAAAGCTCCAATTCCACTTTTTATCACCACCACCTGACACATCTGTGCCAAGATCCAAACATCAGGAGTAAATATTTGAACTTAATCAGCCAAGAGAATAAGATGACCCAACAGTGTGTCTGCAGTACGTTAAAGTCCAAAGATAAGCGGACGTGCATCAGTTCACGATATATCTCACACAATAGGTTGCAATATCTGTGACATTCAGATAAAACTGAGCAATCACATTGAGCCTTCATTCTATTTTGATGCACACAAGGAGGCAATAAAAAAATTAAAAAAGCAAAATATACAGAATTAATAGTTCTGTACAGTATGTCATCACATTGGCTTCCTGCTGGGCTGCAAACTTCAGATGTTAATAAAATATTGTTTTGTTTTAGTTGTGATCACATTATATGACCAAATAACCACAAATCCTTCTGAGAAACATAATGTTGTATACAGTGTAATAAATCACTCAACACTGTATTCATTTAAAACATTTTGTTTTAGCCATCTTTATGTCCAGTGAGATTTAAACGTAACTAGAGCCTGTTGGATAAATAGTGCAGGAATGTTGTTAAAGATGCATTTTAGAATCATGTCACCATTCTATAGTTTGTAGAGTAGTGACCGTTTTCAACTGGCCACAACATTTCTTTTTTTACAATTAAAAATCCTGTATCGGTCAGACTATTGCCATAACCAAAACCTCCTTTTCCACGTTATCACTAACCAGCTACATGCAGCCACAATAATTATAATCCCATGAATGACATCATGTACTCATTTATTGTAAATGACAAATGTTCTCAGGCAGCAGACTCATAGCGTTGAATTACGAGAACTGTTTGGTCAACCATTAACAACTCATCCGTTCTTTGCCAAGTTTTAATAAGAGGACACATTCTGTGACATCATTCATAAAAAGGTGAGTGAGGCAAAAGCTGACAAATTAAAGTTTAAAACTTAGACAAGAATTTTCAAACAGCAGTACAGCCTGGTCACTTTCATACAACACAGATATACTGGAAAATGATATCTCAGATGATATCTGTTATACTACTCATAATATCTTATATATATATATATATATATATATATATATATATATATATATATATATATATATATATATATATATATATATATATATATATATATATATATATATATATACTGTCTGACTAACAATGCAAACACAAAGCCTACCATGACAAGAAGCAAGATATAATGCCTGATGCAAAATAAACATTAAAGTTTGCAACTTTAAAGAGAGCTAAGAGGCTTGGGAATGAAAACCCTAAGAATGACAGAAATTTTAAATTTATTTTAAATACGCCTACTGATTAATCTGTCATTCATGTTTTTAAATTCTATCAATTAATTATAGAATCATAGAAAACAGTGAAAAAGGCCCATGCCCACCACAATTTCTCAGAACCCAAGAGCTTAAATTGCTTGTTTGTGTGATCAACAGTGCAAAACCCAAATATATTTAGTTTACAATAATCTGAAAAGCAACAAAGCCTCACACTTGAGAAGCTGGAACCAGTTATAAGTGACAAATATTTAATCAATTATTACATTTGTATGTGACTAATCAAATAATTAGAAGGAAAGAGTATGATGATTAGTTGTTTAGAGTGGGCCGAGAACAAATTAGAAAGACATTCTAACAGTTTCAGAGATAGAGATAAAATAGACAAATGGAAGGAAAAGAGCATGGAGAAAAAAAAAAATACAGGCCAGTGTACAGAGGTCCTTAACCTGAGCAAGAATTTCACCCTGACCACTGGAAGAGCTATATCTGGACAGCAACTCCACATGAAGAGAAAGTGGTCACAAAAACGTAAATACCACTTATGCACTCAACATGCAATCCTTTAAATCTGCTCCTGGAGCTGTAAGGGACACGCAAAACTTTGGTTCAAGAGATCAGACCCATATTCCAACTTACTCACCCTGTAAACCCTCGAGATTTGGGCAGACATAATATGTCTGACTCAGAGTTAAAAGTTAGTGCTAGTGTACAACAGAGAGCCAGCCTGCTGAGTTGCTAACTGCCTTGACCTTTAAAACAGAAATGTAACAGACAGATCGAAAAAATAATTAAATTCTGCAACTTTCCACTAGTAGTATCAAAAGCCCTGTCAGACGGCAAGCAGGATTTTGACTTAAAGAGTGCTATTATTTTGCTAAAACAACAGATTGTGTCAGATGGAGGGAGTACACTGGAGCACTTTCTGAATTCACTTCAATCAATTAAATTATCTTATAATACATATAGTTGTATTTACTATAGCATATCAGTTTGTCTTTTTAGTTCTTTTAAAAAGCACTCTGAAATGACAAAGCTAAACACAGGGCCTAACATTTCTGCACTCCGCTTCAAGTCATTTTTGGGAAGGATGCAAGAATATTTAGTCATAAAATTTGTATTTACCTTGTATACATTTCAAACCACATTTGTTTCTCTATTAGATTCTTCTGTTAATTGATCATATTAAAACAAACAGCTGTAATACACTTGAGGTCAACATCACGAAAGCCAGTGTCTTATGTAATGAGTCCCAACTTCTCAGATTACTTGATAGGCACTCTTATGTGTTGTGATGGGAAAACGCTAAGCATAACAGACGTCAGATAGAAAATTTAAAAAAAGGAAGTCTCCATCTCACTTCTGTCACATCAGAGACAAAGAGAACACTTAAGAAAATTAAACTGCTTTGGGACATCTAATCAGCAGGGCTGGTTCAAAAGACACAAGCCTAAAACTACTGTGATTGATTAAACAAAATATTAGACAAAATATCCTTATGTTGAGTTCAGTCATGTTGACATGACGAGGACAATGAGGGGAGAAAAACAAACAGGCAAAGGCTTCTGTGCTGTATCAAGTGTAATCAATTTAGATTTAACAGATGCAGATACATTAGCTAAATGCTAATAACACTGGACAAGCCAGAAAGCCATGAAATTAATTAAAAGCTGAAACAGACTTACTGTACTGCTGCTGCAGTAGTTATCTTAGCATGTGATGTATTGTGTATGTAGGGTACTGTCTCCTTTAGTGTGTGTTCATCAAATGAAATGCTCTCTGGGCTGCTTTACCGGCCGGCTTCTGTCCTGTCCTGAATGTGTCCTGTCAGGAGAAGAAAGGGAAAGCAACGGTGAGGCCGGGTGGAGGTGGGGCTGAAGGGGGAGTGAGAGACCAGGAGAAGGAGGGACATACAGGAAAAGGCGTGCTGGTTTATCATTAGCGTGTGTGCCTGAGAAACAATGGACAGACAGAAGCAAGAGGAGAGCAAGAGGTCTGTGAGGCAGCCCTTGTACAGGTTATTGTGCGACAACAGCAGTTTTAGGATGTCCCGCTTCCTCATGGATTTAGTTATTTGCATCAACCCAACAATGCAATGCTCCAAGCTCTTGTTTCTACTGTGTTATCTAATCAGATTTACACCTATAGTTCAGCCTTTATCACAGCAACAATGCCAAGTCTGTTTCCCAGCACTGTTGGCCACTGATTTCATCAAAGAAACATGTACTAGGTTCTCCAGTCAGTGCCCTTAATCAAGGCACCGGCTCAGATCTGGAGTTGGTCCCCAGGCACTGGAAATGGCTGCCCACTACCCCCTTGAGGGATGGGTTAAATGCAGAGAATGAATTTCGCTACATGTATGTGTATATGATGATAGATTACCTTTAAAATGTGTGTACAGACAGTAATCTGTGATTAATTACGATCGGAAACATTTTACTATCTTACTAAACAGGTCTGTGGGGAGTATGTAAACACATTCACTTCAGTGGTGTGTACAGTAACTAGTTTAACATGAAGCTCACAGAGGCCACCACTGTTTGTTAAATCTGGTTTAATACTGGGGACAAAATCTACTGCTTCAGTCATAACAACAACAAGAATACTAATAAAAAAAGAAATGATCACAAAACAAAGAGTACTATTTATGCTATTTTACTTTTTCTCATATGCTCTAAACGACATAACTATCATATGTCAGGTGTAGGGCAATTGAATTTCATGTACTCCAGACACAGTACAAACTGTTCAGTTCTATTAATAACAAAGACAGTATTCAGTGCACTTGTGCACAAATGTTTTAATGCATTTTAATGTTATTAATTTTAAAAGTGTTCTTTTAAATGTTTTTATTATAAGCAAAAAGTTGTTCAGCCTTTATCACAGCAACAATGCCAAGTCTGTTTCCCAGAACTGTCGGCCACTGATTTCCAAGTTGTTTGAAGGTTAAAAGAGACACAAAGAAAAGCGCAAGGAAAAAGAGAGAGACAGGCTGAGACAGATTATTCTTTTCCCTTACTGTATTACATGAAGGGTAAGCATGTGCGTCTTACTTCATACAGTATAGAATACCAAGAGCTCATTTGGTGTTAGCAGGGTTTTCTATTATGCCTCAGTGATGCCAGTTGTGTTGAATACACAGTGAATTATGTGCGGTTTACAGACAAAGGTGCCATTCATTTCCCACCAGTTTGTACAGAGGGTGCACCTTCTATGAGTCTCTGCTGTCTATCAGTCAAAGTAAAAGGTAGGCTACACAGAAGCCATTGTTACTGCAAGCTCCCCACCTGCAGGAGTACCAAGGAGGTGACTTATTTTAACCTCAAGTACTGGAGTTTTTACTCTAATAGTCTAATGGTTAGGCCTACTGATAGAAGTGACTGAGTTTAACATTTGGCTGTAAAGTAACAAAAACTATATAGAGAAATTATAACGTCAAAGGCTGAGTTGACCGTTGATTCTGACTTTCAAGCATTAAGGCTAGCTATTAAGTTAATCATTATGATAGCTAGCTAAACATAACTAGCAAAACCAGCAAGCCTGAAGATATGTTAGCTAGCTTAGCTACAAATATACCTTATTTGAAATTGCTTCACCCACGCCTGACTAAAGTGTCACTAAAGTCATTGTTAAAGTCCAAGTGTTGGTCAAAAGTAAGTGTTCAGAAGATGTTAAAAACAGGACAACTTCAACCGTATAATAAACACTTCCACTCCGGAGCAATCCCACCCTGCAGCAGCGTTATGGAAATTTCCCCTTGTCCTTAAGTATGGACAGTTTAAGAAACATATTCCAAAGCGACAACATACAATATAACTGTCTATGAAATGAGACTGTGAGTAAAGAAAGGGTTCAACTTACATGTTTACTTCATTAGTGTCTATAAGGTTGTATTCGGCGCTGAAGTTCCCCTCAGCAAACTTGAAGCTCAGCTGTCACAACGGCTGGGTCCGCTCTGTGTTCCATTTGGTCATCTTGAAAGCGAGGCATCATGGTACACGTAGTTCTTCAAAGAAATGCATTTTTTTTTTTCTATCACACAACATTAAATCTGGTCAAAGGTAAATCATTCATGATAGATTTTTTTTGTTTGTTTTTAATTGAGAAAAGAGAAAGCCTAGGACTGTGTATTAAATCTACATAAAAAATGATTCCTGTAGTGCTCAGGTTTCCAGTCACACCTGCAGGTATTTCCTCTCTTACTTATCATGTCACTGTACGTCATTTAAAAGAGAGTGATGGACTCATGTGGGAATTAAACAAGGCTCTATATTGGCAAGTGGTCACATGCAACGTATTTTGAGCCAGATAAACCACATCACACCCTGGTGATATTTTTGGTTGTTCTATCTGACACAGAGTGTTCACAGAGTGTATGACAGGTGACACTAGCTGCTGGAAAAATACCTAAACACAGATGAAGAGCTGCACTGCTTATGAATAAACAAAGATTAGTTTTTGTATTTAGCAGATGCAATAACAGATAGAAGTGTTGATGATGTTGCATATCTCAAGCAGATTCTTATCCAACGACCAACAACGGCGATCTTTACAAGCTTAACATCTGTCAGATTATTTGTGCCATAAAAAGAACATCTTTGGTTATTTTCAGCTGCCTCTCTTACTTTATCTTCCCAAACTAGCAAGGACACTCACGTGTGACTGGACCAAATGCTGAGCTATTTTAACCCTGAGAGCTAAGCGCCAAGCCTGCCTGAGAATGTGCACAGACATACTGTGCACCCTCAAACTTTCACACATGGAAACTCACACACATCTGATCTGACTTCAACAAAATGCCTCCAGTCTTGCTCAGTGTTAACTTATGGTGTGAGTCTCTGTCTACCTCTAGTGGTAACAGTCTGAATGAACATAAATATTGTACTGTATGTCAAGATTATCATCTGGTTCCAAGATCTCTCGCTCAACTATATTAATTTGTGTGGATATCTTCATTAAATAAAAAAACATCATTTTAGATACTAAAATACTAGTTTGCAATTAAGCTGGTAGATTTGTGTTGTGGAGTTACAAAAGCTGTCTATGTCTCAGGATTCACTGCTTCTCTGCATCTCACAAAAACAATAAAGTAAGTGGACCTTGAGTGGGGATCTTTGTCTGCAGTTCCAAGCTCAACTACTAAGTGAACATGGACAAGAAGTCCACGTGGAAGGGCAAGTGCTTCAAATCTTAAGTTTGAACATCTATAGTTCCATGAGAAGTGAGAAAACTCAATGAAAATGTGTGATAAGGTCAAAAGCTCCAGAAGTAGCGAGTAAGTGATCCTTGAGTTGAGATTGTTTCCAAGGTGAGAAATTAGCTGTTTTCTTCTTTAGTTTTTACACTTATCTATGTCAGTAAATGCTACATCCAAAACATATCTTTATACTCAAATTACCACTGTATTTCTTCCCTGGTACAGGTGGTCAACTGCAGCTCTGTCCATTGTTCCACAACATTCCTCCGTGGACAGCCAACGCCACAGTATGAGTGTCTTCCATTTGTAAGTGATGATTAATAATTTAACACAGTCTCCATCAATTCAGTGAGCTAGTGGTCTGCTCCAGGCGACTTCCTTTCCCAAGGACAATGGGGCCATTTCCTGTGGGGTCAGAGGCAGAGAACCAGAGAGAGCAAAACAGGCAAGTATTGTAAAGCAGGGAAATCATATCAGTGTGTCCTGCCCTTGGAGTGATTCAAGACAGATTCAAGCGTGTAGTGAGAGTCGTGGTCTGTTTGCTGGGAGTTTACAGGGAAAGACTGGAGCCAAGTCTGCCAGACACCAGTGCAGATATCGTTCTGACCCCTGCCTTCAGGATGTTCAGAAAATATTCTGACTTTGTAAATGTATCTATGGTATGACATATTACAGAGACAGAAAGATAGAATGAAACCATAAGGAGAACTTCCTATACATGAGAGCATGTATAGGAAGTTCATGATCATGAGTGCAAGCAAGCAGCCTCTTACATATTTGCAAGGAGAGAGAAATGTTTCAATATTTTGTTTTATAAAATAAATTGACATCATAAGCTTGAATTAATGCCAAAAAACAAAAAGTCAAGTGTCTTTAACAGGGTCAGTCTGAGCTGAAGTCCCACATAAATCCCACTCTTTTAAATCCTGGCTAATTTTCAAAATAAAGAGGCTGCTGTGTTCAAAACAATGGCTCCATTCATGTCACTGCTGCCCCTGTGTCCACTATCCAGGGATATCTGAGAAAGCCAAAACAAGTCAAAGACATGCAAAATGCAAGGACAAGTAACAGCTCTGCAGTATGAAGGTATGAAGCTACTGTCCCTTTCAATGAATAGTCTAATAAACATCAATTCCCTCAAGCAACACATAAAAACCCAAGAATGTCAATTGGGCCGGAAGCTATTTTTAAAGAGAGGGCAGTCAATCCATATATTCACTCGGACAAATAAAATGGCCTATATAACCAGCAGTGACCCAGCATGCCTTGTCCCTCTCCGTCCCTGTCTCTTTCATTCTAGGAGGCACAGATAATAACGAAGGAGAGAGCCATACCAGTATGGCCCAAGGCAGGACATATTATACAGCTTGACCTATCTCAGTCTGTCTGCCAGTCAGAGTGTATCACATACTGTAGGCAGCTTAGCACTTACTGTTTCACATTGAACTGCACCATCAGTATCTATAGGTGGCTGGATTTCATTTAACAGGTCTAAAATGAGTTAGCAAAAAAAGTATATATTTCCTGCATGTTGTATATTTCAATCACTCTATCACAAATGTCATCATTCTGACAATGTTACAGTGGTGCACAAGGGCATAGTAGACACAGGGTGGGGGGCATAGTGGACACAGGGTGGGGGGGAGCATGATAATAATTGTTAAATATTGGCTTAAAATGCCAAGATCTAGCCCATCTATTTAATTTAAAATTTTAAAAGATCTCTCTCTCTCTATATATATATATATATATATATATATATATATATATATATATATATATATATATCCATCTATCTCTTGCTCTGTCTTTCTTTATCTACCTCACTATAGCACTTTCAAAGTAACTATTGTTAAAAATAAAAGGTTGTGTCAAATGCTTGTTGTTACACACACAATATCTCTTTCTCTGTAACTAGCGTGAGCAACCCCTCTGGTTTCATATCGTTTCCCGGCTGCAATGACTCACCTCTGTCACCTGGTTTCGTGTTGTAATTGAAGGTGTGGTCGTACAGGTGCACGGCATGTTTGCTATAGCACACTGCGTCGTTGTAGTCTCTTGGAAATGAGAAACAAAACGAATGAGAACACGACCATTTTTTTTTTGTTTAGCAATATCAGCTGCTGCTTGAGCCACTCAAAAGGTTCTAGCCTACTTTACATTTGAACTGTGTTGTTTTATTATTGTAATATCGCTACACATAGTTCTAATTTTCTTGTCAGTGTTCACTAGCTCTAGTAGCAGTAGTAGTCCACTAGCTCTTATTATATAGGCCTATGCTGTGAACTTTTTATTTTCTGCTGAGCTGTATTTATCTAGCCTTTCTTACAAGCATGCAAATGTATACAAGTAAAAACATTTTAAACATGTTGATAACGTTTTAAATAGCTTATAATGTATCCACTAATATCATAAGCATGGTCTTTTGTGATAATCATAAAAAAAACTACAATACCTACAATAAGCGCTGTTGCCTAAGGACATTTTTAATAATTTAAAACTTCCATTTGTTGTTTATTTTATTAACTACGGTCCCCAACCATAAAACGAGCTGTAACGTCTCAGTGTGTGGAGCTGTGGCAGGGTGGGGTCGGGGGGAGGAAGGCGGAGTCTGGGCTGAGGTGACGCTTCTTTTACTCATTTTTGTTCACAGGATTGTCGGCCAGCAGCAGCAAGAGCAGCAGCGTTGGAGAGAGTGGAGTGAAGTGAGGAGAAATACAGAGAATTGTCCTAAAGAAAACAACACTGACCTGGAATAATCTATAACGCTTGCGTGTGTTTCGAAAGGTAAGCTTTAATTAATGTATATTCACTTTCTCCAACTGCTCTAGTGTCTTTTCACCGACGTGTAGACTAAAACGTCGTTTTCCCAGTGTGTTTGCTAGTAGCCTAGTTTTTGTGCTGCTTTCTTTAACCGTGTATGTTCATGTTCAGGGATGTTGTTTGGTAGAATTGTTCATCTTTTGCTAACCTGGGTTCAAATCCAGCCTTGTATTTGGAGTTCATTTCCGCATGCCTCAAACTCAAACTGGCCTGTTGTTACGGTGTAGCGCGAGCTCTACAGGCCCCAAAAGTTTGCTTTCTTACGTTAAACATTTGTTCACTCTCCAAAGTGTCAAATATCTCTATCTTCCTAATCATATCTATGTTTTTGGCTCCAGTATCGACCGTTCAACTTGACGTAACTTGTCAATAAAGTCCCACAGTGTCATTAGTGGTGTCCCGAGTATGCGCGTACATGCATGCGTGCGAGAGAGGCAGGTATAGAGGAGAAAGAGGCTATTACCATTGACATATTGTTATTGTAGACAATATGTTAAGTAAAAGGTTACATTTTACAAAATCTTGTTCCAGACTGATAATCTCACACAAAATGGTGTTAACTTAACACGTTGGTAAGACAGCAACAAAGCATTTATCTATCAGCCAACTCAAATATAGACCTATAGATCTGAGGTGATTAATCAGTTTGTCAGTACAATTAAATATGCACAGTTCTTTATAATCAATTAATCATTTTTTTTTAAATGCCCAAAAAGACTGGTTCCAATAAAGTCCAGTTTTTCTTCTTAGTCCCCTATGATTAAAAATTGAATATATTTGGTGTTTGGACTGTTGGTTGGACACGACACAACAAGCATTTTTAAGACCCACACAGTTTTCTGACATCTTTTAGTCCAACGATTAATCAAGAAGTTACTTAATCATCAGTTTAATTGATAATTAAAATAGTTATTAGACTGTAAATAATACAATGAGCTGATGCTCTTCTTGGCCAAGTAAGTTCCAGATCACACACATCTGTAATGTATGACAGTGAATTGAATAATATCCCTAAAATGTGTAATGCTGTTATTATAGCGCCCATCCACTCACACACAGCTGTTCATGCCAGCAGTGATGTCTCTAGGTGTTGCCAAATCTTCCATGATGTCATTACCTTAGTTTACAGATGCTCCATACTTGACAGGACAGCAGTTTTTCAATCCGCCGCCAACTGTTATTTAAATTTGACATGGGTCACATTGGAATCAGAAGTTAAACCGTGTTGTCTCTCTCTTTGACTATTAGATGCTAAATCACGTAACCTATTTCTATCTTGTTCGAAGTATCAGCAAGTGACACAATCGCAGAAGCACAAAGAACAGCAATAAACAAGTTTGTGTGGCATCCAACTTGTTTCTATACCAATGCGTCCATTTGATGTTGTTGAATGTGTGTCAGGTTGAATAGGACAGTATGCCAATACGTTCTGCCAGTCAGTCCTCCACCAAGCTTGCCCTGGGTCTGTGTCATCAAGGGGTGCAGCAGCAAACAGCACCCTGCTCGGAAAGCTGTTACTGACTGCCCCCGGGGAAGAGGGTGCATGGGTGGTGGGATGGCGACGGGTGGTGGGGGGGGCTTACTGTAGATTTTGCCGCAGCTACAGCTGTGGTAGCACGGTGATAATCTCCCCCCCTCCTGCTTAATTCCCTGATACTGTCCTACATTAGCAGAGCAAGAGGACAGGAGATCCTTCAGTGTATAAAAAAAATAGGTCTACACTTTGCAGAGGGGATTACTGTATGACATATATATCCTAACCTTTGTTTAGCATGAAGGATTTCCTTTTCTATGGATTTGCTGTCTTATTACCTTGCCCCTGTGTCTGTTCAGTAATGCCTGACTGAGTACTTTCCAGGGGCTCAGTTACAGCCACTCAGTGCACACGTCGTGTGACCTGCTGTGTGTCTGAATAGCACCCTGCCTCTGTGTTTAACTGTTCCCATGGAGAAGGGGACGCAGAGAGATAACGTTTCCCATCAGCTATGATAGGGGTCGTTATGGTTGGAGTCAAAGGGGAGTTGGTATGACGGCATCACAATCTCCCCAGGGTTAACTTCCACAGGCTTTAGAGGAAATCATCAGACAATGCTGTCGCCAAACCCTGCAGTTGCCCAGACACCCAGTGCTCCAATATTATTATTATTATTATTATTATTATTATTATTATTATTTATGACCAAAGAACGTAGCCTATAAAGGTCAACCAGGCAGGTGCAACTAAACACTAGATTTCCAGAGAAATCAAGCTAAGTCATTTTGATTCTCTATACAGTAATTCAATAATTGGCAGGATCATCCGAAAACATCCATTCATGTAAAAGAGTTCTGCTGTCACTGCTAAAATCAAATAATCCCAAGCTTCTAGCGGAGCACAGTGGTATAATGCTGAGCAAGTAAAGCTGACATTGCCCAGCTGAACCATGCCCACAACAGTCACTGAAATGAATTATTTACCTTCAACAGTTCTCTTGGTTAGATAAAACGAGGACGAGAAAATGTCCCTTACTTAAAATGTCAAAGGCCTAATGGCTGTTTCTTCCATCACTCACATTTAAAAGCTAAATGAACTTCTACAAGGTTTTCGAGTCAACTCTTTATCAAAGGTCTGTCCATAACACCCATGCGTCAGTCTAACAGCATGCTGGATATAGGTTTTCTTCATGAATACATTTACCATTTTGATCATTTTTTATCCCTTACTGACAGTGTATCAAAGCAGGGAGGGAACTAGATTCCAGCAATGACTCAAAAGACAAAGTTTTCACAGTTGGATGATTTGGCTGAGTTGTATTTGTCAGCATAGTGACTCCGATGGGTCCTGTGATGTCTGTTTTTCTCCTCCTCCCTGTCCCTTAATTACACTTCTGTGAGAGATTAAGGAAAGTGAGGACAGCAAGGGTGTGGTTGAAACAGAAAGCTTATCACCAGGGAAGCTTGACTTGTTAGATGTGCACCATATGAGGAACATCAACATCTTGCATGGAAGTTAGTTGTGCATATCGTCACTGTTGAGCGGAAATCTAATAACTCAGTTTTTGATTGTGTTCTTTGTTTCACTGCTTTAGAAGGATGTCTTGCTCTCTTGATTTCAGAATGTTGTGCAACCCTGAGGCCTGTGCATACTTTACAAAACACTGGCTAAACTGAAAAATGCATGGGTGTTTTAGAAAATCAAGCCTGTCACTCTTCCTTTTTTTTTTAATTCTTCTGTGTTCCTTTAAAAAAAATGACACTGGAGTTTTTTTAAGCACATAGGAGTTTATGCAAGACACATGACTGTTGTCAAAATAAGTCACTCACTTTTTTATAATGCTAGCTTTCACTCTTCAAATATTTGGATTTTATGTTTCTTTTCTTAAGACTTTGCCCCGCTCTCCAAAGCTCCCCCCCTCCCGCTCCCTCATGCCTCTAATCTCCCTGAAAAATTAATCATCTGTCACATCGCCTCAGTGCTCAGCCATACACCGATGCGTAGCAGTGGCAGTTCAAGAGGAAAAAAATCTCCCAAGTCAGGCCTTTAAACAGGGCTTTGGTGGCAGTGTTGTTGGCTACCAAACTTGGCCAATGAACACACAGAGCCATCTTGATGTGCTTAAGCCTTTTTTGGTTGCATCCAGTGGGGACACTTGAGACCCAGAGTTTCCTTTTCACTGTGACAGCAGTCAATGGGACAATGTGGCTACTCTTTTCCTCTCTACCCCAAACAAAAAAGTAACACAGAGGCTCTCTGTGCTGTATCAGAGACTTTTAGTTCATCCTCTTCCTTTCTGACGTCTAAGAACACCGATACAGACAGGCACATCCTGCTTACTGTGGGTCCGAAGACAAAATTGTTGCCTTTTTAAAGCACTTTTGTCAAGTTATGGCTTCAACTGTTGTGGATTTTTTTTTTATTTTTTTTTTTTAAGTGAAGTGAAATCCAGCCATTTGATTTGCATATCTTTTATGATGTCTTTATTGTTCTTCTGATATGGGCGACAATCTTTGGACATACTTCTGTCCCTCCCACAATGTTTTGATATGTGATGGACAGTTTGGTCTGCTTTGATGTAGGCCTTGCAAAATATGGGTACACCCCTTTTTTACTCATTCCCTCCTTCTTCATCAGCTTTGTGTAATCTGACCCTGCTCCGCACTAAGGCACCTCCTCCTAGACAGCTCACATTTCCTTTGATTCACAGCTAAGGTTCCACTGGGAGTAAACAACTACACGCCAGTTTACAGCCACCAAACGGCATCTACTACCTTAATTTAACTCATTAAAGTAGATCTAGTGAGTCAACTGGCAGATCTGTGGCCGTTATCCCTTCTGCTGCTTACTTTTATTCATTGGCATGCTGACTGTGGTTGACTGTATTGTTGGGAATGTTTCCACATCAGGCAGGGAAGGGGAGCGCGCAGTGCTGTATCCTCCACTTTCAGACCGATCCAGTTTGTGTGTTGCCCAAGTGCACACCAGCAGTATCTCATTGTCTGTTCTTTCTCTGCGGGCTCTTGGCATGCTGGCGTTGCTATGGTCTGGATTTTATCAACTGCTTGTTACAGTCAATTGACAAATTCTCCCCCTCAAAATGTGGACTCGGAGCCGCATTCATGCTGAACATGGCGCATGACGTGACACAGCTCACAGTAGTTCGTCACCATAGGTTTGGGTTTAGTAACAGTTGTGAAACTACAGCTTCTCCTAATATGCCTCCCCTCTCTGACCAGACAGCCCAGCGGTATGTGAGTCAAATAATGTTGATCACCACTTCCTGTCACCCACCACAATAAATCCATTAGCTGTGCACTGCTTCACATCCTTTTCTTATTGATTTATATAACCAATAACTATCCAGTTAGCCCCTGCTGCTTCCATTACAGTGCCATAACAGCTATTGTTGGTCGAGTGGGGGATACGGGATGTATGGTTTGGGGACGAGGAAGCCTGTCTACTCTGGAGGCTCAGCTGGCTGCGTTGGCCATTTACTGTGTCAGGAGGATTGGCCTGTGTGAATGCAGGGTGTTGGGTTAAAGTAATCTTAAACACTTTATAGTAAAAGCAGTGTGGGTTGCATGTCAGGGGACATATGTGAAAGGCTGTGTGCATGTGCATGCAACAGCAGCCTATATGTCAATTGGTTGATCAGTGCAGAAAGTGCAGGAAGCGTTACAGATGTCTATTAACATAATCTGTGTTATTTGCATGTCAGCCTAAACATGACAATTAGCAAACCTGTTGGAAATAACAGACCACCAGGTGAGGTTATGTTTCTACAACAAAACCGTAATGTTCTGACAACCAGTCTAATGGTTGTCAGAACATTACGGATGTTAATTTACTTCACGTCTCACACCCATCACTTCCCACTATCTTGTTAAGCAACAATCTGTGGATGACTTTAGGGGGATCCTTCCTAAAAACAAACCCAACACAGTAAAAACAGGAATGTGTATCAGTGCTAGCTGCCAGTGAACGAGTTGCAAAATAACAGCCGAGATGGATACTATTTAGAGCCCGATTGTGAAACGGTGGTGTAACATTCCACAGTGACAGTTTATTTAATCCGTCTTGTGTCCCATTGTAAAATCTTGTGAATCTTCTTTTTTTTTTTTTTTTTTTTAGAAGTGAGTTAAAGGAATAGATTGCCATTTTTCTTGCTGAGAGTTAGATGGGAAGATTGAAACCGCTTATGTCTGTCTGATAAATATGGACCTACAGCCAAGAGAGAGAGAGAGTTAGTTAAGCTTATTGTAAAAACTATAGGTTGTAATTGTACATGGGTTTATTGGTTTAGCACTATTTCTTGTCATTTTTACTCTTTGGTTTTCATACAACAAGTACACTTTAAGCCTCTGACACACCAACCTGACGACCGACCTTTGGCCGACCTACCTCATACCGCTAATAATTTCTGGGTTAGCATTCCACCAATCGGATTGGTCATTGAGTCCGAGTGACCGCCTTCCGATTCAACATGTCAAATTGGCTAAAATGAAGGCCACCGGGTCCTCCGACTGAAGACTGCACGGAACACCCCAAACAGACTTGAGTCACTGGCCTCGCCAGATTGTCCAACAGCCGATAATCGGGTTGGTGTGTCAGCGCCTTTAGAGGTGCTGGTAGGTGTAATCTTCTGTTATTGTTCGACAGAGCCAGGCTACCGGTTTCCTCCTGTTTCCAGTCTTTATGCTAAGCTAACTGTCTGCTGGCTCTAGCTTAATATTTAACTTACTGACATGACAGTAGTAGAGGGTTTGGCTGGTCCTGTGACTTACAGTCTGGTGTGACTTATACTATATATATATATATATATATATATATATATATATATATATATATATATATATATATATATATATATATATATATATATATATATATATATATATATATATATATATATATATATTTTTTTTAACATGTGTTTGTTAATTCATACTGAAAACATTACCGTCTACAGCCTTGAGAGGGAGTTCTAGGTTTGTGACAACTATATGCTGCTCCTAAACACAACTGAGAAAGACTGAACACAAACAAAAAATCCTTTTCTGCAGATCAGAAACTGCAGGTAGGCGAAATATGCATCCGAAAATGGTAATCGAGCAGCAGAAAGTTTGGAGTGAGTGACTGAGTGAGAAACTTGTGAGGGACTGGCAAAATGTTACTCTAACTACAGTGAAGAAAACAAAGGAAGGTAATAGTGGGCTGAAGCATTGACCGTTAAAGAAAGGCTGAAAGCAAGATGGCCAGAGCTGGAGGAACAAGTCCACACATGGGTGCTTGAACAACGTGCTGCCGGGCGAGGCTTGTTATCAGTGCAGTTACGTCTCCACGCCCTGGTAGTTGTTCTGTGTGCTATTTTGTAGTTGAATAACTGTTAATGTGTTCCGTTAACATACCGGACACCTACCGTATTCAGCCTGTTGTTCTGTGTGCTAAATGTCTGAGAGATAGCAAGTCGCACACTGAGTGACCTGGTCTCGAAGAAGAACATGACTTCTGCGGTTTGGCAGCATTTTGGAAGGGTTCTGACTAATGAGAATGGAGAGGTGTTTCAATATTAGTGTTTGGTATTCAGTTTCTGAACGGTGTAGGCACAAGCTAACAGTTTGGTGACGCCATCTGAGCCTTAGTCCTAATTTTTAATTAGTCTCAGTAATACCGTATACTTCTTTAAAACAGGGAGGAGGTTTGACTGTATCAACATTTGGATACCACCCAACTCTAGAGTGGTATCAATCTTAGCATCTTACTCTTGGCAAGAAAGTGAATAAGCGTTCCCAATATGTCAAGTTATTTCTTTACACTTACACTAATTGTTCAAGCTTCATCTTCTTAAGCAGGCATGTAAAAGCCCAGCAAAGCACACTGCAAAAGCCTGGTGACATGTTATTTACACCCCTGCCTGTCAAACAGGCATGAGGCTAAATAACAAATTACTGCAAACTCTGTAATGTATGTTAGGAGCCACTCTGGAATACGAGTACATCTCCAGCCCCCTGGGCCTCTTCCCTGACCTGAATTAATTCCTGCTGTGATTAAAAAAAAAAAAAAAAAGAGGAGCTTAGGCCAATAAAGTCAAAATCTGGAATGCTGGGGGGAAAATTTCAGTTTGAGCCTGTGTTTATAACTGCTTATGAATTATTGGGATGATTTACAGTGGTGAATAGAAGTGTCACAATCTACAGTTTAGCCCTTCTAGCAATTAGGTGTATTCAGCCTCACCCAGTTCACTCATAGACCCACACACTGCTGCCACACCCTCGTTGAGAGCTGCTGGGGAGACACTCCCTGTCTGACATGCCTGTATGAGGGGGGGATGGGGGCAGCATAGTATGAACCTGTTCTCATGATTGAGAACAGAGTTACTCATCACTTGTCACAGCAGCCCTATCTGTTAGATTCAGCAAAGTATCAGTGAGTCAGTGAGAAGTATAAGTGCACACTTTTTACAGCACAAGATTTTACAAGAGGACACAAGACGGATTGAATAAACTATGTTACTGTGGAATGTCACACCAGCGTTTCACCGTCAGGCTCTAAACAGTATCCATCTCTGCTGTTCTTTTGCAACTTGTTCACTGGCAGCTTGCACTGATACACATTCCTGTTTTTACTGTGTTGGGTTTGTTTTTAGGAAGAATCCCCCTAAAGTCATCCACAGATTGTTGCTTAAGAAGATAGTGGGAAGTGATTGGTGTGAGACGTGCACATTTGTGTGGGTGTATAGATGGTGGTGCAAAGTACAGTAAGAGTAAAAGGATGCATCACTCATTAACTGGAACAGAGCAAAGTCCAGTCAGAAGTACACAATATAACCAACAGCTTGTAGTCAGCACTGAACAACGGCAAGGGTATCGTTGGATAAACCTCAATACTACTAATTTATGCGATTACCATAATATACAAAGTTTCATTTAAATGTATTTATCGCCGCTTTAATTTTTATTTAGCTGTATATCATTTTTAATCAAAATTTTGAATGATTTTCTCAGATTTTCTTTGCTTGTACAGTAACCAAAGGCATGGGCATTGCAGGCAAGGCAAAAATAATTACTGTATGCAAAAACCCAAGAGGGAACAGCACTTATCAGCAACTATGCAAGCATAGCCTCAGACATCAGATGGGTCAGCAGATAAAAAAACCCACAGTACAGTGCGTGAGCAGAGTTTTGGTTACCTAGGCGATACGCTGGGCGTGTCGCAGCATTGCAACAGTTGGCTGAACCCGCTGCCTCGCCCAGGAAAACACAGACTACACAAACACTGTCCCTGATTTACAGAGAATAGAAATGCTCTGTGTGGACATGGTACAAGCTATATTTCTCCTTGAAACAAGAAGTCGTAGGCTTTGTTTTATATCAGCTGTATCTGTGCCTTCAGCAGTGGATCATTACAATGGTTTTAGATAACATTTATTTTATTTTTTTAAAAGCCTTTGTAATACGCTGGATTTAAATCTGGGGTGTGTCTGATTAATTGCCGTATTGATGCATAGACAGCCAGTAGTTGCTTACCATCTTGATGGACAAGCCACACCTTTAGCTAGAATACATAGTAATTGCAAGCATAGTTTCTGTCTTATGTGTCAGTGCAGCGTGTAGCTACAAGCACAGACGGTCTTCTGGGGCCAGGTCCTGAAGGATCTCATGCCAGACTACAGCTAAAACCTCACTGAGCTGGTGCTCCCTGTTAAGGCAGAGTGTGAGAGAGAGGGACATGTTGGGGCCGTGCAAAACATCAGGTTCAGGAGAATATATTTTGAGCACATGCATATAATCAGTAATTAACAATGCAGGCCCAAAATAACATGTGGGGACTTGTATGTGAGTTACTAGCCTGTTAAAGTCCCACAGTGAGAGGAAAAAAAAAAAGAGGACAGACACAAACTAATGAGAAACATGCAGTACGTACACACTATTGTTAATGTTTTCAGTTATTGTTTGTGTGAAGGGGGAAGCCCCTGCAGAAGCTACAATGATATATATACACACACCACTACACAAATGTACCTGGGGGAGTAAAAGTGCGCTGGGTCAGCCGAAGGACTGGAACGTAACACGACACATCCTTATGCAAAGCTGGAGGGTGAAAAAAAATGAGGGAGTGGTGCTTTACATCATGAAGGGCTCCAGTGTAAGGGAGAGAAAGCAGTTCAGCTTTGTACAAATTCCTTTCCTCCAAACCCATTGATCAACTTTGATAACAGAATAATCACTTTAGCTTGTGCATTGTTAAGTTGTGTTAGTTAAAATAAGAGCATAGGTAAAGGTGATAATTTAGAGGTTTATACCTCATTTTGTGCAAATACAGCAGTTTGACATTGTGGCTTTTGGCCCCGACTGGTTTCATTAGTAGTTAAGACGGAACATAACAGTATATGCTTATTGCTATCATGTTGAAGCTTTACCCAGCTCTCATGGCAATATTTTCCCTTTTTTTGGTATCTTTTAAGCCTTTGTTTGTTGACTTTGCCATATGTATAGGCCCCCGGTAACTTCAGTGCATTTGTACTGCCTGCAGAAATCAGCAGCCACATTCTTAACATGTATGCACAATGCACCCCTACAATGTGCTCTGCAAAGAATCCTGTCAGTAACACTCAAACATCTGAAAACACGTGTACCCAGCACAATGACTGCATTGTACTATCGGTCATATGTTGTATGCAATGGCAGGCAGCTATTATGAATGCAGATTTTTCTGTGATGAAGAGGGTTTCTGTGGTCAGTGACATTCAGGCTGCAGAAACCCAGAGATTGAAAACACCCATGCATGGTCTGAGAGGTTATTTTGGGTGCTCATAGCAAGGAAGTCTGGAAAGAGAGTTTACATTTAAAGGTTGCAAAGTGTGTGTGTGTGTGTGTGTGTGTGTGTGTGTGTGTGTGTGTGTGTGTGTGTGTGTGTGTGTGTGTGTGTGTGTGTGTGTGTGTGTGTGTGTGTGTGTGTGTGTGTGTGTGTGTGTGTGTGTGTGTGTGTGTGTGTGTGTGTGTGTGTGTGTGTGTGTGTGTGTGTGTGTGTGTGTGTGTGTGTGTGTGTGTGTGTGTGTGTGTGTGTGTGTGTGTGTGTGTGTGTGTGTGTGTGTGTGTGTGTGTGTGTGTGTGTGTGTGTGTGTGTGTGTGTGTGTGTGTGTGTGTGTGTGTGTGTGTGTGTGTGTGTGTGTGTGTGTGTGTGTGAATATTTTTTTAATGTTCGATACAAACTCATATTTTTTGTGACGGGAAGTATGCTTTTGCGTTATTGTCATAAACCCTTTCTAAAAGTCTGGGATTCGCATATACGACTGAGTTTTGTCATTTTTACTCAGATGTGCCTAGATTTGATGGTAAGATATATAAACATTTTAGCCCAGTGTAACAATGTTTATTTTACTAGGAGATACAGTGTGTGATGTCTGTGTGGACTTAATACCTGAGTAGATGTAGCAAGAAATAGAAGAATTTTTATTAGAAGTAGGAGGTGTAGAACAAACTTGCACCAACAAGTGGAATGACAGTCACGCAATCTAAAGCACTGTTACACTAAAACTGCCCAAGATGCCTCAGGATGTCAGATTAGTAGAAAGCTATTCAATGAGAGCCAGAAGGCAAATAAGTCTTATAGATCATAGTATTCAAAATAAGACAAACAAGTAAAAGTCAAACTGCAGTTTTTTTCTTTTTCTTTTTTTTTTTCAAAAGTGTAGTGTGTGTAACAAAGAGTATGCTCACTGTCTAGACACGCACACTCTCCCCTAGTGGAGTCTAAACCTGATGAGCAGGTTCCTGTTTGCCATGCGTCAGTAGCAGGCTTCTCCCACGGCTGTATGGGCGGAGGCCCGGGGTGAAAGGTCATTTGGGCTGGCTAGCTTTCCTGACTTACAGCTGTCTCTCTGCCCTCTTTGCCCTCCCTTTCCCATGAGCCTCTGCTGCTGCTCTGTGTTGTCATTTTCAGGTCAGGGTGCAGGTCTGGGAGGGGGTCATCTTGTGAACTGTCATACTCCGGTTGCATACAAAAACTGAAAGACAGTCCCTCCTTAGAATATAAATTAATTTATGGAGAGAGCTAGGTGTACAGTGAAGTTTATCATAATCATCATACTTGACTTTGGCTTTCTTTGTGTTTTTAAGGTTTGCTCCATTGTTGTTTTGATAACGGGAGGCAAGGATGGCAATGCAAAGTAAGTAAACGTTCAGCTCTAGTTTTGAAACATTTTTATGTATTTTACAGTGTTATTTAATTTTTTTCTAAGATATTTTTGTCACTTAAATTTTTAGCTTGTGCTTGTTGTAACTTTTGTTTTTATTCCTTGTTTTGTTTTTATATTCCTTCTTTTTATGCCTCATTCCACAGTACGTTTAAAGGAGACTGTTTCTTTGATCATGACCTTTTCTACTTCCAACTATTGTTTTCATGTATTTATAGTGAGGTCACTTCCTTTAATACATCTGACAACTGAAGGTGACTTCTGTAAAAGGGTAGCTTTATCTGGCGCAGAAGTAAAACCCTGGCCCAATGGAGTTTTTGTTTTAGTTTTTTTTTTTTTTTTTTCTTCAACATTTCTCCATGTTCATCAAATAGTTGACTTTGATCCAACACCTCTAACGTCCCACAATTCCTCTCTTTGTGCTTGGCAGTGGGCAAGGCCGACAGTGGCATGGCGAAGGTGGCAGAGTGGCAGCAGACGATGTACAGCGTAGACTCGGGCATCCAGTCTGGAGCCACCACAGTCAGAGACGAAGATGCCGACTACACCACCTCCAAGCACTACACCACGACGACCACTGTAACAGAACATCTTGGTAAGGCAACAAGCAAGGGTCAAACCAGCCGATATCCATATATTATAGACTTTTCCTTAATTACACGTGGGCTGTGATATCATTGTCATCATCTGACTTCCTCGATAGATGTGGATGCCCCCCACACCAGAGCAGAGCGGCTGCGGGCTGCAATGTTTCCAGAGACGCTGGAGAGAAACACCACCATCATTTCGACTCAGATAGACCCGTCCCAGATGACCAACGTCCAGCAGCTGGCCGAGCCCTCTCAAATGCTCAAGACAGCAATCATCCATCTGATCAACTACCAGGACGACGCCGAGCTGGCCACACGCGCCGTGCCTGAGCTCACCAAACTGCTCAACGATGAAGACCAGGTGATGATTGCAGTATTTTGTTCATGGTTTGCTGTTATGGGATACATTATTAGGGGTATTATTAGATAATTATATTGAGATAAATGTATTACTGCTGCACAAATAATGAACAGTAAACCTTCCCAATTTGGGAAATATGCATATCAAAGTATTCCGTTCATTTTGATTATGTATTTTTATCAAGAAACATGGCACTTCCTTCTCAAATTTGCTGCTTTCCTTTTTTGTTTAATGTCACTAAAAAAAATGTATTTGGTCAGACAAATTGGAAGGTAATTTGAAGCCTTTATGTCGATTTTGAACATCTTGAATACCACGCTCAATTATAGAAGAAGCACTGAAACCAGGCCGGGACACTTTCAAGTGCACATAAAAATGAACTCTTCTTTTCCCCTCTCTTCATTTCTCATCAGGTGGTGGTCAGCAAGGCAGCACAGATTGTCAACCAGCTTACACGCAAAGAGGCATCGCGGCGTGCGATGATGCAGTCGCCTCAGATGGTTGCGGCAGTGGTGCGGGTGATGCAGAACACAAGCGACATGGAGACGGCGCGGGCCACAGCCAGCATCCTCCACAATCTGTCCCATCAGCGAGAGGGCCTGCTCTCCATCTTCAAGTGCGGAGGCATCCCTGCTTTGGTCCGCATGCTCAGGTACTTCCGGATAAAAAGAAAGAGAGGAGCAGTTATTTGTCTTCAGTCACTTATAACTTTGATCCTCATTGTTGTCTGTATAAGTTTAGAAAATGTACTCTTTCTCATAGTGTAGGTATGAAAGAGAAAATCCATCCTAAAACACTTTTAATAAAGACCTTTTGGCTACGTTGCTAGCATTTCCAGGCCCATATTGCTGTTTAGTGGGGTTATTCATCTAGTCCTTTTTGAAATATGGTAAACACAGACCGTGCGAGTGAAGTCATGTTTAGGTGTTTTACAGTGCAGCTACAATGCAGTTCAGTTGAAGAAGAAAACAAGAGCTTTTGTCTCACCAGTTTGTACTGATGTTTAGTAGATAGAACAGAAGAAAGCCATGATATAAAAAACCATTACTCCACCAGCATTATCCTCAAAAGACAGAAAGCCCTATTGTTGACCTTGTGTTGACTGCCATTATGGGCAATGTAGGAGATCAGACTCAAGTAGAAGTACATGAGACAGGTGGAAGACAGTAGGTCTAACAAAGAAATACTTCCAATTACTCTGTACATTTTAATTGATATGTTATTTAACAGTGAGGACATTTAATGTATAACAATTGGCATGCCATTTACTTTGCCCACCCGTTTTTCTCTCCCACAGCTCTCCCATGGAGTCTGTGCTCTTCTATGCCATCACCACGCTCCACAACCTGCTGCTGCACCAGGAAGGAGCCAAGATGGCTGTTCGTCTGGCCGATGGCCTGCAAAAGATGGTTCCCCTGCTGAAGAAGAGCAACCCCAAGTTCCTGGCCATCACCACAGACTGTCTGCAGCTGCTGTCTTATGGCAACCAGGAGAGCAAGGTGTGTGACTGTGACTGTGTGTGTGTGACTGTGTGTGTGACTGTGTGAGAATTGTATTGTAGTTTGAGACTGTTGAAGTTGTGGGTGTGGCATGTGAACAGAGTTGTTCAGGTGCTGTCATAGCGAGGGTATGGGTGTGGTTATTCATTGAGAGTAGTAATATGAGTGAAGATTAGATGGGGTCTACCTGCCTGGACAGGTCCCAGCTTTTTAGACTTGTTCATTGTAAACCTTAAGGTTTTCTTTTACAAAAGGTTCTTAAGTTTTGAAAAATCAAGTTATAAACGTTATTTCAGTTCATTTTCAGGTTCATAATTGTATTTAGGGGTTACATCAGAATAGGTTTAAATGGCTTCATTTTCAAAAAAATTCCATGGAGTAGATCTGTTTGGAGCAGTTTGAACAGTGTTTTCTGTTGGAGATAGTAACGGCCTTTGGACTGGACGTTGGGCTTTTTCACTTTGTAAACCTATAATGTGCACAAAAGAAATCTGTAACACAATAAAGGAAAGGGAAAAAGCATAATATGAGCACTATAGTAAATAAAGTTATTTTCAACCCATCTGCACTTTGTATAATCACACAGTCCCTCTCTCTCACAGCTGATCATTCTTTCCAATGGGGGTCCTGAAGGCCTTGTTCACATCATGAGAAACTACAGCTATGAGAAGCTGCTGTGGACCACAAGCCGTGTGCTCAAAGTCCTTTCTGTGTGCCCCAGCAACAAACCAGCCATTGTAGAAGCTGGTATGTTTTGGTTACCTTTTTTAAAACGCAATGTTACTATGTGTACTTGTCAACCTCAGCGCTACATGACGGCTAAATTAATGACCGAGTGATTTAACTTCTCTGTTCCCTGCAGGTGGGATGCAGGCTCTGGGTAAACACCTCACAGGCTCCACCCAGCGTCTGATGCAGAACTGTCTGTGGACGCTCAGGAACCTGTCTGATGCTGCCACCAAGCAGGTCTGTGTCCACATTCACTTTAACATTTTTTATTTATTTTTTTTCTGCTCTTGAAAATCTGAGTTTCTTCTTTTCCATAATTCGGCATCCGAGAAACTTTCTGAAATCTTTTCTCTTCCTGTTTCAGGAGGGCATGGAAAACCTTCTGCAGGTGCTGGTGGGCCTGCTCAGTTCAGACGACCTCAACATGCTCACTTGCGCCACAGGCATCCTGTCAAACCTCACATGCAACAATGCCCACAATAAAACTCTGGTCACCCAGGGCAACGGTGTAGAGGCGCTGATCCACGCCATCTTGCGTGCCGGTGAGAAGGAGGATGTGACTGAACCTGCCGTTTGCGCTCTGCGCCACTTGACATCTCGCCACCCACAGGCTGAGGTAGCGCAGAATGCTGTGAGGAGATACTACGGCATCCCCGCCATCACCAAGCTGCTCAACCAACCCTACTACTGGCCCGTCATCAAGGTAAAGAGAAGCGAGGGAGTGTCTCATGCAGAGTGTCTCCCTATGCTAAAGAGTGATATGCAACCACAGTCTTTGGAATTACATTTGAACATAATTTTCAAGCCCATAGGTTAGTCTAGATGGGGGAAGTGAGTGTTTTCCTCCCATGGTGGGGGTTTACAAAAGATGGTGGGAAGCAGGGGTAGACCGAAACCAGGTGGTTTGAGGGAACATAACTCAAGCACTGTGGAACAAACCCATTGAGGAGATAGTGGTTTGAAAGAGAGAGACCGTGGAAAATGGTGAGACAGATGGACAACAGAGGGGATGACAGTTCCGGCAGAAGGCCATTCTCCATCGGCCTGAAAGTGCAATGACATGACAGCAGGAACAGTATGATTTACAAGACAAGGCCTTAGGCGAGGAATATTAATCTCTTTTTATTTCTTTTTTTAGTTTGCATTTCTAATGAAGAAGCTTGAAGTTGTCAGTCTTTTTTTTTTTTTTAACTTGCTGACCAATAATGGTTAACAGTATCATGACCATATGTCTTCCCTGCCTGAAGGCTGTGGTTGGCCTGATCCGCAACCTGGCCCTGTGCCCAGAGAACCAGGCCCCTCTGAGGGACGCTGGAGCGATCCCCCGTCTGGTCAACCTGCTACTTAAAGCCCACCAGGATGCCCAGAAACATGGTTCATCCACCCAGCAGACATACCAGGTACGTATAGGGCTAGTTTAGGATGCTCATAGTCACTAATTACGTGTGGGTTTAAGGGTTTGTTGAAATGAGTAGTTGTAATTATTAATTAATTTCTGTATCCCTGAGTAACATTTCTTCTTTCCATCCTGCTCGTCAGGATGGAGTGAGGATGGAGGAGATTGTGGAGGGCTCCACAGGAGCTCTGCACATCCTGGCAAGAGATCCCATCAACAGAGCGGAGATCGCCAACCTGCAGACCATTCCTCTATTTGTTCAGGTAACAGAAGAAATTGAAGCTCTCGCACTTCCTTATAGGGCTGGGCAATATATCGATATTATATGGCTATAGTGATATGAGTCTAGATATTGTCTTAGATTTAGGATATCCTAATATCGTAATATGGCATAAGTGTTTTCCTGGTTTTACAGGCTGCATTGCTGTAAAGTGATGTCATTTTCTGAACTTACCAGGCTGTTAAAGCTGTTCTTATTATTTGCCTTTACCCACTTAGTCATTATATCCACATTGTTTATTTATCTAAATCTAATTGTAAAAATCTTTTTTGAAAGCACCAATTGTTCACCCTACAAAATCTTAGCCAAAATATTTGGTCAAGAATATTGTGATATCCATGATTTTTCTCCATATCGCCCAACCCTACTTCCTTATCTTGATGATCAACTTCCTTTTAGGTTTTAGGTTGTTCTGTTTTTTACTAATTTCCTTCCTCCTCCTCTCCAGCTCCTGTACTCTCCAGTGGACAACGTGAAGCGCGTGGCGGCGGGCATCCTGTGTGAGCTGGCCCTGGACAAACCGTCAGCTGAGCTCATCGACAGCGAGGGAGCGTCGGCTCCGCTGATGGACCTGCTGCACTCCAACAACGAGGGCATTGGTAGGACACCCAGATAATGGACTGCAATTAGCTTACCGTAATGTAGCATTTAGTCATAGGTAGAAAGGAACAAAGTCAATTTACCCAAGTGCTGTACTTACTGTAAGTGCAGTTTCCAGGTACTTCATTCTAAATTACCATATCCATTTTGTGAGACTATACTTTTACTCAAATGCATTTCACGATGCTTGTAGTTAACTTCATTTCAATAATACAATCTGATCATTAAATAGGATGCAGTGTTGGTCTGAACTACCTTTTATGGGTAGTAGGCACATTAAAAAATACACATCAAACCAAATTTAGGTACCGTTTCAATTAAGGTATTTACTTTTCGTTTTTATTACTTTTCTTATTTATTTATTTTAGTTTCTTGCCAAGAGTTAGATGAGAAGTTGGTATGATACTGCTGTCACAGACGAGAGTGGTATCGAGCTTCTCCCTCTAACTCTCGGCAAGAAAGTGAGTATGCATTTTTTCCAAGATATAAAATTTGGTTATTCTACCTCACCACACTATTTGGTGGTCACATTAAGCGAAAAATGTTCAAAATGGATTTTTAGCAAATGTTTGGCAAATTCCTTGCTTAAATAACCAGGCTCGGCTACTTAAGTCTTATATTACAGTTACATGTGGAAGTACCATGGCTGAATTAGACAAGGCTCACTAACACACATACACATTCGTTCTACATTATGATGTTAAGGCTTTATAACTGATGCTATGAATGCACCATATCCAGAATGCCTCAGAGTTATATAAAAGAAAAATAAGCCACTCATGCAGTAACTGGCATGAGCACTTAAACTATTATGTTTTTGCTGTTACTTTATCTTTAAAACTTTAACCTCTGGTGCTTTTCAGACTAAAATGTGGACTTGGATTTGTGTTCCTTTCAATACCCCAGCACTAACTTATTATTATTATTATTATTATTATTATTATTATGATAAAAAGGAGTGTACGTTTTTTTTTTTTGTTTGTACATTGTTGAATGTGTCCTGATTCTTGTCCCCTTTAGCCACTTACGCTGCAGCTGTCCTCTTCCGTATCTCCGAGGATAAGAACTCAGACTACAAGAAGCGAGTGTCTGTGGAGCTCACACACTCTCTGTTCAAACACGACCCCACTTCCTGGGAGATGGTGAGTGTCTGGCGCCCTCCACTGCTATGATAGGACTACTAAACATTAAAGTAGACATTTATTTTAAACTCTCTGGGGTTACATCTTGGCAACTTAATCCAACGCTGATAGCAGTTGTAAAGCGCATTGGTTTTCAAGAAACTGGTTCTTCATTATATCGTCTTTAATAATACTTTTTAAGGACTATTGAAAAGCTGTCTATATAAAAAAATGCTGACACTATTTGACCTTTGTCCTCTCGTTACCCCTGCAGGCCCACAACAGTGCCCCCATGGATGGACCCTATACAGATGGTTAGTAACTATGACTGAAATGTGCACATGCAGCACATTCCTCTGCACCAGGTCTCTCCACCACAGGGAGTGTTAACGTGCTGTAATCTACCACCTTGCTGCAGCCTAAAGATCCTATTTACCATCATTTGGTAGCAAAAAAAAAACTCTGTAGGATATTTAAAGTGCTCATATTATGGTTTTGGGGTTTTGCCTTTTCTTTATTGTGTTATATATCTTTGTTGTGTATGTTATAGATTTACAAAGTGAATAAGCCCAACGTTCAGCTTAAAGGGACTTGCCATCTCCAACAGAAAAAGATTGTTCACAAACAGATCCATTGTAGTCCTGTCTTTACTTCTGTGACTAACGTGCGTTACTTTGTAACACACATGTATAATGCACGCCTAGCTGGTATTGTCTGTCTGTCTGTCTGTCTGTCTGTCTGTCTGTCTGTGTGTGTGATATCACTGTGTGCCTAAATGGTTGGATGATTTCAACTAGCTAATACAATTTATTGTGGGTGCCCAGACAGCTCAGTTGGTAGAGTGGGCGCCCATATGCCCCCACATTTACTCCAGAGGACTCAAACCTCGGCCCTTTGCTGCATGTCATCCCCCTCTCTTTCTCTCCTCCCCTTTCATGTCTTCAACTGTCCTGTAAAATAAAGGCCTAAAATGCCCAAAAATAGCTTCTGCTGTCATGAACAGCAGTAACTAAACCCTCTTAAGTGCGAAGGACACTAAATAACATTATCTGTTGGTCCAGTGTGTAACGAGTAAAGAAAAAATGTAATTTCTTGCAGAGCTGGACGCTGGTTTCCAAGGCTACGGAGGGTATCCAGCTGACATGCCCATGGACGGCATGGACGGAAATTTGATGCAGGATGATTACTCAGCCAGCTTGGCCTACGAGAGACAACAGTACCATGATTATTAAAGGTCAGTACACGCAAACCTTTACCTCAGGCAATCGGTTGTCAAAAATATATAAGAACTTGTTTTTAAAACTTAAATTGTTCTCTATAAAATTAAATAATGAAGAGTCAATGAGAGTCAATTGGGGAACAAAAAGAACATCCGTTGATATTATTTATTAAGAGTTTAACACTCAGGTACACAACAGGTATGACACAGGAGCGTGAATAATAACATATTCAATTGTGCACTATAAAAGCATTTGTAAGATAAAATACAAGAATAGATTAAACATGAAACAGCTGTTTATTGGTCAAAAACGATCGATCCAATGAGTTCTGCGGCCGGGGGAATAATGATTAGCCAATCAGTGGCCGGGACTAATGTCGTTAAGCTGTGTCAGTATCCCCCGGTATCATAGTTTGTTTTTACTTCACACCATTATAAAAAATAAAAAAAAAAGTATATTGGCATTAGTGTCAAATTAAAATGGCGTTAGTTTCAGGCAGATACGTTGGTCTCTATTGTTGGGTTAATAAAAATTGAAGTTGAGGCAATGTCATACTGAAGAATAAAAACCAAGTGCAACAAGGTGACAATTGTGTCTGAAATCGGGCAACATCTGGAATACTTCTTCTGCCAAAACATACGTGACTGTTATCTTGATTGGTGTAGGGAAGTACGTCACATCACCTTTTTTTTTCCCCACCCTCTTCAAACCAGTGAAAGAACCTCAGACAAAAACATGCCAAAATCTCTCCTGTGAATTAAAAGTAAAAAAACAGAAAATGTGTGTGTGCTGGAGCCCATCACTCGTAAGAAGCTTGAGTAAGAAAGTAGATTGGCAGATTGGCCTTTTAAAGTCTGTTTGTTTTCTACAACATAATAACTGAATCCTATGTCTGTGGAAAAGCTGTGCCTGACAAGCAAGTTGATTATGTGAAATCTCTGTGGGTTTTTCTTTTTTCCTCTTCCAGACCCGGGGGAGAAAGGGAATCGGAGGAGCTGACATAGGACGTAATGGGACAGAAGAGAATATAGTCGTCAGTAGAGATTACTCCCTCTGCGCTCAGCCTGATGTAATATATGCAATTATCACGGAGTACGGGACTCATAATCTTAACAGGGCTCAACTTTGTTTTATAGCATAATTTTGCTGATAATAATGATGACGATGCTTTTAGGTTTCTGTTAGAGAACTTTTTTGAGAGTGTGTGTGTGTGTGTGTGTGTGCGCGTGTGTGTGTGTGCGCGCGCGCGCGTGTGTGTGCGCGCGTGTGCGTGTGTGTTTTTACGCTTTTGGGTGGGTATTCTATGCCAAAGAGATTTTTATTTTGTGATGATAATCGTGTAGCTTCCTTCTTTCTTTCTATATTTTCTTTTTTTTTTTTTTTAAGAAAACCGGGGGGGGGAGAATAATAGTTGAAAACACTGCCAGAGTTGGCTCAATGTGCACGGTGCACCTGCTCACCGCTCTGTTTCTTACTTAACGCCTTTGTAACAGACACTGCTGTTTACGCTGTAGTTTTAACACTATATACTGTCAACTTTCTCCCGCTGTGACCCAACAGTTAAGAGACCGTTAACACGGGCTCATTCTGTCTTGCGACGCTAATTCAGTAGGAGTCAACAAACAAGATGGGGAGAGACGTATTAAAGAGCAGTGTAGGGCTGCCAAGAACCATCTGAACATGATGGTTTGTTTTTAAGGATAGTTTCTCATCTTTTCTAAGTTATTGATTGGGAAAGGGTCACACATTATCCGGCATTACCAGAATATTAACACAGACGTCTTTTTTCTTCTTTTTTTTTTTTTATGATCTGAATTTAAACAAAAAGAGCATATGTAACCATAATTGATTTGCAGAACAACAGCAACGTGGGTACAGTGGTTTTACAGATGTTTTCAACAGATTCATTTAGTCAACACGTGTGATGATATAGTTGGGGATGGCCCTACAGCTGGAGCAAACTACTGACAGGGAAATTTGTCTTTCTACTTAAGAGTTTTTACTGAAATTTTGTTTAATAAAAATAAAGGATATATTAAACATTATGGTGTCCATGTTTGAAATGATTTATCCATTTTTCAGTTCACTACAATAACTCCGGTATTCTTACACCCAAAATGAAAATGCACATTTTGATACGTTTGGTTGTTGGTATGACATTATTTATTAATTCATAGGTTTCAATCCGTTAAGTCTTCATGGTGTATAATGATGTGTTCTCCCAAACAGAAGTTAAGGATGGCTGTGTGATTTATTATTTTTATTTAAGTGCAGCACATAGAAAATTAAAGCAGCTGGAGAAGGCTCCTTTTGACTTTTTTTTATTTGATGAATCAAACATAACTTTAAACCATAGAAAGACAGTTTTTATTTATTTTAGTGAAATGAAATGATAGTTATAATCTATGAAAACCGAAACGGTAACATACAGTATTTTTCCTCTGGTTAATTTGGAGGAGAGTGGAATTGGTCTTTTAAAAAAAAAAAAAAAAAAAGAAATCCGATTCAATGAGTTTATTTCACCAAGTGCCGTTTTTTTTTTTTTTTACTTTAAAAAATACATGTATATAAAATTATGGCCGATATGTAACAAATTAATAATAATTGTCTTTAAAGGAAGAAGCCTTGTGCTTATCTAGTCCCACCCCTACAGAAAACCGTCCTGCCTCTGTGGCTCTGCTGCATGCTTGTTTGAGATTCAAATGTAAGATTTGAAAAAAAAAAGAACAAACTATAAAATGGCGAAGATGACCTCTGAACTTATGGATAGAGACCCTGTAACAAGAAGAAGTTAAGTATGTGACAGTGAATCATCCAATAATAATTTTTGCATAGCAACTGTGTAGTTTTATTCAACTTCATCATCATTGTTACCACATCCGTATAGAAAAAATATCTACACTTTAATCCAACATTTAAATGGCCAGTCAAAACCGACACATCATGCAGACTTAATATGTTACAATAGATGTGAGCGCCATAAGAACACAGGACAGTTATTTTAAGATTATTGCTTGATTTCGAACATCATCTCTTCATTAGAGCTGTCCCTTCATTGTAGTCTAACTGTGAGTATAGAGTATAGACAGTGAGTGATTCTTTACAACATTAAATTAAACAATGTTCAATTTGGTCCATGTGTCTGCCCATTCATTCATGCAATAGAGAAAATATAAGTTAATAGTCATTTGTATGAGTGAAGAGGTCTGTTGCCTACTGTATTTGCTGTTTTTGAACCATCTCTTCATAAGTGCTTATTGTTACTAAGCTTTGTTTTTGCAGCATTAAATTATGCTTGTTCAAATCAGTCTACAAGATTTTAAAACAGCAAAGTCCCCCTTTTGATGCCTTCCTGTACACGTTTAATAAAATGGTGGTTTGGGGGTAGCTATCCTCAGGACATTGCCCTTTGCACCCTCCCCCACTCTGTTTAGGGTCCAGAAGCCCCATCCACTCTGGCTGGGGCAGAATGACTGTAGAAGAACTCCAGGCAGCAGGGGAAATGTTATGTTTATGTCCACTTTAGATCACACTGTCAAACATGTGCATGGACTGCATGATGCTTTCATCCTGGATGGAGAAAGAAAAATACATTTCTAAAGAAGTTGCAGATGGAAATGGAGGTTTTGTAATGTGCATTTGGTATGGTTGTGAAAAATAAATGCAGAAAACCTTTTGGCATGTATCCAAGAACTCCTCGATGGTGACCACTCCGTCATTGTTCTTGTCCATTTTCTGGAAAATGCAACACACATGCAGCAATGTTAACTTAAAGATACCCATGTGGAGTTTTCTTAACACTTTAACACCAACAACTGAAGATCAGTGGAGCAGCCTGAAACTAGCGGTGGGAAAACATTGTGCAAGACATACAAATAAATCAGGGACCTGCTCATTAAAATGCTTCTCCATTGCGCCACCTGTGGTCTAAAACCCTACAGAATCCCACAAGAACATACAGAGAAAAGCAAATAAACCAGAGTGTTTAGGTCTTCATTTCCTATCATGTGGCGTCATGGGGGCCCAATGGTTAGCACTGTGGCCTCACAGCAAGTAGGCTCTGGATTCAAATCCAGATCATTCTGGGCCTGTCTGTGTGGAGTTTGTATGTTCTCTCCATGTTTGCGTGGGTTTCATCTGGGTGCTCTGGTTTCCCCCTCCATCATCAAAAACATGTACTAGGTTCTCCAGTTAGTGCCCTTGATCAAGGTACTGGCTCAGATCTGGAGTTGGCTGTAAATGGCTGCCCACTGCTCCCTTGTGGGATGGGTTAAATGCAGAGAATGAATTTCACTGCATGTACAGTATGTGTATGTGACAATAAAAGTACCTTTGGCTTTACCTTCATCTACAGTGTATGTTGTGTCTACTAGTTAAATGACTGAATACGCATAGCGCACAAATAATGTTGTACCACTACATTATAAGAGATTGATGCTTCAGCTGAGTAATTCTGGTGAGATATAAAACAGTAATAACCTTTATTTACAGTACATACAAACTGTGTAAAAGCACAATTTAAAGTTAAAATATGCTTTAAAGTGAATTCCAAGTGGGACATTGCAAAAATAAATCAAATCAAGCTAGCAGGGCAATTGTTTTGAACAGATTTTTTTTTACTCATGCTGAGTTTAGTCTTGGTAGATGTGGACAATTTGGTTCATTGGTTTGTGTGTTTTACCTGGAAGAAGTTGTCAACATGCTCTTTGGGAGCATTATCCCTTATGCAGGGATTGGTGTACTTTCCCATCATGTCATAAATGGAGTCCATGATGTTTGTCATCTCCTGGACAGACAGAAAAGAGGGAAAAGAAATCAGAATGAATCAAGAGCCTCCAAGAACTGCAGACATAAACACAAGACAGAGAGAAAGAGAGAAAGATTCAAATACCTCTCTGGTGATGCAGCCGTCTTTGTTAAGATCGTACAGATTAAAGGCCCAGTTGAGTTTATCAGTAATGGAACCTCTCAAGATGATGGACAGACTTACGACAAAGTCCTAGGGCAAAAAGAAGAAAACCTGAGTCATGATTGAGATCAGGAATGTGATAGTGGCATCAGAAGGAGTGAGTCAAATGGTAAAGATGAAAGCAAGAGGAACAAGGTGCTAAAGGGAAGAAGAATATTCACATTTTTATAATTCAACCTTAGAACCTACTGCCACATAATAAACATCAGCAGGAGAGGAAGAAGTGCTGTGTGTGTGTGTGTGTGTGTGTGTGTGTGTGTGTGTGTGTGTGTGTGTGTGTGTGTGTGTGTGTGTGTGTGTGTGTGTGTGTGTGTCCTGGCCAAGACAATCTATATGAAAAATGTATCTTATGTGCTCTATGTATTTGCATAGTTATTATCCCTAGAAAGACAGATGGTAGTCTAGAGTAGTAAAAAAAAGAACAAGTAATAGTTTTACGATAAAACAACAACAATAAAAGTAGGAGCATTCTTTGAAGAGTCTTTGTGCTGTCTGTCTTTTAAGTACAGAGGTGCCATTATGGAGCAGAAAGGAAGAAAACACAGAAGTGAAGAAAATTAAGGAGGACGCAAACATTTGGCTGGACAGCAGAGAGTGATGGGATGAAAAAAGTCACCTCAAAGCTGACCGATCCATTGTTGTGGGTGTCAAAAGCTTCAAACAGGAAATGTGCATACATACTTGAATCTGGAGGAAAGAGGAAATAAGTCAGCAAGGTTTCGAGATCGTGAAATGATGCTTAGATAATTTTAAAGCCTGTGGTTTTTATATCAGCATTTATGAACGTGGAAAGACTTTACGTGACAAATTCATGTTTTGAATGTTTGTAGATTTGTAGTTACAGAAACATTTAATAATGTCTAAATAAAATGTGTGCGGGAATTCAATCAACAGTGAAACACAAAGGCTGAGATAAATAGCTGCTTTGGGAAACATGACTACAGATTTAAAGTAGAAAGCTGTGAGTTCGACTCAGCACCCAAAGCCCACAAATGACACACACACACACATTGAAATAAAAAGTGTACATTTTGGTCCTGCTTTTGGCTGTAAAAGCAGGACCAAAGTTAAAGTATTGAGAGTTTCACACAGTTCATTGTAGTCAATTAGTTTCCCCATGCAAATCTTTTAGGCACATTCACAAACCAGAATTTGTGATTTTTTTTCCCCCTCACAAGTCAACAAAGAGTTATAACCATGCACACACTTTTATACACTGTGGCCGAGGCTGCCGTACAGGATCGTATTGACCCGTGGACCACAGATTGTCAGTCTTAGCATAGACAAATGCAGATAATGAGCACATTACTGGTTCCTATTTGGACTCTTGATACTTTTAATGCCAGAAAGATGCTGGTAAAATGTTGACAAAATAAATGTTAAATAAGGATTCAAAATATGAGCTGATGAGGAGCATCTGACTGACCTCCTTGAGGGAAGAACTTGGAGTAGATGCTTTTAAAAGTCTCTTCATCCACAACACCACTGGGACACTCCTATGGTAATGAAACAACACAAAATGATGTCAATGAAAAACTCTATACAGGCTTTTTCATACATATATACATACATATATACATACATACATATACACACATATATATATATATATATATATATATATATATATATATATATATATATATATATATATATATATATATATATATATATATATATATATATAATTCAAAAGGATATTTACGAGTGCACAAATCAAACGTTGACAGGAATCTTTGACTGACATTTTTGAATCCCCGGTAGAGGACCTGCAGCTCTTTCTTGCTGAAGTTGGTCTGATGTACAAGATGGTCGAGCCTCTGCGGTCGGTAACGTACCGTCGACAGATGATCATCATCAGTTATATTACCTGCATGTAGGGATGGAGAGAGTTACTCCCTAAGATACACCAGAGTGTACATGAAAAAATGATCTCAGTGATCAAATTCATATAAAAAGGAATCTGAGTGATGATGGACTGTGTGTTCTGATACTTGCTTTGAGTAATTGAAGAGCTGGAGCTAGAGCGACAGCAGGGGAGAAGTTTGAGGAACCGCTGCTTTAAGGTCTTTTTATTGGGTTTGGATGATGGATTACCTGGAAACAACCAATCCCCCCCAGCAGAGATTAGAGGCAAACCACTGACCAAACAGTACTTTGAATCAATTTTCCATGCAACTTAGTGCACACAAATGAGTTTGTTGATCTGGCTTTGAACCAGTGTGACCCATCAGATCAAAGCTGTTTGGAGAGCATCCAGCATGTAATGGCTGACTGAAATGACACATGACTGCCTGGCATGAAGTCTGAGATTTGAGATACAGAAGATCTAAATGGCCAATATTACTCTTTGTTCAAAGATAGGCTATATTATAGAAAGCAGTTCCTTTATTTAACCAGAAGGTTTCTTGAAATACGATGTCTTTTTACACGATGGATGTCGATAACTACATTTAGTTTAGTTGGATGCAGAATAAAATTATTTAAAATGAATTCGACACCACCAGATTCTCTAATGCAAATAATGTGGTAATGTTTAGCTTAATGCTAATGCAAGCAAGCTAACATGCTCACAATGACAATGCTAAAATTCCAATGTTTAGGTATAATGCTTACCATGCTCAACATCTTGGTTTGGCGTGTTAGCATGCTAACATATGCTAATTACCACTAAATACAAAATTCAGAGCTGAGGCTGATGGAATTGTCACAAATTAAAAAGTTGACCCATAATACACCATTTGCGTTACATTCTCTATTATTTTGAGCTTTCACAGAGCTAAACAATTAAACCCACGACTCCATGTTTCTATAGCTGCATCATTCAATCAAATACAAATAAGATTTATTGAGCAGTATTTCATTCAAATTTCCTCAAAATGTTGGCAGACATTGATAGTATCTTTGGGAACTTTCTAAAATAATTTAAAATAAAGTTCTGTACATTTAAAACCAAGTTTAGCTGCACAGCATGAGTTTCTAATGGCCGACCCACCAACAGTTCAGTTAGGTTTAAGTGGTTAAGTAAAGTGTTGAGAGGAAATGAGAACGATGGGTAGCAGTGACAAGGACAAGAGAGAGAAAGACACACACACACACACACACACACACACACACTCCTTGCTGTAACAATATAGAGACTGGACACCCCCCATCATGGTCCAATTATCTTTACAGACATTACAGCACAACAGGAGTCTCAGCACCACACCTACAACCTTCTCTCTGTCTCTGTCTGTGTCCAACACATAAGCAGACACAGTTTTTCATACTGTTATTTCAACAACCTTAAAACTGAATATGGGTGATTCAATTAAATGAATAAAAAATAAATAAAACTTAATGTGTTTGCACTCTCGAAAACGTTGAGCTCCAGCCCTGTTTTGCTGTCTTCTTATCTTTGTCTGTTGTCCTTCCTCACTTTTTGTAACTAGACGTTTTCTCTAAATGTTGCCAGCTGATAACTTGCTCCAAAGCTACATGTGAATCAATCAGTAATCCTGATGTAATGGATTAGATTCATCTTCATTAAGCTGATTATTGACCAAAGCAATTGCACGTCTTCCTTACCCCATCCCGAGTCATCTCCTCCCTCCTCGTGTACATCTTCATCCTTCTATTCTGAAGCTTTGCCTGCTTCTAAATTATTTTTGTGTCTGTTTAAAGGTCTCACTTTTTTGTGTTTTTGTTGCAACAGGCATCTTGTTTTGTAGTCTCTTTCATCCAAAGTCAGTCACACTTTAAATCAACCCAAGGACAAAGAGACACTGTAGACTTAAGGCGCTCGACAGCAACTATGCTGAATCAACTTTTGCGTCTCCAGACCATCATGTGTTCATATCTGCCACTAGATGGCAGTGTTAAACAACATTCCCATTACACTCAACTGTTGAAGGCCTCAATGTCAGAAAAAATTATAAAAATAAAAAAGAAGCTATTTATTTATGATATAAAAGTAGAATTGATGATACAGCTCCACTTCCACTGCTATCCAGAGAGAAAACCTGTGGACTTGATTTTCTAACTGTAGCTCATAAATCAATGAAACTTAACTGGGATGGAAATACAGATACAGGTGAATGAGCGGTGGTGGAAGAATGTATAAAACCTGTAAGACTTTCATTTAAGTTAAATAA
The DNA here is from genome assembly GCA_013375575.1 of Percina caprodes. Lineage (NCBI taxonomy): Eukaryota > Metazoa > Chordata > Actinopteri > Perciformes > Percidae > Percina > Percina caprodes. Next base: position 2,982,145 of record JABXJD010000026.1, read on the forward strand.
GATGCTGACAATGAAACAGCTCACATGTAAAAGGTGAGACAGGTGCACACATCTCTAAAATATTGAATGATCTCAGAAACAGCAGCGTTTAAAACAGTTGACAACTGCATTGTCACAAATGAGAACTTCCACTGTAAGTAAAATAAATAAATAAAGATGACACCATGTTGTGCATTAGCTACTACAAGCATGTTTCAGATCAGACTTATTTCAATAACAGGCATACAGCAGCAGCAGCAGCAGTACAGGTTGAAACATACGGTGAAACCGACACATTCACACCTGAGAAATACCTGGAACAACAAAGAATCCTGTAGAATAGCTGCACTGCAGCAACACGGGGATAAAATGTTTTGCTCAAGGGCATATCAGAAACATTCACTAAAGAACTTCTCACTTACTCCTTCGTGTTATATCATAGGGGGGGGGATTCTAATCTAACGCTGGTGTGCGTACAACATCTGTAAATAAGCATAAATGATTAATATGATTTCATTTTGTGGGAACAAACCAGTTGCTGCCCTGCCTTTATGTAGGCTATGGCAATCAAACTATCAAATACAGCAGCTGCACAACTATGGAAAAACAAACAAAGCTTTACAGGTCCTCTCTCTCACACACACACACACACACAAACACATACACAAAGAGAGAGAGAGAGAGAGAGACAACAACAAAAGTTCCCTGCTGTTTCCTGTCTTTCTAGAGTGTAGGGTAGATATTATAAATTTTGCAAGGGAGGCTGTTTGATGTGACTTATTTACACAGTAATCCAACAAAAACAGAGCGGGAGGATATTCTCAAAGAGGTGACACAGCTCAGCTGTTATATAAGATCATAAACATCAGCTGGACAGAATGTAATGCCACTTCCTCTTCCTAAATATAACGGATTTTGTTTATACTGTTCACAATGTTACAATATGAGCAAAAGCAACATACTTGTTTGATTGCAGTCTGTTTGGCAGCTTGTTGCAGTAACCTTTACACTGTCCCATGGCACAAACTGATCATTAAATATCGCTCGGTTACGTTGTAACCTTGGTTACTATCAGTGATTCCACACCAGTACATGCACTTTATAGGAAATAGCATAGGGCAAGCGGGTGTGTCTTAGAGAAGGATCTATGTACTTGACCTCAGGGTGATCATCACCGTACATATGGAATATGTAACGGTGGAGAGATAGTCTCGATACGACTGCTGAGTAACACTGACTCAGTTCTTTCAGCAGGTGCTGAGATAGTCCTCCTGGGTGACTTTGATCGTGTGAATCAATTTAAACAAACGCAGCCCTCTGAGGCAGATCAATACTCTTCCCTGCTGTTATCAACACAATGAAAGACTCTTTTATCTGCACCTTTTATCCACTGGTGAAAAACACTCAAGCTGAAAATACTTAAACTGTGGATGGAAAAAAAGTGAGAGATCAGCACTCTCTTTTGGTACATATTTAAAACAAGTTTCTAAGAATTAAAAGTTGATTATTGACAACTTTGTTAAGTCAGTGGTTCTCAAAGTGTGGTTCCAGGGGGTCAAATCATTTATTTTCACTATAATTTCATCCAAAAGTAAAACAATGACCGATTGTAAGACTATTTTGCTCATGAGTTTCATTCACTTTCTGTAATAAAACATCTAAAAGAAAAATTCTATCAGGTAGGGGACCCTGGGACAAAGTCTTATCAGTCTAATTTGTGTCAGTTTAGGGGTCCTTGATGTGAAAAAGTTTGAAAACCACGGCGTTAAGTCCTTCAGCAGATTTACTGTAGACCATCGTTGCATTTCAGTCCATATGGAGAGTATAATTATTTGGAATATTTGCTAAAATCCCAAATCCTCAAACTTCCAAAGTGGCCTAATCAGTGGCAAAAGCGTTTTGAAAATTTGAATTTGGAGTGTAAATTTAATCACAGTGGAAGGATTAAAGCCTCTTAAAGTGGCAGCTGCATGTCTGTATTTTATGCATTTCTTAGAAAAAAAAAAACTAGTAGTAAGATAAAAAAGAGAAACAACACCTCAGTGTCCTCTATGGACCTATAAAAGACCAAACTTTCTTCCAAAAGTTAATTTTCCTTCCTGATATTAGCTAGAAAGAAAAGGCATGAAACATAAATGCAATAGTAAATGATTTATTAACTATGAAATAATAAAAATCTCAACTCTCAAAAAAGCTCATCAATGCATATTAAAGCCAAATCATTTTATTATGACGCTATACCTGAACCCCTTGTTCCCTTGTAGCATTTGTGCTCATACTTGGGAGATGGTGGCAGCTTCAGTAGGGTCATGCAGCGCTCAGTGAATGTTTGTAACATAACGTTGCCCAGGCAACAGCCTCTGTGCTTACCATAATCCTCAGAAAGGACACTGTTCAGATTATAGACGTCTCATGCAAACCACACACTGTTAAATTCACACACTCTTTCTCTTCCACTGACATCATGAGCCCTTAGTGAATGGCATTTATATACAGTATATCAATTCTTTTTGACCTCATGTGTCCTCGCGCCGAGGGACACATCCACCAGCTTTGCTTATTTGTTACACAACATTGATTTTGATTTACTCTTCATCAGTTTAGTAAATTCAATCTGGCACCTGACATGAAAATCTATTTGGCTCTGTGGGGTTTTTATGTTGAAGGCCAACATGTTACTATGTTATATAAATGCAATATTTATGTCATCAGTGTTGAGAGTTTTTGATGCATTAGGGGGAAATCCCTTGAGCACTCTACAAAAATGTCATGAATAAAATAAAAATGTTATCCCCTTTCTCGTGCAAACACACACACAGTCATAAATGCAGGTGCACTAGAGATGATTCTCCAACATGTAAAAGTGGAGACTGTCACAACACTGAATACAATATTAGTTTGTAAATTCCATTAACCGAGACAAGAGATCCAATGCTTATCCCCAAATTAGAGCATAAATCTTAGGGAATACACTGTAAAAAAAAAATAAAAAAAGTATAATGTGGCAGAAAATTACCAGTACCTTTTCCGTTTAGTTCAAAGACATTTTTGTTAATCCAAAAAAGATATACAGAAAAACCTGAGAAAAATCATAATAGAAAATTCCTTCATATTAACACAGTATATAAGCCCGTATTTCTACGCACTTTTTTTGAGAGAAACAGTTGTACTTTGCTTTCTTGTCAAGCGTTAGATGAAAAGATTGATACCACTTTAATCTCTGTACTGCAGGCCTAAATATGAAGCTCCAACCAGCAACCCGTTAGCTTAGCTTAGCACAAAGACTGAAAACAGAGGGGAACAGCTAGCCTGGCTCTGTCTACATAAAATCCACCTACCAGCGCCTCTTAAATTCACATTACATCTTGTTTATTCGACCCGCACAAAAGCCTTGGTGTAACAAGTCGTTGCATTGTTAAAGGGGTGACGGCGAGAGTACTAACTGCTCGTTGCCAACCAACTGCTTCTGGGCAAAAAAAAGTCTGGCTGCTTTTTTGTCTTTGGTTTTTGTACGGATCAAACAACCTAGAGCCAGAATGGCTAATTCCCGTTTCCAGTCTTTACATGTAATGCTAAGCTAAGCTAACTGGCAGTGTATTTCAGTAGTTTAAGCATTTAAGCTGTTGTTGCTTCCACATAAACATCAGCTGGACGTTAATATGTTCAACATAACTGTTGGGTGCTTATTTGACAAATACAATAGAGTTGAACACTAAAGGCTGCAGTTTTGTGCCTCAGGCACCACCTTTAATAAAAAAGGCCTGTTTGTGTGAGATATATACCACATTGTTTGCCATGCCTGAAGATGTTTGGCTATTTGTAATGTAGATGAGAATGTTGTGATTGTATTGTATTGGTTTTATACATTTCAGATTTTGTTCAATTATTCCACTGTCTGTAGCATTCTCTCTACTACTGCAGTGCTTTTACAGGGATGTAGTTTCATCTAGTACCATAATGAAACATGCATCACCTATTTTGTACTGCAATAGTTAATGATTGTACAAACAATGACTCAGTGAAATTATGGTGTGGTTGATCTAAAGTAAAGTTTCAATGGTATTTCACAATAGATTAGTTTTTTGAACCACTGATTGTGCAAGTGCAAGATTTCTTTAAAGATATGAATGCACAATGCAATGTCTTCAACATGGGACAGCCTGTGTTACAAGTGATAACCGTTTTGACTTTTGTGTCTAGAGTTTGGAAAAATGACGTAAAGATTCTGAAATTAGTAGCAAAGTGATTGTAAAAAACTGTAAATACAGTGATTTAGAAAGATCCTGCAAAACTAAATGGGAACAACACTGTCATTCGAGTTATTTTTATACATTTATTTTTAAAGGAAAAGACTATTTTAGGAAGTTGTCACAAGAAAGACAGCACTGTGTGTGTGTGTGTGTGTGTGTGTGTGTGTGTGTGTGTGTGTGTGTGTGTGCATGCATGCGTGTGTGTGTGTGTGTGAGAGAGAGAGACAGAGAGACAGAGAGAGAGAGAGAGAGCCTCAGTGATGTAGTGTAGTGATGTCACATTTTTTGTATAGCACATTAAGCTTTCAGTTTTGTTTTCTCTTTCATTTGAGAGAGCATTTACTAATATAGCAGCAATATCACTTGTCACCACAGTGTATTTGGTTTTTAGAGCATTGCGTGAAAACAAACATGTCATTGCAACATGAATAATCAAATCATTTTTACAATCCAATAATCATTTAGTTTTTTAAATGTCAGAAAATAATTAAAATGGTCCATCACATTTTAACCCAAAGATATTCAATTTACAATGAAAATGCAAGTAAACACTCAAATTTTACAAGCTGGCACCAGATATTGATTTCTTTTTTTTTGGATTTTTTTTGGATAAATGTCTTCAACACTAATCGACTATTGATGTCAGCATTATTATCAAAGATCAAAAAGAAGTGACAAAACACGTGTTTTCAAACTAATGCTACACCTATTATGTTACAGAATAGCATGAATGGCATTACTGGATTATTTGCTTCACTTACAGTTATTTGTGACTGATGTGATTCAAACAGCCATGTGGAGATGTTGGCTTTATCTCCAACACTTATATTTAAATGTATATCTGCTAACTGTCAAATCTTTTACATAGACACCATCACCAAGCATATTTCACAAAGCTTCCTGTGTGTTTATTTTCCTGTTGACCTGACCTGCATGATGATAATGATGATGATGATGATGATGATGATGATGATGATGATGATGATGATGATGATGACTTGACCAGGCTGTTTTTTTAGGAATATTTCTACATATTCTTTTGTATGTAGGCTATAACGGTTAGCAGGCTAGAGCAATGATATTTATCATAAATAATAATTCACTAAGTCATTTTAATGGCTGCTCAATTGTCACATTCACACGCACTGAACTGTGGCTGGTTTGCAGCATCTGGTAACAGATGATGAAACAGGATTATGGGGTTTTAAATACTCACTCTGTTTTATTTTTTTGCTTTTTTTGACAGAGCTAAGTCCTGAATACTATGTAAAATGACCCTACGTCGTCTACTGTAGACTATGTGGCAATTTACTGTTAAGAAAAACCAAAGCACACTTTCATGAGGGCAGAGTCACTGGGAATATCAGCCAGGTCGGCAAACAACAGTAGCCTAAATTGAACAATTGTTCAGTTTCCCATATTTAAAAAAAGATGACAAAGACTGATACCTGTAAGTGGGTCGTAAGATCTGTCCAGCTCTCTGGAGTCAGACAAACTCTGGTCCTGACTCCTGGATTTCATGTTTTGTTTCAGTTCTTACCAGACCACCGCGCTGGACCTGCAGGATCTGTGCGCGTCGGAGCCGCAGCTCATCTACGACTTCATTCCTGTTTGCATGTCACTTTTCTGCAATCATCAGCTTGTGTGTGCAGGGGTGCTGCAAACTGGTCGCATGCAAAAGCTCGTGTCTCTCTATCCAAACTATCCTGCTCCCGCTCATCAGCGCGCGTTCACATCACAGTTCGCGGTCACTTTGAGGCTTCCGTGGGTTTAAGGTTCAAATGTAATGCTGATCCACAGCAGACGATCTGATGACTTTACTTTGGTTGTCCAAAAATATATTTAAAAAAAAAAAAAAAGAAAAGAAAAAAGAATACGTCTGCTGTCAGCTGGAGGATCTGCATCTGTTCGAGCTGAGAGAGAGACAGAGAGAGAGAGAGAGAGAGAGAGAGGGAGAGAGAGAGAGAGGGAGAGAGAGAGGGAGAGAGAGAGAGAGAGAGAGAGAGAGAGAGAATTACAGCCAAAGAGTGATGAAGCAAGACAGGCAGACAGACATACATACAGACATACAGGCAGGCATGCAGACAGACAGATAGACAGGCAGGCAGGCAGGCAAGCAGGCAGGCAGACAGACAGATACACAGACAGACAGACAGACAGACAGACAGACAGACAGATAGACAGACAGACAGACAGGCAGAGAGACAGAGGGACGTGGGAGTGTATCTGCTGATCTATACTCTGATGGATGGTCTCACCTTGGCTCGGGACTTGAGCAGCTTTGGCTCAGTTGGAAGAAATAATACCTGCAGATCAATACCCTGTCAGCTCCTCGTCCTTGAGCTGGTTGAGTAGAGTTAAGTAGAATGACTCACTCATATTTCAGATAAACGCAAGCACCAATGTCGTCATTCAAGAAAAATCATTTGAATACTTGATCCATAAATACACAACATAAGCTGGGTGGAAACATAAGAGGCCACAAGCTGAATTTTGGGATAAACTTCAAGATTTCCACAGCTTTGTTTCCCATAACTAACTTCTAACATGTAAGACTTTGAGCCTTTCTGAAACATTATCAAGGTTTTAAGTAAGGGTAAATGAGTAGCTTTTTCATGTAGGCCTGGTCTATATTTAATTTTTTATTTGAGTACATTTTAAAATCTGTAAACAAACTGTTTAAATGTCATATTTTCTTGGAAAGAAATTAAGAAAGACGTGAAAATTAGGAATAAAATAATTAGCACTGGTTGGTTGGTTTAATATTTTCTTTACAAAGAAAACAAGTTTTAAGAAACATGGAAACCCCACAAGCTAAAATAACTTGAAAATGAATGTTGCTCTTCCATAAAGTTGAGGGACTTATTACAAGAAACAGAATAATGTTTTTTTCGGCAAAGTTGAGGCTGATGGGAGTGCTTTTAGTCATGGCGATCCTTTATTTAGATGCTGATATTATACTCATACATAATACAAAAGTAGACCTCATAGTTCCGTTGGAAAAAAAGTCAGAAGATCACCAAAATTATTAGTATTCATCACCTGGGGACTATCAATGTGTGTACAAAATATGTGACCAATCCATTCAGTAGATGTTGAGATATAACTGAAAATTTTGTCCTGCTGGTGGTGCTACAGCAAAGGTCATCAGGATTCATCCTCTGGAGACCATGAATATTTGGACCAAATGTATTCACAATCTACCTGATAGTTGAGATATTAGTCTGGACAAATGCGGTGGACCGATTTGCCACGTCAAGTGGTGTCACATGAGTCACTTTTTCACGCTTGAAGAATCTCCCACAAAGCCACAGGAGGCATTATGCAGCTGTTTCACAGGCTGAGCAGTACTTTCCATGATTACTAAATTGACTTTGACATGTGAAATCAGTGGAGTGTTCCTTTAATCCCGCTTCAAAACCTAATATAAACCTTGTTGTTGCTCAGCTATTTCAAAGAACAAAATACTATTGAATAAATGTAGATTCCTTTAAAATACCACACAACCCAGGAGAGATTAACTATAAAAACCAACAATAAACAGTGTAATTGTGTGCTTGCCTTAAGGTAACTCTCAAATCAACACAGAACTCTGTTTGCCAAGAAAAGCTAAATAGTAGCAAGTGAAGGATTGTTATATCCCCCGTCAGAAGACTGATAGGGAGGAGAGAAAATATCCACTGCTCAGGGAAAGAGTGAGATAAAGAAAAAGGAAAGGCAAGTCCAAACACTAAAAAAAAAAAAAGCCTGTTGAAGTAAAAAGAATCAAAGAGAATGATAGTGGTGCATCTGAAAAGGAAAATAAGCAAAAGAAAAGCAGAAGAAGACAGAGGGAACACACTGGAAAGCTATTTGAACATATACATACATACATACATACATACATACATACATACATACATACATACATACATACATACATACATACATACATACATACATATATATATATATATATATGTAATACATATATATATTACATATATATATTTCCCTATTTTCTTTAGCTACAGGTGAGGACACAAATAAAGAAATGAAAGGGTGAGGGTATGACGGAGGGAGGGAGGGGGAGTTCAGGTGAGACAAAGCAGGCAATATCCCCTCAAATGAATATTTGATGAGAAGGCTGATATGCTTAACTGAAACGTTATAAATACAGAGCAACATTAATGGCGTGTCACAGAAGAACAAAAGAGGTTTGCTCTGTCTGAGTGTTTAAGTACACACACACACACACACACACTGCACAGATTATATCAGGGGTTTGATATACTGCCCAATCTGCAATATAGCCAACTAAATTAGAGGATTTGGTGGACCACCATATTAAAAAGACACACAAAGTGATCTCCAGACACACACTCACTCAGTCCACTTTCCATACTACAGTGTTAGTCCCAAAAGCCCATTATTATCTCTGGAAATGAATCTTTGCTCTGCCATGATACTTGCATGTGCATTAGAGGCTTATCAGTGTAATTTTCTCCAGAAGACGGTCCCACAGTTTTAATTAGGCATGTGAGAGATACAGAAATACAAAGAGAAAAAAACAAGAAAAAATAGGGGAAAAGAGTGAGGTTGTAATCATTAATGTTTATGGCCCCACTGCTGCTGCATTAAAGGCTCTGGATGTCGCAACCCATCAACTACAAATTAACCCTCTGAGGGCAAAGGAAGCGCCGGAGCGTCCAATGATGTTTGCACACTGACTATTAAGCATCAGTTAAAATATTTCATATTCATTGTGTGTCAGATTGTTTGTGGACTTGATGATTGCAGTTTTGTTTGGGAACAATCACTAAAGCACAATATCAACTGTATTAATAACGTACATGAGGTTATACACTTTTTACAGCTTGACATTAAAGTACTGTTAATGACTGACTCTTTTTTTCAACACTTTATATCAGCACAATTCCTCGAGGTGTATTGATTGGAACCTTTTGCTACCAGTATGCTGACAATGCACATTTATTTACCACTAAGACCCACTTCCTCTTTTGGGAAAATAAAAGCCAACCAGAAATCTCCCACTCCTTCAAACATATATGAATTGTTTTAGAATGGACTTGGCTTTTTGTTACCTCAAGTGTAGTCTATATCCATGCTGTTCCACTCCCGGGATTGCTTCATTGCCACTTTCTTTGTGTTGTAATTTCAACCTACTGTTGATTTTTGAGGACTATGGTTAACTGGTCCATAGATCTCTGCAGGGTAAATCCAGACAGCTAGCTAGACTATCTGTCCAATCTGAGTTTTCTTTTGCACAACTAAAACAACTTTTGAACATACACATGTTCCACCAAAACAAGCCCCTTCCTGAGGCTCTGTCCAGGCAATTAAGGCCACCCAAGACAATTTCATTGGTTTAAAGAAATGCCAATCAACAAGGCCCTCCTCGTCAGCGCTGTGGAGGATGGTCTGGCAATGCGAGACTATACTTAAAGTGAAATCTGCTAAGAAAATGTGGATCCAGCACTTTGTAGTACAGCCAGACCCCTGTAGTACATTACGACCTCTGTTTGTATCTTTGAGCAACTTCTGACAAACAAAAGATTCAGTAGACGCAGACATCATTAGGATGTAGCTGGAGGACAAAGTTTATCAGAGATGTTGGCTAATTACTTTTACAACAAGGGGGGAGGGGCCAGAGAGAGGACAATTACAAAGGGAACAGATTCGTTCCTCTTTTCTTAGATTGATGTTTCACCGGTTTCAGCAAACACAACCTTAATCTTCCCATTCATTTACTTCTCAGACAAATATGGAATGAGTAAACTGACTGGTGTGTGTGTGTCCCATTTCCACACTAAAAGTCTCTCTTCACACAGTTTAGTCAATCAGAGTTTGTTTGTCCAGACTGATTAGCACTTTGCGACTATGAACAGATACATTTGATAATGAAATGTATCAATGCATACAATCTGATGTAATTAGGGTGTGTTATCACTGTGACCGCTATTCTCACATTTTCTCTCACAATCATCCCGGCTTGACTACAGACTTCTTTATAAAGGTTAACTAAGGGATAAAATAGTCCCTTGGGAATATGTTTGAGAAGAAAGCTTGTATATATTATTCAGGTATTGAATTGCAGGATTATTATTTAAAGGTCTCATGAAAATTTCACTTTTTGAACATTAACATGAGTTCCCCCAGCCTGCTTATGGTCCCCCATTGGCTAGAAATGGCATCGGGTGTAAACCAGGCCCTGGGTATCCTGCTCTGCCTTTGGGAAAATGAAAGATCAGATGGGCCGAGCTGGAATCTTGCCCCTTATGAGGTCATAAGGAGCAAAAGCTACAGACTCAGAAATGGCACATACTAAGGAAAGCTCATTGTGGGACTGGCTCTAGTTGCTGTAATTCTGCACCAAGGCTGAAATTTTGGAAAAGAGACTTGTGTTTTACATAAGTATTGGGTTAGATACAGTATTAGGTATTAGTATTAGGTATTACTATATAAAAGCATCCAAAGAGCACCATGTCATGGGACCTTTAAGGATTACATTTTAACAACATTGCTGATTTTTTGTAGGAAACGCATAAAACTAGATTTTTGTCAATGTAGATGTTGGACAGAGCTGTGCTAGGAAATACATGAGGTCATCAAAGTCAATATACCAATTATAACAATAATGATGTAAGTTGTCCAAACGTCAAAGATGCAAAATAGCTGCGTGAGGGAGAAATCAATCAAGCAGTCTGTACACACACAAACAGTCATGAAAAGAGCTCTAATCAGGTAGATTAATTGATTACAATCGTATAGCTAATTAAAACCCTTTCATGCATGAATTATGACAACCTCCTTAGTGTTTTATTCCTCTTTAGAATGCCATTTATTTTTATATTATATAAAATATTTATTTAATAAACCAATAAGGAAAATATTAGAACACTAAAATATTATAGATTTTAATGCTGTTAAAAAATGTGTTCACATATTCTAATACTGTTCAATGCAATGCTAAATAGTTTGTCCGGTGAATGCTGGATCAGATCTGCTAGACTTGTCAAAGTAGTTAAGTTTAGGCATTAGGAGTGGGGATTGGTTAGGGTAAGAATAACAGGGTTAGCCAATCAGAAGCATTATTAGGCAAAATAAGGCGGGCCATGAGGCACGTCCTGTGACATCAACACTTCCAGTGGATGTGATCTAGCATCTACCAGTTTAACCCCGCTTACTCTTCAGTCCCTCCCATAGACTGTAGTCAATGGTCCCTTCCTACTTCAGTGGGCCATCTTGGTTTTGAGAAATGTGTGTTTTACTTACAATGGTTGGCCTGTGGGTGGCAGTGTATGGGATGATGCACTAGCGTCCACTGTGGTGTGGTTAACTCATCAGGTTGACAAAAAAACACAACTTTAAATGAATGATTAAGTCACTCTGTATCTGCTGGATGTACAAAAAAGAAACCAGTTGCAAGTTTGTTTGTGTTTAAAGCTTGTTCTGCTGCCCCCAGGTGGCCAAAAAATGCATTCATGCAGATTTAAAGTTGTTTTTTGTTAAATAATTGTGATTAACCCAGGTGTACCTTTCAACTTTTTAATGAAATAACTTTTTCAATCTTACATTGAATCAATTGAATATAAGCGGCTTGACTTTTTACAGTTTATAAATGCTCAACACACAGGGGAACAAGTAGAGAAATCATCCAAGACAAAAGCATTTATTTATTATCAAAGACCATATTCATTGAATGAAAAGTCATATTTCACTTTTGCAGTTGTGGGGGTACGAAATCAACTCTCCCACTGACGGCCTATTCATCAGACTCAGACAGCAGTGTCAGCAGATGACACTTTGTGTGTGTGTGTGTGTGTGTAAAAGCTTACACAATATAGATATAAAAAGCAAGATTTCTTAATTTTTCTTGCTTAAATAGTCAACAAAGGATGCATTAGTAATAGGAAAGCAACCTTTATTAAAATAGAAACATAAATATACCTTCAGGAGTTAGAGATGAAAGAAACAAGACCCTACCATTGAAGAAATTGCATAATTAAGATCTGCTTCCAGTCAAAAATATTTTTTTTTGTTTGAGAACAAGCCAGGATGAGTTCCTGTTTTCTCCACTAAAGTGACTTTAAGTGCCAGAGACACAGCAGATATAATCACTTTAATGGATCATAACATTTAACCATAGGTTGATTGGTTTTCCTTCTAAACTAACCACTCAACACATTCAGATTCATTTAAACTATCCGAGACAATGACTTGTGTGACGTGCAGTAGTGAATGTTAGTCATGGCTTTGTTCAAAAGCAAAAGGTTTTCAACAACAATAAAGGGGGCATTCTCAACTTTACTACATTCTCAACTTAACTACAGCTCAAAATATTCTACCCCTTGGCAAACATGTAAATACAAAATACTTGTGCATTTGTTTTGAACATTACGCGAATTAAGTTGACATTCGCACAAGCATTCAGCTACTAAGAAAGAGTAAATGCACCATTTAAAGAGGATTTACAGTAAGATTCAAACTAAAAAAGGCTCAGTGTTCCCATTACCAGTGCTGTTAGATAAGGACATGATGTGTCACTTAAAGCTTCTGAAATAATTACTGGAGACAAATTATATATCTGTGATCAGTTTGACAACCAAAGCTACATACAACATAATCGGTGGAGATGAACATCTGGTTTAAAAATACTAAAAAAAAAAAAAAAATACAATACTGCAGGTTGCACACGAGGAACCACTGCAATACGGGCACTTCCTTGAATTATCATACACACATATGAATCGACCACAAAGGGAGGAAGTCCGGAGAGTTTACAGGTCTTTGCTTAGGGTGTCTGTCTCATCATTCAGTTCAAGAGGATGAGGAATCAAGACGTATTGTGCAAAGAACAATAGAGGATTGTACTTGTTGGCGTTTGTATTGTATGTAAAGTATGTGTACATGTCCAAATGCACACTAATGTACTGTGTGTGTCCATCTGAAGGGAGGGGGACGATGAACGTGTGTGTGCGAGTCTCAGGAGATGGTGGAGAACTCCTTTAGCAGGATGTCCTGACTCAGTGTGTTCAGAGAGACGTTCTTCCTCACATTCAGACTGATGGAGCGCACCTGGAGACATTAAAGACATTTATTACCAGGTCAAAGAGTGGAAATTAGACTTTGTCCATAACTTAACGTATGTACCCATATAAACACTAATCAATTAATCAATCTAAAAGAAACATATACAAAAGTCCAGGTAAAATGTAACTTTAAAATATAATTGCTGTGTAGACATAACTTTTTTTTGTTTGTTAAATTTACTCAGTGGGACTGCTAGTGGTAATTTCTGTTCACTTTCTATCTCGGGAAGCATTTTCTCAGCTTTAACTTTGCAAAAAGCCCTTGTTTATTGTAAAAAGCAGTTTAGTGCTGTGGTGCAGCAGGAAACAACCACTTTTAGAGACATAAAATCTTGGTAAAAAAAATATTTGTAGGATCCTTATAATTCATACCTTACTTTTACTTCTCAATACAGAGTCCTCCTTAGCTGTGATTCTTACTTTATATGAAGTGACACCACAGAACAAAGTAGACTTTGGGCACCTGGTAAGCTCAACTGATAAATAAATAAAACTTGCTTATTGCTATACTACATTGCTCTCTGTCTCTTACCAGCTCCTTAAAGAAGGCAGCCTCTTTGGGCTGCTCCGAGTATCTCTCAAACTGGTCCAAACCATCTTGTAGTTTTAGTGTCAGTGTGTCATAGTTGGACCGAACAACCTCCAACACCTAACAGGGTGGACAGATAAGGGAAACAGAAAATGAACGTGTTGCAAAACTCCATGAAAGAGTGGTTAATGCATCGCACAGTGAGCACTTCACTTGCATAGTCACATACACAGTCAAATATTAATTAGTGTTTAATTCTTCATTACATCTATATTCCTGAGGGATCATAATCTAGTTCCATCTGATTCCTTCCCCCACGCATTATTTCCAGTCACTAACTGCTAACTGTCAGCATCACCTTTGTTATAAGGGATGTGATTGGTTGTTTGGAAAAAAGGGAGACATCATCTGCAACCTTTTTTGCAGATGATTTGTGACATTATTTTTGATTTCTTACTTATATGTTCCATCACTCTTCTCCACAATATTCTTCACCGTTAGCTAGAACTCTGGTTTATCGAACATTGGTTGTTTGTTTTTAATTGTTTCTTCAATAAAAACATTCAAGACCAGACAAGGAGTTTGGTCTTGAATCTGAAACAAAATTGAGCCACTGGCCCAATCCCAACGTGAGCCCTGAGGACTAAGGACTAAAGACTCAGACTTAATTGATCTCAGGTGCTAAGTGAGGCCACATGGGCTCAGATAGATATAAATGGGATTGGGATAGCACTTCACGAGATCACGTTACCTCGGCAACTCGGTAAGTGTGTACTCAAACCTCACGCTCTTTCGCGAGAATGCGCAACAACATCCATGAGTCTATGAGTCCGGACTTTGGGATTGGCCCACTGTGTGTATATCTATCTTCTGTACCAGTGACATTTAGTTAGTTACAGACTTTCACAATGTAAGTTAAGTGTGTACACTATCGTACTAAGTGCACAGGACACGCATGCCTGAGGTCCAGCTGAGATAAGGTGAGCTGAAATCAGAGGTAATTATGCAGAGATTCTCCACACTTCCACCCCTGCCATTCCCCCATTCAGCCGTGAAATAGCCCCTAAACAGACCTTTTCCATTGTTTTATTAATGTCCCTGCATCACGCCCAACAGCATGAAACATTTACAATGAGATGCATGAGCCACATTTCCCAGAGAAGCTCCACACACACACACACACGTCAAGCTTTTATCCAGATAAACAATCCTAACACACAACACAAACAAACATTCTCCTTTAGCATCTCTATTGTATAGCTGAATCATCATTTTTTAAATTTCTCAGAGGAGAAAGCATTCTTTTTACTTTTTATTTCTTCTAATAGATCTACAGCTCTGCTCAGGGAAAAATTGCTTTTTATTTCAACAGCTGATGGTACACCGATTCTCTCTCTCTCTCTCTCTCTCTCTCTCTCTCTCTCTCTCTCTCTCTCTCCCTCTCCCTCCCTCCCTCCCTCCCTCCCTCTACTCTCCGAGGAAATGTTGAAGTAAGTTTGAATGTTAATCTCAATTAGATGTATTCAGTCCTCCCTCACAACTGGTGGCGAAGGGAAATGACGGAAAAGATGAAAGGAGAAGGGGGGGAAAGGGGGAGAAAGCGTGAGCTCCGAAAACTATTAGAAGCAAAAAAGTAAAGGGAATGCATAATTAAAGAATAGTCAATAGACAACAGAGAGACAATATAACTTTTACCACATGCTGTTTAAGCAAAGACAGGGATGATAAGTGTTTGGTTCAGCACACACTCGACTTTGCTGAGCAACTTTCTGCATCACTAAGCAGATATGATTGTGTGCGCGCTGTTGTCATGTTTATCTATTATCATTTAAGTGTGGGCACAAAAGCAGCCTTGTACGTGCCGAAGTGTGTCTTTACTGTGGAAGTGCAAGTGGTTAATATTTCTGTGTGTGGAGCACTGTATGTCAAAAGAAATGCAAGGTTGGACACTTTATTTACATATATATATTTACATGAGTCTTTAACTTTTGTGTCCATTTGTTGTGAGCATTATTTTGTTCAGCCTGAGGTAAGAGTAACTTTTTTTGTTTAGTTGAAAGCTCTTGATGTGGTTCACTCAATTTTCTGCCCTTTTTATGGAAATCCAACGTACATTTTATGAATTCTGAGACTAGCAAAGTAGAGTGCTTCAAAGGAAACCTTTTAAAAATATGTTTTGGGCATTGTTCATTTATTGGACAGGCAGCAGTAAGGACATGACAGGAAATGAGAGGGAAAAGGACTGTATTTTATCACACACACACACACACACACACACACACACACACACACACACACACACACACACACACACACACACACACACACACACACACACACACACACACACACACACACACACACACACACACATATATATATATATATATACACACACACACACACACACACACATATATATATATATACACATATATATACACACATAGATAGATAGATAGATAGATAGATAGATAGATAGAACATTTTTGTGCACCACTACTGATTATGCAAAATGGCTTTTGTTTTTTTAATTTGAAATAGTTCCCTAGAGCCCCTGGGACAACTACTGTTAGAAACAACTGCTCAATATGTAATTATAAAGTAAAAACTTACTTTCTCTAATAAGAGGGGTGTTTAATAACACAATTGGAAAATCAGATTAACGGCTGGCCGCTCATAGACACCAAAGCCAACCTCTGCCTTACCTCTTTGTTGTGAATAAATCTAGCAGATAAAAGTGAATAGGTAATGGGGGGAGTAGAATGACCAAATCTATCACTCTTATCAGCCTGTAAAAAAGGACTTCTCTAGCTTATTTTCTATCCCCACCGACTTGAAGTCCTAAGTGGAGCTCACAACACTCATATCAGTTAAGTTCAGCCTTCTGACAGACTCGTTTTTTTCCACTAACGATGAAGGAATATCTCAGCGTAGTTGTCCAGTTGTTTAATGACTTAATTCTCAGTCTGTGTTTTTTATGCAAAATAGTGGGATAAATTATCTCTAAAGAGTAGCTGCAGACATCAGAGAAACTGCAACACTTACTCTACAAAATGTATACACAAAAATCTACAATCAGAATAATTCAAGCTTTCATTTTAGGGTGACTATTCCTTTAAAAGTCCAGTAAAAGGCCCGCGGCAACTTCCAGGACTGAAATGTGAAGTCAATCCCAAGTGCCTCAAATCTGCATTCATTCTAGGCGCCAGCAGGGGGGGGGGACTCCACTTATGGCAAAAAGAAATCCCATTGTACAGTATATTACCGATTTAGCGATTTAATGGTCTCAATCGCTAGTTTGAAGTTTTCTTTAATACAGTATGATGTTTACAATAAGTAAATTATGGTCCATTTATTTTAAAATTGACAATAAAGCAGCGGATGCTTTAGGGTGTGGCTACCAAAAGTTGCTGCCATGGCAACCTGTCAATCAGGATAGAGGATAGCAATGCTAACCATGGCAATGTCTACATTGAAATAGCCCTGATCTGGTTTCTCTGTCCATGTTTTTGTCTTAGACCTCTGACCCTCTCCCTCTGATTTTACACTCAATCAACTGTAACCTTTTGGTTGCCCAAAGTGCCTTGTTCAACGTTCAGCGGATGCTCTTTGCTAACCAACCTTGCTAGCTAGCGCTAGCAATAGCTGGTGACTTTTTAGCTTAGCGCTCCTCCTTAGAGTCATCCATCTCTGCCACATAAATGTAACTACTTCTTGATGATTAGGCATTCTTTCAAAATAAAATGCAGTGAACCCCTTCTCAACCACCTTATAGTACTGAATGGTTTCCATTGTGTTCTAAAATAATAAGATCATAAGATTTACTTTTGAAATGACCAGAGTGATGTTTTGTAGAGTTCCGCCCCAACGGCCCCAAGATGTTGATTGAAGTTCGTTTTTATTTATGTTTTTATTTATTAACTTTTAGAGTGTAAAAGGAAGAAAAATGTGTTTTGTTTACCTGTTCTTCTGACAGCTGTGAGATGTGGTTCACAGCAGCGTACGACTCAATCTTGGGGTTAAAATGGTTGACGATGGCCCTTAAAAGACAAAAACACAAACATTTCTAAAATGAAGCAGGAGCGTGAATCTTTTCCTTACAGTCCAAGGATGTAAACTATATCACCAACACTTCACACACACCCCAACATTACAGACGTATGCGATACAGATCTTATTCTAAAACCATGAGCATTAATCTTCTTTTGAGAAGATTTAAAACCAGACTTTGCAACCTGACTGCAGGGATTCAATGCTGTAGGATTAACAATTCCTTGAATTAGAAAAAGGGCTCCACCCCAAACCAGAGAGTTTACACATTTAGAAAAGCCATTTATGTTGTAACATCTTGTTTTGGTCCAGACTAATTACCAATAATAATAAAAAGGTGTGAAGGTTTGCAGTGACAAGATTGAGTGATTTTGACAAGATATGTAAGAAGCAAAGTTCTCAACAACCACAGTTACAGATGGGCTGTTTAAACACAAAAAACTTCTATTCACTCCAATTCAATTCCATATTAATGCCTCCTTCATATTGTGTAAACAGACCAGGGCATTTCACATGTAAATTCAGAGCCAATCTTATTCAGCATTAGCATTCATTCCCATGAAATCAACTGCTTTATATCTCAAATAAGTTGATGCAATAAGTCCAGCTGTGTGATGACATGACTTCTTTTGTACCGGCTTAGAGTACGTCATATATCAAATAAACTATAGTGACAAAAATGCAGACGTTCTGCGAACTGGTAATTCAGTTGAAGGAATGAACTAATGTGAGTAAAATTGAATTTGTCCCTTCCTTTGAGTTAATTTCAGCACTGTCTCTGTGGGTTCTCTATTCTACTTTGATTAATTTATTCATCTATTCTTTCAATCTTCTTCCAACCTAGTCTTCCCTGCAACCCCTGTGATTTCCTATTAAAGCAGTGGAGTCTGTTCTGTCAGGAGCCCTGTTGAGTGGGTGAATCCTTGGGGAGTATCCTGCTCGTACAGTACGACCATGCCCTCAGGGGCCTCCAAGCCAGGGTGACCTCAGAGGATCATCTCCTCAGAGAAGATGAAGGAGCAAAGGAGCATTGCAGGGAATATGGTGGAGGGGAGAACAAGTATAGTATGTGTGTGGACTGGAGCAGGGTTGGGGTGGAGGAGATAAAGGCTTAATAATTATTGAATAGAAGGGCCTGGGGGAGGGAATCTACTATTTTTACCTTTTTTTGTGATTCCCTACAATCCAATACGACTCTTTTCTCCTTCTTAGAGGATACAGTATTTGTGTGTTGCGAGTGTGTGTTTTTACCGAACATTGATAAGGGCATGCGTGACTTTGCTGGCTGCCTCCTTCCACTGGCCCGTGTTGGTTGATACTCTCAAAACTGGAGGGCAAAGGATAACAGAGTTAAATGCACACTTACAAAACTTTCACAAATCTATTTTCATCTGTCAGGTTTAGGGCAATAAAGGGAAGGCTGAACAATCAAATGTGTAAAATTTGTGAGAAGTTTTTTTGATGGCAACATTTATTGGGAAAAATAAAGTGAAAACACTGGAATTCATTGGTGAAATTAGAAACAAGTAACCAATTTTGTTTGTTGATAGCTATCATTTGAGACTTAAATAAGGGCTTTTATATAACAATTTACAATAAGTCAGGGCAGTTTCCACTAACATACCCATACAGTAGAGGTTGTCAAAGACCTGGTGCATTCGTACAATTTCATAGTACAGCTCATCGTAGCTGTTGGAGGTGGGCAGGAACGTGTCACCGTATGTTATGAACATGTTGAACAGGTTTACTACCTGGATAAAGAGAAGCACATTTATTTTCTAAGGGAAATCATATCTATACTGCATCAGTTTCTGCATACACAGCCTCTTTGGTCTCCTTTAAAAAACTAATGAAAAGGAGTTTAGACTCTTGCGTGCAATTACAGCCGTATGCACAGCTGGGCTACAAGATCTACCAGTGATACAGCATCTGGCTCTTCTCCTACTACATGATCATACACACATCCCTGTGAAACTAATTTCTATTGTGGACTGTACCCTGTCAAGGTCCTGTCGGCATGTTTTGTGAGTGAGTGTGTGTTGCTCACCAATAAGGCCAGATGAAAGATGTTGTGCTTGGCCAGCAGTGTCGTCTCATTTGACAGCAGGAACTTGAGCAAGTTAATGAGAGCTGTGCAGAGGGAGACATGCACACATTACTGAAACAATCTAGTGTGTTGATAGTTGTCTACCAGCAGCAGCATATGGCAGCAGTCTGCTTTCCACAGTGAGCTTCTTTATTAAGGTAGATAATGGAAACACAGTAGGGGGGGGACCGTTCAACACCAAATCAAGTTCTTTCACAAGCTTCAATAGAAGAAAACAAACCCTATAAGAAGAACCAAAATGTGAACAAACGAACAAACACACACACACACCTATTATAATATTATGTGGTGCTATTATCACCACCAGGAGGAGAGGGTCAGGGTTACTCAGGGAATTAAGCTGATTATTAGTCTGATTCGATAAATCTGTTTTGAAATTGTACCCAATTGTATGTTGACCGGGGTGAAAACAAGGCCACCAGGATGTATTGTGCTTTCTTTAGAGACTCATTATCCAATCTTAATGATGCAATACATTTTTTTTTACGTTTTTTGCAAAAGCAGTATTTGCTCTTAATGTAGTGCCCAGCAAATCAAGCATGTCTCAGATATAAATTATGCATGTGGTCTTCTCAAACATTTTTTTAATATAAGTGTCATTGTCCACTAGGAAAGGTTTCTGCCTACACTGTTACTCTAATTAAAAATGAAACAAGAGAGAAAGTGATCTTTACCTGACCAGAGCTCTCTCCATGTGTAGTGTAACCTTATTCTGCACTTCTTCTGGTAGCACAGGAGTTTGTGGATGATCTGCACACAGCGTCTGCACAGGAAATGAACACATGGTGACGGAGCTGGTTGGTGGATGAGACTAGAGAAATGTGTATGTGATGTTCATGTGTCCTCACAAGTATAAATCCATGGGGAAATCCTTCATCATATGAGTGACAATAAACTCCACCATCAGATCTAGACAAAGAGAGAGAGAGGAAAAAAAAAAAAAAATCACTGTTAGAAGGATGCAAAGAGAGTTAAATTGCACAAACCCTTAAGCTCAAAAATCATATAATCGGCTGCAATAATGCAACGTCAAGGGAAAGAGATATATAGCAAGATACAGTGGCTTGAATAGGTTTACACACCTACGCTAAAGTTGATTACAAAGGTATAAATATACACACCCCTATGTTAAATTCCCAGAGAGGCAGGCACATTTTAATTTTTAAAGGCCAGTTATATCCTATGCATCCTGATAAAGTTCCCTCGGCCTTTGGAATTAAAATAGCCCCACATCATCACATACCCTTCACCGTACATAGAGACTGGCATGGGGAAATTTCCATAAGATCATCTATCAATGCAAATAAAACCAGCTATTAAACTAACTGAAATAAGCCATGCCAATCTCTAAGTATGGTGAAAGGTATGTGATGATATTGGGTTATTTTAATTCCAAAGGCCAAGGGAACTTTGTCAGGATGCATAGTATCCTGGATCCATGAAATAACTGGTTTTTAAAAATAAAATTGTGCCTGCCTCTATGGAAATTTAACATAAGGGGTGTGTATACTTATGCCCCCTGTATTTAAAGAAAAAACATTTATTTATTTACAATACATTATTCATTCACAAAGAAAATTGGTGTCCTTAAAAGGTTGGATTTTCCAATTTTTTAATTAAGGAATTAAGATTTTTTAAATTCCTCTTTTTAAATCAACTTTAGCATGGGTGTGTAAACTTATTCTAGCCACTGTAAATGCATCAAGTTTACTTAAAGTAATGTACACTGTGTCATAATTCATCCTCTTTCAGAATAGGGGATAGCAATGCTAACCATGGCATTGTCAACCTTCATCAACATCTGGTTTGTACTGTAGATGTTACCATGCAAAAATCAAACTAAGAAGGTAGATCGGAAGTTACAGCTAACTAGACTTCAAAACTAATAAAAATCAGAGTCACTCGTAGTTTGAGTACATAGTAAACAACAGTTATTAATGTTCCTCATACCTAAAACAGCACACACCAGCGGCCGTGAGGGGATGTTCTTGTCCACTGCTTTTTTTCTATGCCTCATGGGCTGAAAAAAATACAAAAATTATTATTATTATTAATATACATTAAATTTGAAAATGTGTATGAATATATTGTAATGACAAACACAAAGGCCCTCATTTATGGAATGTGCGTACGACCTAAAACAGGTGTAGGACGGGCGTACGCCAATTCCTACACAAGGCATTTATCAATTTGAACAGGAGCGTAAGCTGCGATTAAAATCTCACGTCTGGTCTGAACTTGTGTACGCAAGTTTTCCACTTGCAGTGCAGCATATACTTAGTTTAACAGAAGAAGGAGAAGTCATCAGTTGACCATTTATCAGCAATGGCAGGTCTGGCTCTTTCAAAAGACCGCTGTGCGCCATTACAACAGTGCACATGTACACACACACAGACCACTCCATCGGTTTGATTAAGGGCAGATGGCTCGGTCTTGCATCAGCAGAGGGGACCCTACTACACACGGCAAAAAAAGTCTGCAACATTGTTTTAGCCTGTAGCGTTCTGCACAACATTACGCAGGAAAACAGGGTGCCATAAATGTAGTGATGGCGCCAGACAACCCGATGACCAGAGAGAAGTGTCCAGCACAACCCCAACTGACAGGATAAGGAGACAGGATATTATTCCTCGCTATAGCGTTACGTTTGGCAATGATATTAAATACAGGAAATATGACGATGCACAACATTTTTATTTATTCTTCAGCTTTTCGTTTGTCTTTTAAAGTGTCGTTAATGACAACAAGTGAATGGTTTTGTGTGTTTATTTAAATATAGGTACACTTATATGTAGGCGTAAGAGATTGCAATATAAGTCTGTATATTACTATTAGGACTATAGCATACATATGTCAAGGATGTATAAATTAAATTAACATCAGCTGGAGTCCGATTTACTACGGCAACACTGTTGACCACATTAGTGATCTAGTATCTTCTAGAAGTCTAAATGAGTTAATTTCCACTGCAGAACATTTGGCTATTTGTTTAATTTAACTATTTGAGCCGTTTGCCTGTCCTCCTCTCAATTTTTGAATTTATTTTGTCATTTCCGTGTCCTTTTTTCACTCACAACCAGAAACTCACCATTCTGTGGAGATTGACTCTGAAGTTCATATTGTCATCATGAAGAAAGGCATCAGCGTACTGGTCCTATGACACACAGAGGTGAAGTTAGAACAAAGTCAAAGTGTGGAGGGTGCAAAAGGGTGCAGCGGTGTGGATTCTCCTACCTCGGCTATGCAGGTGAGGATGATTAGGCACAGTCTGGCACTGTTGAGGCGATGCTCATCTGGAAAAACACACAGATATGAGACTTAACAGGTCAAATGAAAACAGAGGTTAAGACAGATTTGGTTTGCATGTTGCTCTGGTGTTTTAGGAGTGACTGAAACAAATTTGGCGCTGCTGACTAAGGGCCGTGACACACCAACCCAATAATCGGCCATCGGACAGTCGGTGGAAGTCGGTGACTCGAGCCTGTTCAATGTGTTCCGTGCCATCGTCCATCCAGAGTGGTCCGGAGGGGCCGTCAGCCTTCATTTTGGCCGACCTGACATGCTCAGTCGGAGGGTGGACACTGCCGGCAGTCAGACTCAAATGACTAATCTGATTAGTAGAGTGCAAACCCGGAAACGAGGAATTGGATGAGCGTGACTTGAGTCTCTCAAAATCTGACAAAAATCTTTTAAACTGACCTTTGTCGATCTGAAGACAGATTCAGCAACTGCATGGCCTATTTCTTGCTTAAAATGTTTTCAGAAACACGTTTAGGTGAGTAAAATATAGTAAAATATGAGATTGTATTCGAGCCGCCATTACAGTCTGGCTTTGAATTTCTGGAGACACCAGACCCAAGTGACACGTTCGTCCAGTCAGCTGCCGTTTTAATCGTTTTTTTTGGTGACAATAAAGATTAGCGCCACCTGCTGTTATGTAGACGCATTATGTCACGTCGCTTTGGTGTGTTTCGAGGCACTTTTTTGACTAACTCAGGGAGACTGATCAGTCCAACTGTCTGCTGAGGGTCGGCCGTCTGGTTGGTGTGTCAGGGCCAGACAACACTGTGAGGACACACTTTGGACAGAAGTGAAGAAAAGTTAAGAATGAAGAATTATATGAAGGAAGGCTGAAAGACAAAGAGGAGGACGTGAAGGCTTCCTTTTACCTTTAGTATCCTGCATTACAATGGAGGCGTACTTGAGGAAGGTGATGAGAAGGTTGCTGGTCTGCAGATTGGGATCCAGGGGCAGCTCTGGGTTGTTCATCACTAAGCAGCAGATAAAAATAAAAAGTTCAATCACTGCAGAAAAAAATTCTAACCAATGTTTTCTCTATATGAAACGGAAAGAAAGACCATCATTATGATAAATCAAACTTTTAAGTCACACTACGTGCGGCCAGTTATCCAAAAAAAGAATGACGTCCCAAAAACCTGGGCCTAAAGTCCACTGTTTGAAAATGAGAATAAAAAGAGACGTTGCCCTTGTTTGGGCAGATGGAGTGCTCATTAAACAAATAACAGCATTACAAAAAGCGAGTCTCATTACTGTAGCTACTCTAGCTTGCTGTGTTGTGTGGACAAGAATCTTTGTCCATTAAAATAAATCTCTGCTCGCTGAAACATGCAGCTTGTTTCATGGATAAATGATGAGCCATCATTTCTAGCCCCCCTGCTTCCCCGCAAACCCTCATTTGTTTCCTCGTTCCTGATAACATAGCAGTGCCAAAGGATGATTTCACACTGTCAGAAACATATCATCCCATGGGCCTATACTGTAGAAGGAAAAGATGTGTTCCTGACAAACGATTGCAGGTAAGTGTGGAGTGAGCCCTCTAAGTGCTAAAGCTCCCAAGACATGGCGTACTGTAACGCACGGTGCATGTGAAACATTCATCAGTATTTGAAGCTGGGAGTTAATATTTTATGCAGAAAATGGCTTTTAGGTTTGAAGCAATGGTGGAAGAGCTGGCCAGAGATAGAAACATGCACCTTTTACAAGTTAAAGCGCGTGTGCATGCAAAATAACCTCCTTTCGAATGTGCTGGCCATAAAATTCACCTCCCATGAAACCTAAAGTTTAAAATATAATATGTGCTTGGGATGGTGTAATACTCTGATTATTAAGATGTCATAAACCCACATTAGAAGTGTCATTTACAGTGAACCCTCGCTATATCACGGTTCACCTTTCACGGTCTCGCTGCTTCACGGATTTGCATCGTGCATTGTGTTCTGCATTCTGCAAACATAATCAATGGTGGCATGGCCGTTTATAAGAATCGTTTTGCCCAGAAGAAAAAAGAGCGACAACAACTACCGATAACTATGTTCTTCTCTCGAAAAAACACACCTGCACCACGGGCTTTAGAAGAAAAAAAAACGCTACAGAGCTGAGTTGGGAGGTTGGGGGGTGCTGATCTCCGCAATTTGAAGCCTTCAGTTCGTATTGATGATTAAAATTATTATTTTACAGTACAGTAGTTATTTGAAAAAAAACGTTTATACAGTACTTTTATTTGTTAAACAAATGCTTGGGCTTGTAAAAAGGTTTTGTTCTTTGGTTTCAGTGTATAATGGAGCATTTCATCGTATAATAATGGTAAAAAAAAAAAAAAGGTTACTACTTCACGGATTTCGCCTATCACGGGTTATTCTTGGAACGTAACCCCGTGAAAAACGAGGGTTCACTGTACTGTGTATGAGCACCTCTCTTCTATCAGATAACCTTAAAAAAGAAAAAAATTTAATATTTTAAAAGGCTGCTGGTGTGCCTCTATATGTCTAAGTGTGTCTGCAAAACAGCAGAGCTTTTAAAAATCCTAACCCTAACCCATGAGAGCATAACTTTCAGCTATACACTTTACCATAAAGACTTACATCTAAACTTAACTTTTACTACATTGCTTAAAACCATTCTACTCTGTTCTAACCATTCTGGTGAAACACAGAGTTACCATAACCCCTGCAGTGATCTGCAATTTCATGTGTCACTGCTTCTTAGCTCCATCTCAGCTCCTCCAAGCTGCAAAAAAAAGTGGCTCCACAAATTGACATGAAGGCAGAAGTAGAAAAGTAGACACTGAGACTTAAAATCTTTTCTTTTGAAAAGCAATGGGCATAAAACACTAGCACAGTCTTTATTAGGTAACTGCCAATACCATGTCCCTTACCTGGACAAAATAAATTGCTGGACCAGGGTTGCCCTTAAGGTGTGGTTTAACAAATGTAGAAAAAAAACATGCCACAATATTGAAATGGTGGTATATGACTCAGAGTTTATACCATTGGGTCTAGATATGCGATTCAGGCAGTGGGCATACAATGGCATTACAGCCTCTTGCACTATAGCTGATAAGGATTGCCTTCAGTCTTTTAGCCACATCGCTAAAGCATACAGACAGGGGTGAGAGGATAGGTTTAGATATTTCCAGGTCAGAGACTACTTTAATAAGGAAATCAAACAAACAGATAATAGGGATGCCAATCTGATCAGTATATTTACCGATGCATATAAGGCTAAAGACCGGCCTGGAGATATCTGAAGATGACTGGAGAACTGTTTGGGTGGGTCAAGCTAAGGCCACAAACTCCAGAGCCTGGTGTGAATTTTGTTGGAAGAAGATAGCAACATTTTTTGTGACCCCTAAATTGAAATCTAAACAGCAGGGTTTCCAGGGTCAGGATACATGCTGGAGACAATGTGGACAGACAAAGGCAGATCACTTTCATATATTCTGGTCCTGCCCCCTTATTCAACCATATTGGCAAGACCATGCTGGAGAACTTTGGTGAATCTTTGGTTTAAAAGTTGATTTTTCTTTTATTACACTGTATTTAGGTAAAATCCCAGTTGAATTTATGGCCCGCGACAACTACCTTTATCAAGTGCCCTTGGCTGACTGGATCACCATTGTTAACGAAATACAATGCATGAAAAAACTGACCTTTACCCTACGGGCTGAACAGTATACAAAGTACTGGGAAAGGTGGACTTCATATTATTTAAAGAGTAGCTCAATGTTTGTGTGAACGATTACTCCATCTTGCACTGATGCATGGCCTGTGCCAACCTGTCTGTTAATTTTTATTCTCTATCTTTGATCTTTATTTTATTTTTTTTAAATCTTTGGCTTTGTTTGCTATTGTAGTTAAAAAGAACTGAACAATTAAATAAGAAAGTTTCAAAAATAAAAGGAATGGGCATCACAGACACGACATCCCTGTTTTCGGCAGTCTATGTCTCCCCAAATAAAAACATGAAAAAGTCTATGACTTACTGTCTAAGGAGGGCGGCGTAGTGCCAAGTGGTGTTGTAGGAGTGGTTTGAGTAGGGGTGGTGGGTGTGGTTGGGATGTCCATCTCAGGGTGGCTCTGTTTATGGAGCAAAAACACATTTGTGAAATGTCATTAATAGTGAAAAGCTGTCCCATGTTCCATAATGTAAAGAAAAATGCAACAGTAGGCTGGGCAGGAAGATCGAACAAGAATTGACAGAAGGGAACATGATGCCATTTACTGGAGACTGGAAGATTAGTGTTTACTTCAGAGAGTCATCGCTGCTAATTCATAAGATTTGTATGTAATTACATAATTGCAAAAAGCACAGTGGCTTAATGGCCACAGAGCAAAAGAAATGTGTTAACAACAAAGTTGAAAATTACAATACTACTGACTTTTGATCAAATTCTCATTTTCCATAGTAATTATTGTAATTGATTTGACCCATTGTTGTTTTCAGACTATGCAGACCATTAACAAGCCTTCAATCACTCAACCACAAATCTCTTCTGAGCAAAACATAAATGATCTAGGAGTTTTTAATAATATCAAAAGACAGGAGAGCACACATGTACACTAGGATAATAATTACTTACTTGGGCTAATACAGTGATGAAGTTGCGGTTAAGGTGCACAGCCTCATAGAGTGCCAGCAGAATCGCCTCATTGGTCCTTGAGAAGAAAGGGAGACGTCAGCCTCATTCCTGAAGTAAAATCTCCAGATGTTCACATAACAACATTACACTGGGCAGAAAAAAGCTTCAGGCTTTGATCCAGTGAAGCACAAGAACCAAGTCAGTCTGCTGTTGAAAGTTTATTAACAATTGCTTCATGTATCCGCAGGTCACATTTTTAATTTGCTGTATCATTAACTACTGCACAATGTGTGCAACTACTAATACCTAAGAGAGAGAGAGTCTAAACTGTCACTCTACTGCCACATGGTCACAATCAACATGTGTAAATGTTCCCTCAAACGAGTGAAGTCATGCCATGAGCCAATCCAATTTGAGGCTATGCAGTTGCAGCTTTTTTTTTTTTTTTTGCAGGATTCTTCAAAAACACTTTCGAGTTTAAAAAGTTATATATCCCACTGCAACATTAAGTATGATACAATGCAAAGTACACAGAGGTCAACAAATTTACAAGATTATTATTATTTTTTATAAAAACAAACAAACAAACTGCATTTTACTGATAAATCGAGGTTCTGACAGAGGCTTAATACTGTATGTCATGTACTGTACACTAAGCTCTACTCAACCTCATACTGTTTGACTACAGTTTGTATACTATTACAGCAAATATGTTCATTTAACGGTTGATTTCCAACTGCAATCATTTAAAAAGATAAAACCCAGGACAAGCCAAAAACACTGCAGCTGTTATGGATTCTCTCATCGAAGGTGCAGAGAACAATGCATTAAGTTAAGACTGATGGGTAAAATCTTAAATCACTTTGTACTTACTGTACAGAGAGTTTCTCATCAGCGTCAGCTATAAACATGCTGCCCACCTGTGGACAGAAGAAGGATCAAGCTATAAGCAGACACGGTTGAAAAATACATCCTAATGGAAGAATGAGCAATCTATTAAAAATATATCTACTGTAAGAATATGAAGTAAGAACAAGATCCTACCATACTAGTGAGGGTAGAGAAGAACCCACCCTGGTGCTCTTCCTCTTTGTCTTTGTACTGCCTAAAAAGGGAAAAGAAAAACAATAACAGAAAGATGGAAGTAATGAAAAGGTGAAGAGAATGACAAATAAATTGAAGACAGGTAGGGCTACACAAAAGCAGATTTATCGGTTTTCACTCAAACAGCACTTGTGACGTAACACACATTCAGCTAACATCTCCTTCTACTCGCCACAACCTATTATCTAAGGGACATTTGCTTCATACACAAACACAATGAACTGTATGGAGCCATCATCCATCACTTTGATTTGTCTGTCTACGCACACAGACAGAAGACCTCCATCACAAACAGCATTTTAATTTCCAAACCTTGCCTCATCCAAAAAACATTACAGACTGCCAAAGAAAACTGTCAGATATAAATAACTAAAAGTATAAAGGGGCCTGTGTTATGTTTTTTTTTTTAGATTAGAAATAGAACCTTTGTGGGAGACATCAAACTAAACAGATGATGCCAGCGTCCTCGGCACATCGTGAACAGCATCATTAAAAACATGTTTGACACATTTTTAGATCTCACCTGTTATATTCTGTCAGAGCTTGGTGGACAACCATACCCATTCCCTGGAAAAGAAAACATCCAGTGTTTCAGTCAAACCTTTGACAATCTACTTGACATGAAGGCCACTGCCTACGTCACACTGGCTATTTATTAATACTGCATTTAAGAAGACACAGTAAGTAACAATATACTTACATCTAGTGTTGGCTCATCATCCACAATGGAGAGCTTCACAATGTATGGGTTCACAGACTATCAAACGAGGTGAATCAGTGAAATTAGAGGCCATTACATATTAAAACAAACATTGAAACTAATACTGCATTGACTATTAAAAAGGGCAATTCTCTTTTCATTGTTTCTCCTAGCTCAATGAGCTCATCTGCATACTGAGGGCCTCTTACATACTCCACGTGAGGTAATGCAACTAGAGATGCATGGCGCTCAGCCTTCTTTGGAACAAACAGGGAAGCAAAGCATGTGTGATTCCGGATTTTGGAAAAACTCCATCTTTATTAGTTAACTTTTGCAGCACACTTCAGTCATATCTTACACATTTTGGAGTACACATTTTAGTCCTTGTGTTGCTGCCCACTGTGCTTACAAATGAGGGTGCATCCAAAACCTCCCTCCTTTTATTCCCTCCCACACTGACCATCTTATCCTTCTAGAAAACAACTGGAGAGGTGAGGGAATTGGAAGTTATTTCATAGAGTATGATTGCTTCTCTCTCATCAAAATGTCTCTTTGATACCTAATATAGCCCAGTTTTTATATTCATCTGGTGCGAAAAAGAAATGTCATGTTCAGCTTTTCACAAGCACAAATATCCTTGTTATTTAACACATTCATTAAATAACCAGTTTCTTCAAAGTATGTTGATTTTATACACATAAGCTTTTCAATATTCCCGTTGTGATCTTACACTCTTATTATTCCCTCAGGTGTAGTGAAACTCAAATTGAGAAGACTTCCTAAAGACGACTCTACTAATAATAATACTAATACTGTACTAAAAAGAAACTTCTAGAGCTGGTTCTATTGTATCCTCTAATGTTGAGAAAGTACAGCAGTACAAATATCAGCTTCCAAGCCATGGCAGGAAGGAAAGACAGTAAAAGAAACGGTGACTGATCTTTAGAGCTTGTGGATCCACTAAGTATCTATTCAGTGACGCCCAAATGTAATGCTTACTACATCTCCCTGCTGCTCAAAAGGCTTTTCTAATCGACAAGTACAGTTCCATGCGTGTGTATGTACACACCTCATATTTCCTGTAGTTGACCAGCAGGGCCAGAAGGACCACAGCATCATAACCATGCTGCCCTCTACTGGACACATCTGACAGGATCTGAGAAAGGGAGAGACAAGAACAAAGATGACCAAATTGTGAAGAAATAAAATTTAAAAACACCAAAAAGTCTCCCGCTAATCACATACCTGTAGAATGGCTTCAAAGATGCTGTTGATCATCACATATTCCAGTATGGTGTTCTGACTGATATTGTCCGTTACCTGTAAACATATTTTTTTCTCACATATTTGTGATGTTTAGCGTGTCTTTAAAACAGCACAACGCGCATTCCCCAAAGCCTATCACATTATAATTAATCTTGATGTTTTGTTATGTTCTGTCTCACCGTCACCAGACACAGCAGCAGTTTGAGACAAAGGCTCTTCAGACTCTCTGAGCCATCTCCACAAAGAAGGCTGTCCAGTCTCTCCATCAGGTCCTGCAGGGGACACAAACACAAGACATGACATGGATGAAAACGATTAATTTCTTTCAATCCTTTCTTCTGCCTCTCAAGGTTTTTTTTCCCCCATATACCTTCATCCTTTGCTCAGCCTTGTCAAAGCCCATGAGCATGTTGATTATGTCAAAGCCAGACGTGGACTTGTTCTTCTGGTGAACCCCCCGGAAAAGTGCACAGAGTGTCTGGGGAGAGAGGCAGAGGTGCACAGGCGCTGTTTCACATAAAATGCATCTTCCCAGTGCTATTGTGGCATCTAAAAAACAGAATCCATGAATCGGACATGCCAAGATAATTAATTATAAGCTCATCAGCATACTTCAGGTGTTAATGATGAGCTGAAAACATGGAGGTAAAAATCTAGGTGGTCCTACTCAGCTGTAGTTACCTGCAAGGCATTGACTACTTTGATCTGGTGCTCCTCTCCCAGAGCCTGAACACAGTGGTGGAACAGAGAGTTGATGTTGTCCTGGATCCGCTGAACTTCCTCCCCATCTACACTTTCCAACTTTGACTCCAGGTACTCTAGATTTACCTGGAGAAAGGACAAAAGTACAACAACAAAAGCGATTGGGTGTGGAAAAGAAAGTTTGAGGCACAAATTAAGGAATAAAAGTACATGCCTAAGAGTGGAGGATTAATTGGAAGTTATTAGGTGGTATTCAATTGACAATTTCCCAATACACTCCTGTCAAAACACAATTGTATTGGGAAACAACCAAATTAGAAATCTTTTTCTTTACATACAGCGTGTGCCATCTCCAGCCACAAATATGTAATGATTATGCTGCTGAAAGTGAGTATTGACATCAGTGCCAATTTTTTTGTACATGCTGCCATGCAGTCTCCATCTCGAGTTTTTAGAAAGGGCTAAACTTGTAGTATTAACATGTATTATCAACACCACCTTACTGCATATTCTGCACATAGGTAGGGTCCTTCTATTAATGTATTAACAAAGTTTGCACATATACCTAATTATTTTCCATCTTTTTCCTCCAATGTATTGCACGTTTTATACATACATACATACATACATACATACATACATACATACATACATACATACGTTTTACTACTTCAATATTTTGGCAGACTTTATTGTGAAAAATTACTGAAATTATGCATATGATATATTTACTGCTGCCACTGCACACCAAAACAATGTATGTATTTTTCTCTTTAACTTTACCTTCATAAGAAACAGCTCGTCCCAGAAGCGAGGGTTGTTTTTGGCTGGGTCTTCTTTCTAAATCAAAGAAACCACCAGGGCTTGGTTTACACATGTGCACAGTTTAATTTCTCTATTTCAAATTTACTTTCCATCACTTAGACTTTTCATTATGATACTCACAGCAAAAATCTCATCATACATCAGCACCACCTTCTCTTTCAAGGGTTTCTTAGAGGATGACGTCCTCCTCAGCAGCCCTGCCTTCTTCTCCAGCTGAGACATGACTAAATCAGAGGACAGAGACACACTGAGCTAGAGGAGGATGAATGATGTTAAAAAGAAATGGCATTAATGACAAAAATTCATTCTAAGAATGTGCACAATCTTCTATATTTATGGTCCACAAAAATCCCCAAACCTATTGTTTTCAGCAACAGATACACACTTCTGTCATGACAGCTCTCGAAAGTAATAACTCCCTTTACTTCATAACCTAGCTACAGTAATTGGCCAGGACACCAAAGGCATACCTATCTATTAGCTAGGGCTCAGAGTGACAGAATCACTGTTGAAGACACCGTTGAAGTAGTCGAGTCCACTGAGGATATAGACAGTGACAAGTTTGACCAAAATCCTCCTGACACAATGACGTTAAGTAGCTAATACTTTTAGCTAGCTAATGCCGTAAACGTTTAACGTTAGAGTAAATCAGCAGCATAGTAACGTTAACCTGCTATAAGTAGCTAACGTCTGAATGATTGTCGTAGTTTACGCAAATTAGCGAAAGCGGTATTAGGTTAAGTTAGCTAAGAAAATATCAGCTGACATTTGCTAAAATTGATGGCACATGATATGACAGCTATAGCTAACCTAAGTGCAAGTTGGGATGGGCTGCTAACTCCTCAGCTAATATTAGCTAGCTAGCTAACTGACCCATCGTTTACTAACTGGCTTCAACTAACGTTAACGTTAGTTAACGACTAACAGCGACGCGGTTACGTTAACAAGCAGGCCTTTTTGTCGACACTCGTTGAGCACTTAGCTAGCTAGTTTATAAGCACTGAGATCTACCTAAATGTTCAGTTTTCGAAGCTAAAGTTACCTGTTAGTTAGCTAGCTAAATTAATGCCTGGCAGAAAAGGACTGTAACATTGATTTAGCTAGCGTTAACGTTAGCTTAATTTATAACATTACTGTGTTACATTATGTAGCTAGGTAGGTACAGCTTAGTTAGGAGTGTGTCTTGTTCTTACCTCAATTAAAGTATTAAAATAAAATTTAAAAGGTAGTTCATGAATCCCTGTGATAACACTAGCATCTGCTAGCATAATGCTATCAAAAGCCTCCTACTGGTCTTCAGGGTCCTAGCGCCCCACATATAGTCCTTCCACAGATATACCGCATTCGGCTTAAGAGATGCGTCTGCTTCCACGTCTCTGCTCCGCAACAATCTTGGCGTTAACCCTTAAGATAACGTAAAATGAAGTACCTCTCCTGATACATTAAGGCTAAAGCTAGCTTGTGTCAGGTAAATTATTAGTAGCCGTAATTAGTGATATATCAGTAAGATGCTGAAATGATGTTATTGAAGCGGCAGCTCCGGGATGAACTGCAGTTTCTCGAATGGCCACTTGAGGGGAGTCAATCCTTGTCAAGCCCCACTGACCCTAATGTTAAAAAAATTCCCAATTTCTCATCAGAAATAAACATACAGCCTAGGACAAAAACGGGTTTGGTCTCTTTATATAATCTTTTGTGACAACATAACGGGGATTTATTTAAGGTATGAAAACGGAACTCGATGTTCCGGCATTTTTAAATGAATGCTTCCTGGTCAACCACAGCTTAAGATGCACTGTTTTGTAACAACAGCAGATTGTTGATTCACATTTGTCAACATTCATGAATAAGAAAAAAAGAACTGGTAGACCCACTTATCTGCACCTAGATAATTAATTCCACAATGGTGTTGTGACAATTTAAAGCAACAATTGATGCTTCCATGTTTTTACCTCATGAGTTCTTTGGTAAATTAACTTTACCGTCAATGGTCCAATATTTCTGGTAAAGACTACATGGAGCGCCTCAATTTCCGGACTAAATGAGACAAGCTCTTTTACCGCGTCATTAGACAGAGAAGGAGATGAGGCAATAGAGAAGAAGGGAAATCAGAATATAATGAGAGAGGTAGAAGAGAAGAACATCAGTTGAGAGGTGAAAGTGTACATTAACTGACACACAGAAAGGCAGGTAGACAAAGTCATACATTAACTGTCTGAACATATGAACACACACACACTTAACATTCACATTATTTTTTTACTTTTCTGTATTTTTAAAAGTTTGTTTGTGATTGTGATTTTTAGTCTTTTATTTTCTAAAGAAACTGTTCAGATGTAAGGAGGGCAGAGGATGAAGATGTGGCGATATCAAAATCACTTTGGAGAAATTGGTCTTTGGAGAACACTATGTCTAATATAGTGACCTATTTATGCTACATTATTATGTAGCTTTGGATACATGGACGTTTGTACCAGGACATATACAATATGAAGAAATTCTATTTAAAGTGTCAAACATCCATAGGAGGACTTTTTGTTATTGTTGAATCAACAGCAGATTGAGGTTATTGTGACCACATCAACTGCTGTTATTAGTATGTTCAAAGCTTCTGTTGATCTGACAAGTGGGCAGATTAAATTAGAGCTAGAAGAAGAATTACTGAGGAGGAAAATATGCAGAAAACGAGAGCAATGGAAAGACAACAAGATAGTCCTCCAAATGCAAACACAGCAACTTGACCCAGATCCATGAAATATATGAAATTATATGAAATGCATGATGCTCCTTACTTTTTTTTTTTTTTTTTTAAACCTATACTCTTTCTTTGCCTTTTTTGACTCACAAATATGGCTGAAAAATCCCCC
The DNA here is from genome assembly GCA_013375575.1 of Percina caprodes. Classification (NCBI taxonomy): domain Eukaryota; kingdom Metazoa; phylum Chordata; class Actinopteri; order Perciformes; family Percidae; genus Percina; species Percina caprodes. The sequence continues at coordinate 3,017,498 of JABXJD010000026.1, forward strand.
AAAAAAGAGCTTTGCAGTGTCAAGTGGCATAACAGCCAGAGTGAGGGCAAAGACGGTCTGCTCTTCCATGGAAGTAAGAGTTGTCATGAGGTTGATACAGCTTTATTTTGACCCCAGGAGACCCTCAGTGTTTCAGGCTTCACGAGGAGTGGAATAAATGCTTGAAGAGAAAGTGTGATAGTTGGCAGGTGGGTGGATGTATGTGTGAGGCAGGTTGGTGTGGAAGGAAAAGGAAGTACCAGAGGGCTTTGACATAGACACCCGGTATTTAAGAACCTGTGGCCCCTTTGCAACTCATTCTTCTTAACTGACCTCTGTAAATAGTAGAGGGACACAAACACACATCTCAAATACTTTGACTGCTGTAACTTTGAAAAATGAAAGGCTTTTGCTACAGACAGGAATATGCAGGCATTTTCCATCATTGATTTTGACTCTCACATGGACTAACCTTACCATCCACAGCCTGTGCACTTTCCTAGTTGTTACAAAAACAAAGCAGAGACAGTATAGCATCACACAAAAAAGTCTTCGCCATTCATCAGCTCACACACCAGGCCACACCTTGCTACATCGCAATGACATAATGTTGGTTGCAATGCCATCGCATCAAGAAGTTTTCATTATAGGAAGAGGCTTGTTTTATTTCAGACATAGTGTTAAAAGTAGAAAGGGAAGACCAGCCATTTTGAGTTAATCTGTTTCAAAGACTAGGCCTTGGAGTACTAGTCTGCAGTCTGTTCTCTGGGGGGCTCTTCCATCCTGCCTGCGGTTTTCGTTCAAGCTTTCTTTTCAAGGACCAATGTAGACCTGGATCAACAGGTGAAAGCAATTAACTACTCTGTCAGACAAAATTATACCAGCAGGGCTCTGTAGCTTCAGGACAAGATTTGGGCAGGGCTCTGTAGCTTCAGGACAAGATTTGAGGAGCACACCGGGATACCCAGCAGCACAGCCTGAAGCTTGTGTGATCCGAGCTGAACTTCACAGACAAGGTTACGACAGTCAGACTGAAGAGGGATGCGACAATACTGGGGAGGGGTTTGTTTCAAGGTGTGTGCTAAAAAAGGGAAAGTGGGAACAAAAGCGCATAAAGCTTTACACAGCTGTACACCTTCCTCTCCTGATTCTGATCACAATTTGAATGTCAGTTTACTCATAACAAAGGAGCTCTATTCAGCTTGTTTTCTGTAACTCTGGATCTCTGGGGTCTGTAAAAGTAATTGGGGGTGGAATGAGAAAGACATGGGCAAATACCAAACACAAAATGCATTGTGGGGTTTGTAGGATCCACTGTTTTTGAAGCAAACATGTTACACATTTATGAGCTTTGTTGCAATAATTACAAAATCAATCTTTTAAAGTGAAAATGTATCTTTTTATTGGTACCATACATTAATTATCAAGGGCAGAAACTAACCAAATCAAAAATATATATCAAACAATGATTTTTCTACAGGGATTGGAGAAGGTACAAGTCACCATTCAAACTCAATCATAACTGCTGCTGGAATCAACTGTAACAAAATGGAAAAATGTATAAAATAGAGCTTCAGCTGTTTTTAAATCAGACTTTACAGACAGCATTGCTACCCAAAATGACAACTGAACTTAATGTTAAGCTGGCTTTAGAAGATGTTTGGTTGATTGATGGTATCATTCCGTTGGTTATGAAGGACACTGCACAAATGAAGGCAATTTGAACAAAAAATAAAAATCTGTTTAAGTTAGTGATGAAATATGAAATTCACCGGTTAACTAAAATTCAGTGAGCACATTCACTTGACATCAAGTTGAAAGTTGCAGTACACAGATATATGTTAAGTGAAAAATCACTTCCTGTATAGATGAAATACATGTGAGGTTCTAAAATTTCCAGAATAAATACAAAAGAAAATCAGTAAAATCATTCCGTGGTGCCATTGTACCCCCGGGGTTTTGTAATTTAATTTACACAAGTTTTAAAAAAGAGGGAGGAGGAAATAGCTGGGGGGGGGTAAGAGATAGAGGGGATGGGTTCATGAGTGTTTTTTCTCCTTTTTCCTATTTTTGTTTCTTTACATTAGATCGGGATGGCTTTAGGTAAATCTAAGTAAGAATACATTTTATTACAGTCAGACAGAACTTTGCTACTACCTTAAATATACAAGCACAAATACACAAAACTTTAAATCTCCAAAAAAGGAATGAAGACAAAATAAAAACATCCACACTAAATTATTTCTCTTTTATAAACATAAAAGATAAAAACAATATATTTTAGAGGGGGGGAGGGGTGGGATAAAAGTCCTGTGTTGCTCCTTGGTCTGTAGCTTTTCAGTATTGGTAGAAAATAAAAAAGTAACAATTGAAATGAAGGCGTTTAATACAAATTAAAAAACATTCTAGGGAAATATATACTGTATAAAAACTCTTAAAATGTGTAATTGTGTGTATATGCGTGCGTGTGTGTGTTGTAAATGCTCTCTGTTTGAAAGACTGCATCTATTGCAGTCTAATCAGAGATTGCTCTGACACTAGGGGACTCAAAATCCTTCAATAATTAGATTTATTTGTGTGTGTGTGTGTGTGTGTATGTATGTATGTGAAATGTTTCCCTAGTGCCACATTTCAGCTCTTCTATTAGTGTGTGAATTTCAAAGGTTTTATAGTCAGATTCTAAATTCTGGTCTGTCTGCTTTAGCGAAGCCACAAATAAGCTCAGGTGGCCTCTTTTCTAGCCACACATCCACCCACCCACACACACACACACAGACACACACACACACACACACACACTTAACGATTGACTTGACATCAACAGACCAGAATTGAGAGCCATGTTTAGAGGACGGGTGGACAAGTGGTCCCTAAGCAACTCGCCACCATCTCAAAGCCCCACTGACACCATCCCCTCCATCCCACCCCTGCCTACATGTGAAGGTCTGTATGGACAGTTTAGTGTGCAAAGTTCTCCCCTGGTTTAAATCCCTGCGCCTCCATTGTCGCATCTACCCAATCGCTGTTCAAACTGAAAATTAGTGAAATGGGAAATTGAGTGCGAGATGAGGAAACAGGAGACAGAGGTGGGACCTGGTGCCTAAATATGAAGAAGTCACAGCAATGGCTCAGTGACATTGTCTGAGATATGCTGAGCCCCCTTTGGGGCAACTGCGTGTGATGAATCTGAGCTCTACAGGGATGTCTGGGTTGTTGAGCAGGTGATGGGCTGTTGCACTTGTGGCTGTCGGGGTGGGAGGGGGTCTGATGAGTGGCAGAGAGGGGTTTGTGTTGAGGCTGTGGGGCTCTACTGCGATGCCTGTGAGGTGGGGTTGTCACTCTTGCTCTCCTGGCTGGAGGGTGCCTTGTTGTTCCAGGGCGAGTTGGAGCCCAGTGCCGGAGAGTTGTTGAAGCTGTCCTCGTCATCAATGCCATTGGCCGCGTCAAACTGTGTGTTCTCCAGCCTTGTGATCAGACGCTCGTCTTCGTCACCAAACTCCCCTCCCATCAGCGTAGGCTCTCCCACCACCATCACATCCTGCACAAATGCAAAATAGAAGCGGGGCATTCAATATATTGTTTCAGTGGAGGGTATAACAGCAGTGCTGTCAAAGAGAGTAAAGTAATGATACAGGTGTATTCATCTCTAAATCACATCACACCTTCCTCTCCATTCAACCTTTCTCACTTTTTAAGAAAATTATCTGACAATTCATTTATAATGATGGAGTAATGATTGTGTGTCATGTTAATATTTGTTTATGTGTTTTCCCTTGCAACATAAATTCCCTCGGGAATACTTGTTATAGGCACTATTCCCTTCTGGCATTGTGACATGTGAACGTCCCCTATTGAATCAATGCGACAGTTTATCTAGAAACATAGTGGTAATGTTTCAGTTGGAGATGTAATAGCAGAGTGCTGACACTAGACAGCAGTGATGTACTCACTGGAACTTGGCTGGTCAGAGGGAAGCCACTGCCAGGGCTCTTCTTTTTGTTGTTGTTGTTGTTGTTAGTTCCTCCTCCTCCACTGATGGTGCTGCCACCTGACATCTTACGCTTCCGCCGTTTGTTTGGCGCCTGTCTTGATGGCTCAGCTATAGAGAAGGGATGAAGTAAGAGTTACAGATACATTTACTTTGGGTTTATGTGGTTGTGAGTGGCTTTATCCGTGCATGTTGTTTACCTACCTGGTGGTGCCACCATCCTCTGCCATTTCTGGAAGAGGCAGGTCTTGAGGCAGTCTCTGGGGCTGAGGCTGTATGTCTTGTGTCTGGACATCAGCTCCTGCATGGGCTCCAGAATCACACACAGCTGGTGCAGGGAACAAAGAGAGGCAACAGGTTAGAGATTACACAGTGTTGATGTTTTAGGATAATTAGAGATGCTCCAATTGATCATCATCATAATCAGCTGGTGTTTAGGATGAAATGACTTCATCTTTGGACGTGAAAATTCTCAAGATTGGAAAATCTGATCATAAAATACTGGAAGCAAAAAATAAACATGACTCAAGTGAGTCATGTTTAATTTCAACAATGCCGATATGAGGAAAATATGCAATAACGTTGAATATCGCAATAAAGATATTAAAGTGTACTCATTTCTGCTGCTTTAAATATTCAGCTAAAATAAAGCAGATTGCTTGTTTAATTAAAAAAAAACTATTTTCCAACAATATTTTATTGAACAAGTTGAACATTAAATTCGACAAAAGGCACCAACAAAAAAGTGACTGCTACATTTTAAAAAGTGTAGTTTTAAACTGATACTGTTTCAGCTAACTCAAAATTTCTATGTGTGTTTTGCGATATGTCGCAGCCTTTTGTGATGCGCATTTATTGCCCAAGTTGATATTGCGGCAACGTAAAAAAATATATGTATATTTTGCAGCCCATAAATAAGTCATAAAGAAGATTAATGTTGATTAAGCAGACTAACTTGAAACTTGCTTTTGAGGGAACATATTGCAGTTACATTTGTGTGTGAAATTAACATTTCATAAACTTTTAGGGGCAGCTATAATTTGGAAGCCTGTGAGTTAAGTTTTTGTTTTCTTAAAAAGCTCCTGTTACATTATAACTAGATCATAATCAAGACACAATGAAGAGAAAAACATTCAAGACCACCATCCTTTTAAAAAGGTAAAATGTGTGTGCATCACTTACTCGGAGGTAGTTAAGGGTGGAGTTCGAGAGGCCACATCTTGTTATGTTTTTGGAGAGCTGGTCAAGCATCTGTGGGTCCTGGGCCTGAGGAATCAACAGGGGACAGATTACAAAGCTGACACACAAACACATCATTATATACGTCAGTAAACTATATGTGGTCATTCCCACTCCCCTCTGTATCCACTCACATGCATTGCCAGTATACTGCGGGGGATAAGTTCACGGTGTTGTCGGATGCTGAAATGCCATGTCTTTATCCTCATCATGTCGTCAAACATGAACTCCAGGTACAAGCGGCCTTCTACACACACCTACAGCAGTTCAGAGGTCACAGGTCAGTACACAGTAATCTATGCAGAGACGGGTAAAAGCTGCACAGCTGTCCACAGATGTAAAGCAAACATTACATTTTTAACACCATGGTTGTGAGTTGGGGTGATCACATCAACGCATGAGAAAGGCTTCAAAACTATTACGTTTATTATTATAATAATTATTATTATTATTAAGTTGCTTGCAGCCACCTTGCATAAAGGCTTAGGGGCCATCCACACGGAAACGCTTTTTGGTTTGCATGTTTTGCATTGTTTTGCCAGAAGGTCTAAACAAATCCTGTAAACGCACTGCCTGAAAACGAATAAAAAAAAATAAAAAAAACTGGTCCCAGGGTGAAATAATTTTAAAACGCCACCCCTGCGTCTTTGTCCACATACTTGCGTATGGATGATGTCATCACCACACCCCTCGACCTTTAGCCTTTGACTTCCTATCCCGCAACAACGTCTCATTACAACAACAATGGCGGACTACATGCTTGTGTTCCTGCTGGAGAATATATTGAGCCTATTAGGGTTACTAGGGCAAAATACACTGTCAGTTTGTATACAGCGCACAAGTTTTATGCGCATGCTCCACCTCCTCCTATTCTTGCACTGATGCGAAGACGGGGGGGAATCCTTTTTGGTACGTGTGGATGTGGCCTTAGACTTAGGCTTTACTCCACAATGACCCTTCAACAAAGTACACATCCGTATAATAAGGGGCTAAAGTAAACAACCATTCAGACTAAACCTAAAGTAGCTTTTAACACCTTTTTTCAATTGTTTGCATTGTTTTTGTAAAAGTGTGTGCATTGCTTCTGTTAAGCTAAAAACTTTCCATTTCTTATAAAAATGTACCAGTCATTTGAATTCAGTAATATTTATGTAATACAACGTTGTTTTCTAAGCCGTATTAATGACAGAAATAGCCATAAATCTATTTAAACAAGGGGTGGACACAATAATAGCAAGAGATGCAAAGACACACCTGTGTGAACATGGGCTTTCCATTCTGAGTGACCATGGTGCACTGATCACAGTCAAGGGAGACAAAGTTATTGTGGAAGGACTCCTTGGGATGTTTCAGCACATAGTAGAGCTCAGTGGCACCGCCCTCAAATATACTGCGAAAGTACCTTGGAATCAACGTCCGACCAATTGCTTCAGATGAGAAGAGAAAACACAAGGGGCATGAGACAGGAGGAAATTGGCAAGTTATTGTATGCAATCAATTTCTGAATGTAGGACTTTGGGTTAAAGGGAAGGTACATGTATGAAACAGAGAGGCAGTATGTTCCGGCGACTTTCTTTCTTACTGTAACGTTTGGGTCCATCCTCCAGACAGAAGGTAATGGTCAACATGGCATCATCTTCAAAGAACTCTGTAGTAAATGCATCCCACCACAGGTTATCACACTCCTACAAGGTGCAGAGGAGAAAATTGTATCAGTTACCATCTAAATTATTGGATTGTTTTTGAGTGTTGCATGTGTGTGCCTACAAACCTCTGTCCAGTTCTGTAGCCGTTTGTTGAGTTCAAATATTCTGTAGTCTGTCTGGTTGCCATATGGTGTGTGCCTCCTGGTCCACCATAGAAAAACGGGGAGAAAAGAAAAGCAGGACAAGCGTGGAGAACATTTAGCTTGTGGTATTGGTACAATTTATTTTGTTCACTTTTATCTGTAAAAGCAAAAGCTTAAATATCGCTGCAATCGTTTGCAGCGATATTTAAGCTTTTGCTTTTAGGGCTGTTCTACCATCTAGTTTAGCCTCATCACAGACAAAATCCAATCTATTTTAAAAGTGAGATTATAGCATAACTTCCCACAAACTAATCTTTACTTGTATTATTGCCCTTTTCATACTAGCTGGAGATAAGGGGAAACAATGCAGTCTTACCCTATCCCGGGCTCCAGGTATGTGGGAGGGTACATTGGGGTGGGACTGGAGAAACAAGAGAGAGAGATTATTACATTTAGCTATAGTGCTAATATGTCCTGTCCTGCTCTGTCTTTACGACTCTGGGACCCAAGCCAAACATTGCGAGAAACTGATGATACAAGGAGATAGTAAATAACAACACTTCTCTCTCTCTCACACACACACACACACACACACACACACACACACACACACACACACTTGCTTACTGCAAGACAAGCTTTGACTCACAGCACACAATCCTGCAGAGGTATACCCTCTAATCGTACTAAGCAACACAAGTCAAGACAAATCAATTTTAGCAATAAACATCAGCACAGCTGGTCCACAATTTTCCCTTGTCATTGTAACTCAACAGGCCTTTGCCTGGACAGTGGGCTGCTAAAATTACACTACACTTAATACGGGTGTGATGAGACACTCAGGTCACAAGGAGGAGAAACACTATATTAAGGAAAACTGAAATGATGAAATATGATTATGTCTTTTATTCAATCGAAAGTCACAAAATGAAAAATAAGCACTGTAAAAAGGTTTCAACTCAAATGGCTTCTCTCCTGTATAACTAACCTCTTCAGATCTAATAAGTGTGGCATCCCACTCTCCCCCCACACCCCTGCCTACAACCTGGTAATCAAAAAAATATATTTCTTACACTGCACTGTAACTTTTCTTTTTGTATTGTATTCTTTTCTTTTTTTTAGCCGGTTTTATTTTCATTAGTCTTTTATGCAATTAAATAGCCTTGTTCCTGAAAGGTGCTATATAGATAAAGTTGCCCGTCTGTCTCAGAAGTGTAACATTTACCGCACGGCGATCTTGCCATTATATTGCAGCAAACGCTGTCTGCGTGAAGTTTTGAAAGATTTAACCACACTTGCTTCCGCTTTACCGGCATTGCCGTGTTTCACTGTGGCTTGAACAAACTGCAGAGGTAACTTAACCTTCGCTCTGTCTGCACCGCACCTCCCGTGTGTGTCTAAGCTGAACCCCACTCTCTGTGTAACATGCAGAGAGGACAGAGAAGCTTACAGGCCCCAAAATTTGGCACAGATTAATTTACAGTCAATAGGTCCTTGATATCGTTTTAATATCACAAGATCTTGCGGGACGAGATCTCGTCACACCTCTAACACTTAAACATACGGGCAATTGGATCAACCTTTCAACAAATGACAGGAGGTTGATAGGCGACCTCTTTTGCTGAAATATCACCATTAAACCCAGGAGTGTTAAACCCTTTGTAAAACATGAACAAATACAGAGAACAAATGCCATATAATTTTTTTTAATTTTTATTATCTAGTTTAACGGTCAGTCATAATGGGACATTACAAATAAACTACTTTAAAAGAAGACTTTATTCAGGGATAAATTACGTGGCATTGGAGCTGTCCATAGACTTGTATACTGATACCAGCATTTAAGGCAGTACTGGAGGCCTTTCTGATGCTGGTATCGGAACTATTGTAGTTATGCCAGCATGTGCTGTATACTATATGCTACGCTAAAATGAAATTCAGCACACGATCCTGGAAAGTGACATCATGCTGGCAAAGTGGAGTGTCCAGTCGGTGCACCTGACTGGACAAACAACACTACATGGGCTGTACCTTGATTTGATCTCAGAATTCTAACCGGTAAAACACTGCAGCTGTCCTGTAAACCACATTTCAACCAAAACTATCCACTGAAACTAGTTTCCTGAGAAATCTGCTTCTGAAAATTAATTTACATCTAAATGTCTTGAGTGCTTATTCAGAAAGTCTGTGAACCTGCTGAATAAATACAACCAGTCACTGCATCTCAACTTCACAACACAGCGCTGCTTGTTGTAGCCATCACCATATACTTTCTACAGTTTCTACTGATTGGCCAGACTACCAGCTGCCAAGCTAAATCGATAACCAGTGGAGGTTTTCCTGACTGAAGTATTGTTGAGGAAATGAAAGTCATGATACTGAGGCTGGATTTACAAGGCTATGTAAACATTGTATGCAATAATACAAGCACCTAGGGCTGGGCAATATGGAGAAAATCAAATATCACAATATTTTTGACAAATACCATGATATCAATATCGCATCAATTTTGTAGTGTTGACTATTGGTGCTTTCACAAAATATTTACAGAATGAGATTTTTTTTATAAATAATCATCAGTAATGTGGATATATTGACTAAGTGGGTAAAAGCAAATAACAGTTACAACAGTCTGGTAAGTTTAGAAAATGACATCACTTTACTGCAATTTAGTCTTTAAAACCAGGAAAAGACAACACTTATGCAATATTACAATATCCAAAATCTAAGATGATATCTAGTCTCATATCTTGATATTGATATATTGCCCAGCTCTACAAGCACCTGTCAAAGATTCTTAAAGGCGGGAACTGTGAACTCCTCACCCAGAGCAGACACATAAAATACACAGGACACATAGACATAAAACTCACCCCACGTCTCTGTCCAGCATGGTGCCGGGGTGGAAAGGGGGAAAAGTGCTACCGTTGGGAGGCTCCTTGGGGGAGTACAGCTTGAATGACTTGGAGGAACAGCCTGGAAGAGAGTTGAGAAACAAATGTTTTGTTTAATTTCAACTTTTTTTTTTTTTTTTTTAAATGGCACTAAAACAGATAATGGCAAATCAAACTCTGAGGGTGTGACAGCTAAATTAGATAAAACAATGAATGTGTCAAATCTGGTAATAAATGCTGTATTTATAAATCTACAAATTTAAAGATTGATACTGTTCACCTTTCAACACACAAGTATGTTGTCGGCCGAGCTGGAAATAAGGACCCAAGTTATGAGCCGAAAAAGAAAGGACATACATGAGAGAACAGAAGGTGGTACTTGAAGTTGCTACACCCTTGGGAATTACAGTGGTACTTCTGATAGTTACAAAGAACCACTGTATCGTGTAAGGGTGAATGCACATGCAGCCTGAACAGGCCAGTATGGCCCAGTTTCAGTTGGTTGCCCTAACCCTAACCCTAACTCATTCACAGGTCATCCCCAATACACCAATCTTGTTTCATAACGACACAAAACAACACCATGATCATCTTGAAAAGCATCTTGTAAACAATGCGCTCCTGCTACACTTCTACAGAAACTGCTGCTTCCTATGAATAACTATATATTACTAAACCAATTTTTTCCCTACACCCACACCCCTTGTTCTACTCTAATTGCCCAGCTCTCCTATAAAGGATATCCAGGCATGCCGGCCGCTAGGTCACGACCTCTTTGGTCACCATGGTGAAGCCCCGCCTCATTAATGTCTGTATCTTGTCTCTGCATATCAAGTGTATCCCTGACGGTGTGTGTGTGCACGTGGTTGGTGTGTGTGAGATATACCTCCACAGACAGGAAGAGATACAATTTAATTGTATTAATGGGATGTTTTCAAGCAGGAAAAACTGATTTTAAAAGCACAGTGATGTGAAATATTCACTTCTAGTATATGGTAAGAACAACAACAAAAACAACCTTTCCTCTGTGAGATGTCAAAAAAAAGAGGACTTTGTTTTTTGTTTGATGACTTTACATACAGACTGTAGTGTGATGGACAAACAGCACAGGCCAACACAGACTTTAGGGGCCACACTGACATACAGGTTGGAGTTCAAAAAATCATGTTGGTATCCATTCAAAATCAACCTTCTCTTATGGAGAGAAGTTACATTTCTACTGGTTTCTCTTCTACTGTATGCAAAACAGTAGCTACATAAATACCACAGTTTTTATAGATGAGTTACATTATTAAGAAGTTTTCTATGAAGAGGATCACAGATATTCAAAACATTTGCCCCTTCTACATGGGAGAAAAGGGCCATACATCTCCCATCTATTTTGAAACCCTACCATCACTTTGTGTAAAAACAAGTTGTTTACTGTGTGCTATGCTATGGGCTGGATGCACCAACAGAGGAAAACAAATGGGTTTGATAAATAAATAAATAATCGATGGTTATGTGTCCATTAGTTGTTGAGAGCTCCATTAGCTCCTCTCCTCTCCTGTTAGCGGTTAATGACAGGCAGTCACAATCACATCAGCTGTACTCCACTTCCTCCACTGGGAATCATGTTCCTATTTCCCTTACAAGTAGCTAAGTAGACGCAGTACACCATATACAATATAGCTACATATTATAGATGCGCATATCTTGCTGGCTTGAAGTGATGGTCAGTGGCCTCAGAAGAACAAATCTCATCCCCACCGTTGAGTAACATGGTGTTTACAACATTGTTTAACAATAAATGTTACTTGAAAAAGAAAAAAATCCATTCTGTCTCCTCTAAATAAAAGTAACCCTTTGGACTCCTGCCACTCCAGAATGCCTCCATGATTGCTACAGGGACGAGCATAAAAGTAGCCCATCCAACGATAGCTAGCTGTTATACTTAACCATTAACCTACGTTAGCAAACTTTTAGCGAAATCTGACATGAATCTGACGTTTTTTATCAAGCCGTATTCCAAGTGCCCTTTTCAACATCTGTGTAAATCATAACTTTAACAGTCGAAACACACTTGACGTGGAGTTGTCTGCTTACAAAGGCAATTAGAAGCAGCAAGCGCCTAATGCTAACACGTAGCTAGCTAACCGTTAATGTATCTGTAATTCTCTCTTTTTCTTATTAACCAGCACTCACTTTAACAAGCCATGTACAACCATGTAAATATAGACCAAACATGACGAATAACCTCGACATCTTCAACCACCAAAACGTTGACTTTAACAAATCAGCCGTATAGGCCTGCACGGCTAGCTAACGTTAAAGCCAGAAAACAGTTGGTAACCAGTTGGCTGGTGTTAGCCGTCTTGCTAACGCCTTAGCGTTAAATTCCTTTTTAACGAGAAAGCACCGAAATAAGACGACACACTACAACCACGGCAGCTTGTAAATCACATTCAATCGCTACATTAGCTAGACATTGCAGTCAAAGTGTGTGTTTGGGGAAAGCGACCCTTTACCTGCAAAGAAGTCCAATCAGAAAATTGATGTTTACAGATCCGTGATGATAGACCGTGTGTACGCTCCGTGCGTAAAAACGGATAGGCCCGCTGGACGGCGGTTGGCTGGACGCAACGTACCAACACAATACGTCCCTCTGAGTAGGATCAATGAAAAAAATCTGCTCAAACCGTGAGACTGAAACGGAATATGGCCTAAATTGCGGGAGTCAGTCGGTTATGTTTTGTCCCGCATGAGGCCTTGTCAGTGGGCTGAAGCCTGCTGTGGGTTTACATACGGACCCAGATGAGCCCTTTGTTCACGGGAGGACATGAACAATAGCTGTAGGCCCTCCTCCTCTCCCTCCGCAATGCATTTGCTCCTCAATCCTCTGCCCAGCACCGCCAGCCACCCTCTCTCTCCCCCCTCCTCTTCCTCCTCCCCCCCACTAATGCACAACTGCACATGAAGGTTGTCTGGTAAGCATTTTTTTCTTCCTTCCTCCTCTCTACATCCCATTCCTTCCTTGTAACTGACACTGATGAGAATTGGCCTAATGCAGTCGAGTGGAAGTGCGTGTGGAAATAAACATCATGCTGACTGCAAAGTGGTTTTCATGTTTGCCTAATTAGTGCACATCAGCTTGCTGCAAACAACTGAACTGAGACAGTGACAGCCAATCACGGTCATATGCACTATGGGTCCCTGCATGCAGGGTGATGCATGCACAGCCGCTGCAGCAGCCTGATCAGTCAAAAATAGATGGAAAACTAATAAATTAAATTTAATTCACCTATAACAGACTCTGGTTGTTTCCAATAATTGTGTTTTTGAGTTTGCACACTTGCAACTGTCAAGGTAGACCAGTAAATACATTACTATTGGGAATATCTCTCTCTCTCTCTCTCTCTCTCTCTCTCTCTCTCTCTCTCTCTCTCAGCGCGCGCACACACACACACACACACACACACACACAGACACACACACACACATACATACATACAGGAAGCACTAAACCAATAGGAGAATCCCATAGGCCTCTAAATCTGCTTAAATCGCCTCAAATTATAATCAGATATTTAGATCACAGTCAGCGAGGACTCATCCATATGGCCATGTTTGGGGTATAAAAAGAACAAGTAGTGTTAAGTCAGTGGGTTTTCATATCTTTATGTGCATGTCATAATATTTGTCAGGATGACTGGGATATTTTTGACAAGTGATCCCATATCAAGGTTGAAAAATTCTTTCCTTTCAAACACGGAAGTGTTTTTGCCTACCTCAATTATTTAGGGACGTTGCAACCACCAGTATGAACATAGTTCTGATTTATACACTATCCATGTACACAGGGAGTGAAAACACAAGGTTTCATTAATGATTTATTCACAAATTAAGCTGCTCTTGGGAGTCCCTCTATGGAAACAGTTAACAGGCCTACACAGAGGCTGCTGTGCATCTGAATACTGGTGCTGATAGGTAATATTATTACAACACCATTTACCATTATTTTGGCTGAAATTGAATTATTTTCCAGAGAACAATTTAAATAATGTGACCCATAGATAAAGAGTGTATACATACAGTATATTTATTATGTAAATTTTATTCTGAGTTCGAATTCCACGCTGATTGTGTGGAGAAATGTGAACTGGAACATCTTTTAAAAAAAAATATATATATTCTTTTTTTAAATATATATTTTATAGACGAGTGCTTAAATTTTGCAAAATTTTAGTTTGCAGGGTGAATTTCAAGGAAGGTATCTGACAAATTTAGATATTGTACACATGATATGATTCTTTCACAAACTTTATTGCTAAAGTGCATGTTGAATCTCCAACATTTATATGTTTTTGCCATTTTCTTGATCGTCTCTGATATTTTGACATTTCTGAGAAAGTAAAGCTAGGAATAATGATTTTTCATTGTATGTTAACATTTCTGCTTTCTCACAACAGAGGATGTCACACTATTCTGACATATTTGCAGATCTTTTCTGTCTGAATATGCAATCTTGCAACATACCTCCCTTAAAAATTGAAGACTTGCAGACTCTCATGCTGGAAGAAATCTTAAATATGGTGAAGTGCAGTGTCTCCCAGAAACCAGACATGTAGAGAGGATAAGCTTCTCTAAGGCCTGTCTCTTACCCGACCAGCAACATAGATGCTTGGGCTGAGTTTATGTACATTGGTTTGACCATGGTAAGCCTGTGACACGAGCTCTTCATAGCTCACGAGGCTGCTGTCAGTCTTTTGGCAGTATCTTTGTGTGTAGTACCAGGGGGAGGTGTAGTCAGTAGTAGCTTAGAGTGTGTGTTGTGGGTGACTTATGTGGATTTGCCTATCTTACATTCACTGGCCCCTGTAGCCATGGCAACACAAGCAGTCAATGCTGTCACAACCAGAGCGGAGCTAAGAACCATCCATGGAAATGGACACACAAGGGTTAATCCTGTGTGTGTGTGTGTGTGTCTCTCTCCAAAGCTTGCCCATTGAAATGGTACATGACAGGGTTAATCCTCACTGCATGTGTGTGTGGTGTGGTGATGGAGAAGAGGTGGGGGTGGGAGGTGTGTCAGGATAAAGGCTTGAAGGGCTTACACACACCGTCTCTTTCGCTCTCAGGCATAGGGCAGGCCTTATCTTCAACCAGCACCCCAACCAGCAAGTCACTCACTCACACACACACACACACACACACACACACACACACACACACACACACACACACACAGCTGCTTAACCTTCACTTCACAAGCTAGCCTTCCCAACTTGCAGTCACACATTCACACCTAAAGCCATAAATCCATGTACAATAACTGATTAAAGCTAGAGCGTGCGGTGGCTGAATAAACTCCCTGAAGTGCCCAGTGTGGAGTTTTCACTGAGCTTACACTTAAACCTACAAGTGGAACTTGTTTAATTCGCCTTTGTCAAAGTCACACACAAAAAAGAAAGGGGCCAAACTTGTTCAGCATTTCTCTGAACATCATGAAAACCAAAGATATATCAAGAAAAACAATGAGACATTTTCTTATTTTGGCTGTATTGATTGGTTTGACCTTAGGGGTTTTTGTTGCTGAATAAGCTACGAGAAAGACAACAAGGAAAAGGTCAGAAAAAGAAACTTACCTCCCTCAGTTTCAAGCTGTTCTGACATTGCCATTTTGTCACCCAAAAATGCACTTTCACAGCTATATACACTGATCTAACTCAATGACTTGGTTTCTGTGTCTCTTGCCTCTCCCTTTTTCTGATATCTCCCATGTCCAGACTGTCAGGCTCAGGGGCACAAGGGGGTGGGTGGTATGCCTACTATGTGTGTGTGTGTGTGTGTGTGTGTGTGTGTGTGTGTGTGTGTGTCATGCACATGCCCCCTGTGTATGTGCAAATGTGTGCAGCCACATCCACTCACTGCCACTTCCACTCACTAGTCAACAGGAAACTGAACGGAACACACATCTGCCAGAGTTCTGATAACAACTGTCCCAGTCGTCCTCCCTTCAACAACGACTTAAACGCTGATCTGGAGACAGTCTCGTGTTGGTATGTGTGTCATAACAGCCCTTACAAAACTGATCCCAGCTTAAAGATGCGAGTTAAGTTACATCACTTCATATGTATTTCCCCCAAACAGGACATACAACACATCAATAGCACAGATAGTCCCATTCCTTTATATGGAAGCTATAGTTAAATCTCTCTGGGTTTTTTTTCAGTGGCCACTGTCTGCTAGACTTTACACACTTGGCAGCTCAGGCTTCTTTACTATCTTATTGGATCAGCTAGAGAGACAGAGATCTATCTGTCTGATTCAGCTCTGATAAAAGCTCCAAAGGACAAGCTGCCACTTTTTTTTGGGAAGGAATAAGAACCAACAGAGAACTTGGCCAGCTTTAGCTCAAAGAGTCTGTTGAGTCAGAATCACTGACACTTATCTGCAGTGGTACTTCACTTTACTTACATGTTATATGCTATACTTTATTCTCCTATTCCACTACATTCATGTTGTACTGATTCAGATTTTACATACAAAACATATGATGGAAATAGGATTCACTGTTACAGATTATATATAATATAATTGTGATTATCTTTACCTCAGCCAACTACAACATAAAAATGCTACTTACACATCAATATATGGTAACTACATACTTAGTAACTTTGTAGCTACAAAGTTACTAAGTATGTAGTTACCAATTATGATGTTATTGATACTTAGTCAAGTAAAACCTTAAAACCAAACAGTCAAATCAAGTGAGCCAAATCCAGTTGAAGCTCCTAGTGAGATAGGAACAGCTAAACTAACTTAATAAACTTGGTTAAGTCATATGTTCTTTGTGTTGAATAATTAAAAAGGCTATGCTTGCATTAATTCTATTTTATGTTTAATTAATCCATTTCTCTCATCTTCAAAACCAGAACAAAATAATATATAATGACACTTGTCACATTGATCTCTTGTCAAACTAAGAGCACAGCGTTGTGACATTAATATAAAAAAATAAATAAAAAATGGGCAAACACATTGTATGATATCTTTTTTTGGGCGCCACTGTTTAAATGAACCAAAAATACTTAAATACTTTTACTAATTTACTTTTATTACAAAAATGATTATCATACGCACAATTCTATCAAAC
The DNA here is from genome assembly GCA_013375575.1 of Percina caprodes. Lineage (NCBI taxonomy): Eukaryota > Metazoa > Chordata > Actinopteri > Perciformes > Percidae > Percina > Percina caprodes. The sequence goes on from JABXJD010000026.1 coordinate 3,034,525, forward strand.
CGAAATCTCTCTGACTGCAAATTGCACCACCATATACAGTGCAATTTGCTGGGTTTCTGTTCTTATGCAATTATGATTATTAGGTTTGCTATGAACATCAATCTCCCAGCTTGCTTGATTTGCTTTGTAATTACTATTATCAAAACGGCCATCATAATTAAAAGTGATACCCACACTGCTTCATGGCAACATTTGACATTTTTATATCATGTTTGGATTAATGTAATAAAAATATCTTCATTTGTCATGTATTTAATTCTCTGGACTCCCTATAACACCGACATTTTCATGTGGTTATTTTATTTAATAACACTCAATTTGCAGAATGCACAAAATTTACCACTGACTTCAATATCATTACACTTCCCATCATGGAGGAGTTTCTTATTGCCCATCCCTGGTTAATAATAATAAAAAATATAATAAATTAAAAAACACTCATAGGGGCATTGTTTTGGTGCATGAGTACTTTTACTTTTTACAGCTAATTGAAGTATTTTTCCATTTTTGTATAGCTTCTTTAACTTGAGTAAAAGATCAGAATACATCTTCCACCACTGCTTATCTTATCTGTCCGTAAAAACAAAACAACTTAAGAACAATAAACATAAAAGAACAATAATCAAAGTTGTTATGCAAATGATGCTATTGTGATAATTCTCCATTTGATTTACAGTCAGGACTTCACCATGCATCATCATAGAAGAAATTAGAACTGACCTACAATCAGTGGCTGTCCTTTGATGGCAGCGCCCTCTTGTGGCCACAGTGAGCCAGTGGGTTTGTTTTCATGCTGCCCTACAGTACTTTCTCACTCACTGGGTGAATTCCCTACTCAGGATTTTCTCTGGCAGGAGAACACAGACACACTGCAACAAGGGAACTTCAGCAGCCAGCGTGTCACATGTCAGTACAGGCCAATGGGTGAAGGGATTAAATCAGAAAGAAGGCTCTGTTGTGTGCCAGTTTGTCAATAATGTACTGTATATGTTTTATAAAAAAGTATGTCCTAAAAAAATTACATGTACATATTAAAGCAACTTAATGATCTGCATTATTGGCAAGCATCTTCAGTTTTTCCCCCTCACGCTGGCATTTTGCAGGTGGCTTAGCCTTTAAGAGAGTGTGTGTGTGTGTGTGTGTGTGTGTGTGTGTGTGTGTGTGTGTGTGTGTGTGTGTCTTTCAGATGTGTGTAGCAGCGGCTGGTGTCAGCTGACAGCTGTGTGAAGGGAGATGACAGTGCCCTGATGCTGCGTTCTCTGTTCTCTGGGAGCCATTTTGTCTGTCTCTGATCTCAGAGTCAGGTCTGCCCCCCCCCCCCCCCTCCCCAGCCAATCACGTCACCGCTCAGCCTTGCAGAAAACAGAAACACAGTCTGATTTCTCTCTCTCACTCTGTCTCACCCTCGCTCCCTCCAACCCACCCCTCCTGCGCTCCTTCGGTGCTCATCTCCCACTTGCCTCTCTTTTCTTGGCTCTTCTGCTCTCTGCCTGCCCATCACTCCCCCACTCCGTCACCTTTCTTCTCTCCTGTTTACTCTTTCTTGCCACCCTACCTCCTCATCTGCCTCTACCTCTCTCTTAATCCACATCTCTCCTCAGTATCTGCTCACTCCCTCTCCTTCCCTCCGTCACACCCTCCTCCTCTTCAGGCTCTCTTGTTGTGCAACCCGTTTCTAAACAGCTCAGCCTTTGTGCTTTTTTTGTCTGTTGCCATTTCAGCCGGGATGCAGTCTTTACTCATTTTCCTCCAATCAGGGACACCATGTGACTCTCTGCATGAGAGGGCACAGTCCCTTCCCCCTTCTCTCCTCTCTCACTCTCTCTCCCCTTCTCCTCCCTCTCCTCCCTCCTTACCCACCACCCCTCCCGTCTCCCCTCATCTAGCCAGCCAGCCAGGCAACATACGCTAACAATCAGGGGAGTCAAAGAGAAAGATTTGGTGAGGGGAGGGGAGGAGGGAAAGGGGAAGGAAGGATGAAGGTATATACACACTGCTTTGTGAAACGGTGTGCAAGGGGGGGAAGATAGAATAGAAGTGAAGGAGTTGGGGTTGAGGGGGGTAATGGGTTTGGGAGAGTCTGATTGACCACAAAACCTTTGTAGAGAGCATACTGTATTGTAACTTCTGTTCCTGAATGTATCGCAGATCGGAGCACATCCCCATACTGCTTTACTGTTTATGTCATCCACATGTTGGGGCACATGCTGCGTGTGTACACACACACACACACACACACACACACACACACGCACGCACATGCACACACACACACAGACGCACACTCTGAGCCCACACAAGAAGGGGGAGGATCCTTTAGTGTTAAACATGGCTCTGGAATGTAAACACGGATGGAAAGAGAAGAGGAACGAGTACAGAGAGAAGTTCTTTGTAGTTTTATAATTATATTATTATATTTTCTATCATCATCTAGCATCTCATAACCTTCTCTAGGTGTTTAAAATGTATAAAGAAAGTTAAGAGGGATAACTTGGCTTAAATGTGAAAATTAAGGAGCATCACTGTATAGGGTCAAGCTTCGGGTTCATTTATAGTTGAAATGAGTGAATGGAAACGATTGTTCTAATTCAGAGGGAGTGTTTACGTTGATTTTTAGTTACATCACGGTGTATAGGCAAAGTTTTATATGCACCACACACATTGTTTCAGGCTTCCAGGTTTGCATGATAGAAAATAAATGAATTAGTTAATGGTCTTTGAAAAAGTTCAGACATTACTTGTGTTGCATTTTTAAAGTTATAGTTAATTTCCACTGCATCAAATAAGGTTGGAGAAGCAACTCTACGCCCCCTTTTACCATAAAAAGGGAGAATCCCTAAAGTGGAGAAACTGAGGAAAAAAGAAAGGGGAACACCAGAGAGAACAATATGAGAGCAAAAGTGGAGCGTGCAAGAGTGCGGTCATAACGTCATTTTGGAAATTTCCATGACCACGTTGATTAAGTATGCAATCTAACCGCAAGATAGGCCCGGTTCTAAACAAACGGTCCCGCATCTGCTGTGCAGGCTTGTTTAACGGCTGAGGTGGCAGCGTTTGCCTTCATAGCACGGGGCCCTGCGCAGAGATTAAAAACACAAGCTTGCACACACACAAACCCTTGTGTGAATGCAGACACATTTCACGCTGGTACACTACATTTCCCTATGCCATTGTGTGTTCAAGACAAATTGTCATCTGGTGTGTCTAGAGAGTTTGTCCTTGCTGATACCTAATCTGTCTGGTTTGATCACAGTGCCAATATCTCTCTCTCTCTCTGTCTGTCTACATTTCTACATCCTTCTTCTTTAATCATGTGTTTTGTTCCATCATCCATTAATCTATCTACATACAACTCTTGAGGCCAGGAAGAGTTGGCATTGTCTTTTAATTTGCTTTTCTAAACTTTCCGCCTTTGAAATAATCTGTCAGCAAAAGAGTTTCCAAACCGCAATACGTGGAACCAGTTAGAGTTTCCATCTTTCTAATGATTAAAGTCGAGACTGGCAACAGGGAAATCTGATACTGGATGTGTGGTTGGCAAAATTTCTGTATCCACATCCCGGCTGTTTGAGGGTTGACCACCGTGGCCACTGTGGCCTGGTAGCGAGGACAGAAGAGGCCACGTCAGGGGGATACAGCAGCACACACACACACACACACACACACACACACACACACACACTTCTTCCTTTCCTGCTGATGTATATTATGTGGCAGTAGGTTCTAAACACATCTATCATGATTTTGAATACATTTTCAGCTATAGGATTTTATTTAATGTCCTACACGTCCTATCAGGAGTGCAACATAAATCGCTGTAACTCTTAATATATTGCTCCAGGCTCAGCGGCACAGGGTTTATTCCTAGATCATGATTCCTCTTTTTCTTTCCTCCTCTGTCTGGTTAAAGCTAATAAAATGAGAAGAATTATCTGTTTGCTGTCAGGCACTCAACACCCAAACACAACAGTTTGGGGACTGCAGGGAGTTCCTCAGCCTTTACATATATCAAACAAGTTGCACACCTCTCAATATGGTGGTCTAATATGATGGATATTACTCCTAGCAGGTGGCTCTCGGTGGCTCAGCTCCCAGAAGCCCAGAGGCTGTTACTCAACTTTAACCAATTTTATTAAAAATAGTGACAAGCAACTCTGACTGCAGAGTTTTCTTATGTTGCTGATTTACTTTAAGTTAGACCTGAAATGAAACCGGGTTGTCTGTTCTAAGTCTCAATGGGTCAAGAGAGGACAGAGACACAAGGCGAAGTACTGTAGATGTGATTGAAAGCAGCAGCCATAAACAAATGGTGATGCGAGTGATTGTAACATATCAACAAGGTCAATACATCTCTGCCCTTCTACCTCTCACGAATGCACTCACTGACCTGCCATGAACTCAGGAAGAAAGAGAAGGACTTCTGTGCAAAAGAGGATGGAAACAAACAAGGCTATTAAACAACAACGTGTGGAGTAGTTACATCTTTAGGAATTCTGAAACTGATTACCAGGCAAACAAATGTAGTGATGCTGTATTGTCATGTCAATGACAAAAAAACTGATCAATCTGAATAAGACTGTATCATCCTCATTGCACTCTTTATGCATCCTAAAATGATATACTCCTGTGTGAGCTGTGAAACAAACATTGAGTATTAGCTTGTGTGGGACGAAGTGCAAGCCTTTGATCCGAGCCAGTTACCTTTGCCCTTTAAATGTCACACTTTGATCCTTTTTTCCCCCTCTCTTATAGCTCTGCATGAGAGGCCAGTCAGGTTTTTTTACACTGTGGATAAGTGAGTGTAACATCTGTGCCGACTTTCATTCAGTCAGAAATCATCACTTGCAGCAGCAGAAGCAACAAGAACAAAAACAAACTGGCAGAGGAAGAGAAGAAGTAGCATTAGTGGTGCTATAGCAACAACCGCCAACAAAGATCTTTTTCTCCTTAATCTCCAAACTAAACAACAGTAAAAATCACTTTGTTGTCAGACTAAAGAGAAAAAAGTGAGAATGAAACAGACTACATTTTGATCCATCTATTCTAGTATTTTCTTTGCTCTCCATCCTCTCAGCCATCACAGAGGGTGACCTCCCATGAGCCTTTGCAAACAGAGCCCCAGGGCCCCTCTCTCCCTGCCTTCTCTGCCCCTGTTACGCCACAGCAGTGGCTGCACTCACCAACCAAAATATAACAACAACAACGACCTGAAAAAAAGTCAGCTGCTGGCAAACAGCAGCAGCAGCGGCTGGGCTGTTGTTAACGGCAACCATCACCACAGCAGCTACTTACCGGGACATGCGCAGCCGCCCACGGACATCTTCTCACATGTCTGGTGTGAATCCGATCAGAATGATGGTGGTGGTTCTGTTATCCCTGTTATCTTCCTCTCTCTTCTACTCTCTCCTCTTTCTCACCAGTCACTGCTGCCGCCACTGAGGCTGCTCACATGAGCGTCTGTTATCCCCACTGTTCACATACACACAGACACTCACACTACCAGGGAGCAAAGGGAGGGAGGAAGAGAGGGAGGGAGGAGAGAGGGAGGGAGGGAGGGAGGGAGGAGAGAGTGACGACGAGGGAGGCAAAGAGAGAAAGAGGGGAAGAAGAGGTTAAAAAAGAGCACAAAGGATTGGATTCTCTCAGTTGTAGCTGTACACTGTGAATCACACTGTGTGTGTGTGTGTGTGTGTGTGTGTGTGTGTGTGTGTGTAGAGTGAGAAGGATTCTGTTCCTGCCTCTGCTCTGCCCTCACCCTCATCAGACCTGCAAATTACAGCTCAGGTGGGAGGAGAGGGAGAAAGAGAGGAAGAGGAAGGGAGGGAACGAGAGGCTGAGTGCTTGAGAGAGAGAGAGAGAGAGAGAGAGAGAGAGAGAGAGAGAGAGTGGACTGTCAAAGTGACCTGAGAGGCAGATTTGAGAGAATAACAAGCATGTGATGTGGGTCCTTTTTTCTCCTTTAAATATGTAGAGGCTGTTTTTCACCACTGCTACAATGACACACACACACACACGCACACACACACACACACACACACACACACACACACACACACACGAAGGTTTAAATGATCTTCGGAAATCTGGCTGTGTGTGTGTGTGTGTGTGTGTGTGTGTGTGTGTGTGTGTGTGTGTGTGTGTGTGTGTGTGTGTGTGTGTGTGTGTGTGCAGCCATCTGAGTGGCTTGTTACCATCCAGTGAAGGTCTGCTACATGGCAGGGAGGGTAGGGGGGAAGAGGAGGGGGCGATTGACGTGCCTCGGCTCTCTCTCTCTCTCTCTCTCTCTCTCTGTCGTCTCCCTTTCTCGCCCATTCACTCTCTCGCTCTGTTAGTCTTTCTGTCTGCATTATGCCACACAGTGTTGCTCCCTAGCTTTACTCATCTTCCTGTCTACTGGGCCATTTATCTCTCCTGCCCTGCTTCCCCCCTTTCTTCCCCCGCTGCACCTCTTCCTTATTACTCTTTCCTCCCTTCTACCTGTCCCTCCCACTGTCTCATCACGCTCTAATATGTCTTCCATCACTATATCATTTGTCTTTCTCCGTTAGATGCACAAGTTTGTGTGTGTGTGTGTGTGTGTGTGTGTGTGTGTGTGTGTGTGTGTGTGTGTGTGTGTGTGTGTGTGTGTGTGTGTGTGTGTGTGTGGCCAACTGACATGCTCCTTCATTGCCATTGCCACTGTAGATCATTTTGAGTCCATCCCACATAAATCGTCCTTCCACTGTAAACACTCTCTATAACCTGCCACACAAAATGTGTATTAATCCAATGCTGAAAACAGTTAATATGTAATATAATAATGCACAAGTTACACCTGTTTGAGTAACATTTGCTAAAAGTTATGGTGCCCAGCCGCTTAAGGAACTTTTCTTTTTTTTTTTAAATGAGAGCAATTATTTTCAAGATTTACATCTTTAATACCAATTGGCTTGGAGCTGAGTGTCAGAAATGATTGAGAGACAAGCTAACGCATTGTTTTGTCTTCTCGTGGGGTTTGTTGATAATATGAAAATTATAGAATACTGACAGTTTTATCCTTTAAACTAGTGGTTCCCAACCTGGGGCTGGGAACTCCAAAAAGGGATTGCAAGATCAAGCTAAGGAGCCATGAGATGATTAAAGGAAAAGTTCAACATTTTGAGGAATAGATATGATTTGTTAATTAGTGAGTTTTTTGGTAGCTGGTTTAGTCACTCTTTCCCCTTTTTCCAGGTCTTTATGGTAAGCTAATGCCACATTTCCACTAAATGGTACGGCACAAAGTCTCTCTCATCAACTTGCTCTTTTTTGGTGTCCATTTGCAAAAGTTGTGGATAGTCCCTGGTAGTTATTTTGGTACCAGTTTGTTTGGTGGAGGTTCCAAGTGAGCTACTAGAAGGTGGAGTTAAAACACTACAGACCACTGATTGGTCAGAGAGAACCTTCACTAGCGCAACATGGGTAATCCTGCACAAATCCGCCATTTTTAAAAAACGTCAATAGTGACCGGAATCATTTTTATTTACTCAACCCGAACTTTTAAAAATTTCAGCCTGCAAAATTATGCACTACCTAACTGGAAAGGGAAAGTCTTTCTTAATCCATACTCCACTACACCTATAACAAGAGGTCACAAGTAGACATTGCTTGATTTTAAAGGGCGTGGACTGAAGTCAAAAAGGTTAGTGGCCTCTGCTTCACACAACACATACAGTATATATGTAGATATAAAAATCTCCAAACCATTTCAAAAGGTCATGACCCCCAACTTAAACCCACAGCACACATAGAGAGACTACATGCATTTACTTTACAGTACACAAAGACATGCCTAAGGCAGAAAGCTAAATGTAGGATTTTGTGTATATATATATATATATATATGTGTGTGTGTGTGTGTGTGTGTGTGTGTGTGTGTGTGTGTTTGTTCCGAGCTGTTTCCTACTAAAACTACATCACAGAGTTGCGTTAAATCAGGTTCTTTATTTACACGCAACAAGGAACACAAGTCTGCATAGATTGCCTCCTCCACATATTTCTACTTCCCTTTTTTAAGACACTTGCTCTTTGTCTCCCTCCCTCTCTTCCTTACCCTCTGTCTCATTAGGCGGTATCTCATTTTGAGAAGGAGAGTGTTAAGCCAATCGGAGAGGGGAAGAAAGAGCAGAGGAAGGAGGGAGACAGTCAGAGGAGAGAGACAGATAGGTTGCAGGAGGATAAGTGCAGAGATGAAGAGAGAGAGAGAGAGAGAGAGAGAGAGAGAGAGAGAGAGAGAGAGAGAGAGAGAGAAAAGAGGAAAAGCGAGGGCGATGGATGGATGGATGGCTGGATGGATGGATGGATGGATGGATGGATGGATGGATGGATGGAGGAAGGGAATAAATAGCTCTGGCGAACTCGTCCCCCATTACCCCGGGATGGCACTGTCGCCATGGCAATGTGGCAGAATAAGGATAGCACAAGCATGATGAGCATGATGAGCTACACACACACACGCATGCACGCACACACACACACACACACACACACACACACACACGAGTCAACAGTGTGCAGCTAGCAGAAATATCACAAAGCAGTACAGGAAAGTATTTGTTTCCTGCTGTGACTTACATTCCCCCTAAAATGTTTCCTCAATTCTTTCTTTTTGTTTTTTTAATTCATGTATGCAATTATTATCTTAATTAAACCTGAATTGACAGATTTTTTTTTAACTTGACTTGGGGGCGGAACAACAAGTTGTAACCAAAACATTGACATAAGTTGTTGGTAACTTGTTAGCAAGTGGTCGCTTAGTTACACTTCCAGCAGACAAGGAGTCAAAGTGCAATATTAACCTTTCACCTCCATTTTGGTCTCCACCAACTGAGGGAAATGTCTTTTTCCCCTTTAGCTGCTAAATGCTCCCTGATGTTCTTCAGCTAGTCAGTAAAGTTTTCTGTCTTCCATGCTGGGCAGGTACTGTACTGCATGTACTGTGAGTTTTTAGCTATAGGTAGTCTACACTCACCGGCCACTTTATTAGGTACACCTGTCCAACTGCTTGTTAACACTTAATTTCTAAGCAGCCAATCACATGGCGGCAACTCAGTGCATTTAGGCATGTAGACATGGTCAAGAGAATCTCCTGCAGTTCAAACCGAGCATCAGTATGGGGAAGAAAGGTGATTTGAGTGACTTTGAACGTGGCATGATTGTTGGTGCCAGAAGGGCTGGTCTGAGTATTTCAGAAACTGCTAATCTACTGGGATTTTCACGCACAACCATCTCTAGGGTTTACAGAGAATGGTCCGAAAAAGAAAAAACATCCAGTGAGCGGCAGTTCTGTGAGCGGAAATGCCTTGTTGATGCCAGAGGTCAGAGGAGAATGGCCAGACTGGTTCGAGCTGATAGAAGGGCAACAGTGACTCAAATAACCACCCGTTACAACCAAGGTGGGCAGAAGAGCATCTCTGAACGCACAGTACGTCGAACTTTGAGGCAGATGGGCTACAGCAGCAGAAGACCACATCGGGTGCCACTCCTTTCAGCTAAGAACAGGAAACTGAGACTACAATTTGCACAAGCTCATCGAAATTGGACAATAGAAGATTGGAAAACGTTGCCTGGTCTGATGAGTCTCGATTTCTGCTGCGACAGTCGGATGGTAGGGTCAGAATTTGGCGTCTACAACATGAAAGCATGGATCCATCCTGCCTTGTATCAACGGTTCAGGCTGGTGGTGGTGGTGTCATGGTGTGGGAATATTTTCTTGGCACTCTTTGGGCCCCTTGGTACCAATTGAGCATTGTTGCAACGCCACAGCCTACCTGAGTATTGTTGCTGACCATGTCCATCCCTTTATGACCATAATGTACCCAACTTCTGATGGCTACTTTCAGCAGGATAATGCGCCATGTCATAAAGCTGGAATCATCACAGACTGGTTTCTTGAACATGACAATGAGTTCGCTGTACTCAAATGGCCTCCACAGTCACCAGATCTCAATCCAATAGAGCATCTTTGGGATGTGGTGGAACGGGAGATTCGCATCATGGATGTGCAGCCGACAAATCTGCGGCAACTGTGTGATGCCATCATGTCAATATGGACCAAACTCCCTGAGGAATGCTTCCAGCACCTTGTTGAATCTATGCCATGAAGAATTGAGGCAGTTCTGAAGGCAAAAGGGGGTCCAACCCGTTACTAGCATGGGGTACCTAATAAAGTGGCCGGTGAGTGTATATCGACGATATTTAATTTTTTTACGATTCTTTTTTGGCCATTTTAGGCCTTTATTATTTAGGACAGCTGAAGATGTGAAAGGGGTAAGAGAGGGGAAATTACATGCAGCAAAGGGCCGCAGGTTGGAGTTGAACCTGCAGCCACTGCAACAAGGACTGAGCCTTTGTGCAAGGGCACACACTCAACCAGATGAGCTATCCAGGTGTCCCATATTTGTCTTTTTTCTCATTACACACTCTACAGCCATTTTAATTCCAGGACATTTCAATCTTAACCACAAATGTCAACCTCATGGTGGCGCTAGAGGAAAAGTCAGGGCATAACCAAAGTCAGTGGGATGCATCCTCCAGAGACCATCCAATGGTTGCTGATATATTTTAGTTTGGACCAAAGTGGTGGACCACTAACCAACTCAGCCACTGGGCCATGGTGGTAGCATGGCTAAAATATTGACTAGTCCAAGTGTGATTGGATTTTGATTTGGTCAGATTGAGCCTACCTAATCTATCCAATAGTGGCCCCTGCTAGACCCCAATCCTGTCTCTTTGACCCCTGTGACCGGCAACAACAATGCGTTTTGGCAGGTTCAACCACATCAGTTTGTCCACAGCTGCGCAACAGAGTTCAGTTCCCAGTTCATTAACGTTGAAAGATTTGTACTTTGCCAACAAACTAACCATGCCTGCTACAAACAACAGGCCTGTTTCAATAATGAAACTTCAGTAATGTAAGAGCCAACATTTTACTGATTAGTGGAAAAACACTACTGAAAATCACCTAAAGTCAGTAGACTGGAGTTAAAAATTGCTTTAGCGTCACTCTTGGGTCTTTTTGCAGCACACTTATCATTTAAAGTTGTTTGGATTGCAAATGTGGTCGTTAATTAGCTTGAGAAATCTTATGTGCATCCAGCCTAAGGGCAAAGCAGAGAATGCAAGAGGCTGTTTTGAGACAGCCAGCCCTCTGTAAACTCTTATGTAAGGCCAAATCTGCATCCTGTTTCTCTTAGCTACATTATTGATGCAGGCTTCTGTTACCACGCTGAGTGTGTTTGTGTGCACACATGCCCATGAACGTGTACACTTGTAAGTCACTATCTTGCCGAATAGTCTCTCACCTCTGCTGTTCTGTGGAAAGGGTGGTCTCCTCCAGCTGAGGTGTTGTCAGTTACTCTCCTCTCCTTTCCACCTCTCTGCATGCTCTCTGGTTCTTTCTTCACCTCCTCTCTTTTTCCCACTTGTAGTAATGTTGTAATAAGTCCTCTTCCTCTTTCTCTCTCAGGCCTTCATTTCTCACTAACAGATGTTCTCGGTACCATGTGGGAGGGCATTCCTCTCCTCTGCTCTGAAAGTTTAAAGAAATGAGACTTCACATAAAGAAAAATTAAAACGAGAACGATGGCAACACAACTCCTAACTCAGTTGTCTCAGAGTTACGCCTGAGTGTGCTTGACCTTGTAAAGAGGGTGTCAAGTTAAAGATCAGAGTGCTTTTGCCTTTTTATAAACACACTGCCCCCAGCGTTACACAATATCTGAAAGGCATGCACACATGCAAAACATTGCATGACTGAACAGCCAAGTCAACTTATACAAACACACACACACACACACACACACACACACACACACACACACACACACACACAGTTTGATGAAGGCAGAAAGAGGAAATTGTATACCTGACTCCTCAAACCTCATGGGTTCTTTAAAAATTCAAAGATGCTAAAAGAGCACCGTGGGAGTCCTCCTGCAGGTCAAGAGTGAGGCGGAGATGCGAGGCAGAAGGGAGGGGACATAGTGATACAGAGTGAGGAGTAAAAAGCATATAAGAAAAACAGGATAGAGATGTTTTTATTTTTTACTCTTCTTCCTTTTCCCTTCTGAGAATAAGAGTAAAGGCTGGCCTTCCGTAGAGTTTATGGGAATTAAGGAAAATGTCTGTTCATGAGTGAGTGAGTTTTACTTTTCCATCTAAAAACAGTAGCCCAAGTGGGGGGGAAAAAAGGGGACTGTGGATGGAGTGAGGGTTAAAAAAGGTGTGTGTGTGTGTGGCCATGGGCACTGGATGCTGCAGTAAGGTGACCCATTTACACACAACTCCCCCTCCTAAACGCACGCACGCACGCACGCACGCGCGCACGCGCACGCACACACACACACACACACACACACACACACACACACACACACACACACACACACACACACACACACACACACACACACCTCACCCGCTGGAGACTGGAGGATGCTTTGGCCCCATTTCAGACAGTAATGTGTTTCAAGAGTTGTGGGGTGTATGTGTGTGTGCATGTGTGTGTGTGAAGAGAGATGTAGCAACGGTACAGTAGAAGACGTGGGATTAACGGATAAAGCAAAGGAAACAAAAGAACATAGAGAAGTCACTGAGCATATTTCCTGTGGGGATAGACCAGATGGCCCTCTGCATCAAAATAAATGAACAGGGAATATTTGGGACTACTTTGGGACTATACTATACTTAAATGTGTTGAAGTATTTCTCTCCCAACTAATCTAATACAGCCATTGACTTGGTGTACCGCCATGGCATTCAGCACAAAGGTCGACTCCTTCCTGGTATGCACGAGATAACAGGCCAGACACATAGTCCTCCACAGACAAACAGGGAGATGATACAAGATAACAACACACAAAATGAAGAGGTGATGAACCTGAATTCATTTAGCATCCATTTCATTCAAGTATGAATATCTGAGCGGCATCCATTGTGGATAGGTGGCTCACATGAAGCAATCAGCTCACTGGGAATTAACTCATTCACAACGTAGGGGGCTAAGTGTCAGCAGAAGTTAATGGGAGATGTATAATATCACCATCTAGTGGAGAAAATAAATGTACAGAATATTAACACCTACCCGACAGGAAGCTTCAGTAAAAATATGTTAAAGTCTGTCATCAATCATTACCTCTAAATTACTATAGAAGTGTAATATTTTTAAATACCTACCTGCGGTGAGGGTGCAACACGCTTCTGAGTATATTGTGACAACAGCATGACAGCTAGTACACATTTAAAAAAGAAGAAATGAAAACAAGCGTGAAGCATGACAGGTGCATTGCACATTATGAACTTCTGCTCTGAGACAGACAGGCAGGGTTGCTGTTTCTAGGACCAGATTGAATCATCATCGTATGTAGGAGGATTTAGAAGGGATGTTTTGTTTTTATATTTAAACTTCAGTTCAAGTTTGAACTGCTACTGCTCAGCAGGCCTCACATGCTTAACGTGTGTCTGAAGATGTGATGTGAGGTGAAAAACATGATGTAATTTGTTCAGCTGGCCTGGTTTGACCAGATTTATTAAAAGACAAACACTCCGACTCCTGTAGAAATGATTAACTGTGTAGTGGAACAACTTCAGCATCACTGCACAATTGGACACAGGGTAATGGGTACTACTGTAGGAGATGAGAGGAAAACACTTGGCTGCTGTGCTAAATATGTAAATGTAATCAACCATCCAAAACCCATCATATGATTTGTCAGTGGAGCATGAGGTTCGGTGCTGCTCTGGGTCTTAATCAATTCAAACCACAGGTGAAAATACTGCTTTAGCCAGCTGTGTTTACTATTTAAACATTTAGAATAATTATTCATTATGTCAGGAGGCACAGTGTGGAGCAGCACGGGATCAAGTAGAAACAAAAAGATTTATTATGAAACAGCGCTGGTTCTGATTCATGTGACTGCATGCAGGGCCTCAGCAAGACAGTAAGTCATGTGAACACAAGGGATAAACACACTCCAATGTATTCAATTATAATGATCTAGTGTGCAGTGCAAACGTTTTTGAGGCCTGAACACATTTTAATTAAGACATACTGGACCTCCGTAGGTGCCATTTCAAGTGTAACAGGGTAGCAGCACTGTTGTTTTTTTGTAGCAAACCACGTCAAGGTGGACGGTGTGTACACACATTAATCAGAAAAGTCAACACATCAATATTGCACTGTCTGCCACAGGAAGCAGATACACTCTTTGCTATGCTGTATGACACTACTCCAAGGAGGGATTCTATTATTGCATCATATTATTATGTCTCCCATACTTTGATACTGAATTAGATGATACTGATATTTTTATAAAGTTCTTAGCAAATATAAAATGTGAAACAATGGAGCACTCATAGGTGACTTAAACATCTTTGCAGAGTGTTCTTACCAATTTCAAGAGAACTCCCAGTTACACTAATTAGTTCTCGCTATTAAAGCCTTTTGCCATAAAGGGGGAAAACTAATCCAAACCCATCATTCATTTTACAATATGTGCAGGGGGGCTGAGTCGTTGCTCACATGGTTTTCACTCATTTTGGTGAAATGCTGCATATTTAATGAATACAAGTTTTCAAAACTGCATTATTTGGTAGGCTACAGTTGGCTGGATTGGTCAGGTAGGCCTTCATAAAACCTTGGATGTTGGATTTGGGTTAATTGCTGCCGCCTATCGTCTATTGCTGTATGTTCATTGAGTTTAACTTGTGGGATGGTCATTTGGGCGCAAGGTGTCGCTTTGAAGCAATAGGCTACATCAAATGGAAAATATATATATTTTTTAAATCACAAGTCCTTCTAGCTATAATTCTGATATGACTTAATACGTGATATGAAAGCAGCTCAAAAACATTAATTGATCTCTGTCACAGAGATATGAAAAACGGTTTCTTTCAGACTATTTAGTCTTATTTACTATTTTTATCTACCGAATTTAACAAATAATCAATATAAAAGCTGCGTTGATCCATTAACTCCTAAGTGTTTTCAGCTAAATAAAACCAGTAGCTTGTTTTGAAGAGAAAATTACTGACAATCCAAAGGGAGCATTCCAGACACACATAGCTGACCTTGGATCTGATTTCTACTCATCTCCTTACTCTCACTCTACTGCAACTGGCGGTCTCAATCAGATCCCAGGTCGGTGTTCTCCGCGCGCTTCCACTCGGTGGCCACCACGTGTCTCCCTCTCCGGCCTGCCAGCGGATCATGTGGAGCAGCAACATGGCGGCGCGGTGGAGGGGGGAAGACGGGAATTTAAATGACAGCCACAGTGACTTTCTGGTCGGCAACACTGCCAATGAGGTACTGGTTTGCTCGTTTAAGCTAACTGACATCACAACAGCTGCTAAGTAGCTAGTTTTGATGTTTTAATAGGTGGTGGTTTCGCGACGCGCGAGGCCACATGCACGCATGGCGACACGTGGCTTATACAGGCTTGTAGTACTAGCACGGAGATCGTGACCAGGGAGTTGGCTAACCTGGTCGGACAAGCTACTATTTGACACATGTAGCTTGGGAAACATGTTAATGTCATTACGTCTTCGTGCATGTTTAAAATAATCTCCACATTCAAGAATTTACATGTGGAAGCTGCCGGGGGGCTCATTTCCTCTGAAGAACAAGACGTTCCGATAAGGCTACACCATTATTTCTTATACTGTCTATTGGCTACACCGTCAGCACTGTCCTGCTCACAGCACTGGCACCTTTTCATTTTTATTTAATTTCTTCTTAAACAATACTCTAACATGACCTCCTTTCGTGTTTTGCTGTGGCACGCTTAATTCAAAGTGATTTCCAGGCAGGCACAGGGATAGACTGCTTTACTGTCACCTAAGAGCGTTTAAATGCCTTGTAACCTTGTAACAGACAGGCCCTGAGAGCGGTTGTTTCCAGAGGTGATGGGTAGGCCTATGACCCGCCTTCAGGGCCACTTGTCCCTTCAATCTGTCTCCTACTTACTAGCACACTTTGTTCCTAATAAAACTTTGGTAGAGGCATTTGACAGTGTCACTGTCCATGTTTTTGAATTAAGCCACAGATAATTTTTACTCTACATACTGTATATGTTCATGTATATCATTTTTTTAATTGAAAACACATTAAAGAACTTACAAGAGCTCACAGAGAATTATATAACACAATATAAACGTTAACATTAAACATTAAAATGTTTAAAATTATATATGTAAGTTAACTATATAAGAAAAAGTAATTTGTTTAATCAATAGGCATAGATAAGAATAAAATAAAGAGCAGCAAAGACTTTAAAAATAAGGGACATAAATCAAAACAAGAAATATTTCCCCACAAGTCTTTCTTGCTATTTTATGTGAGGACACTTAATGATATGTTCAGATATGTCTGCTGTTTTCAGTTTAGTTAAGCTGAAACGATCACATTATTAAGGAATTATTTGATTGACTGTCGATAAATCAGCAATTGATTCATTGTTGAAGTCCTTTTAAGGAAAAATGCCTGAAATTCACAAGTTACACTTTCTCAATTTTTTTTTTTTTGTGGTATTTAATAGTAGGAAACTAAATGTCTCTGGTTTTGAACTGTTGGTCTGACAACACATGACATTTAAATGTGTGAACTTTGGCTCTCAGAAGTTTTGATCCACATCACTACTTTCTGATATGTTAGACCAAATGATAAATCAAGTAAGTTGTCAGTTAATTGTTGCCGCCAAAATTTTTGTTTAATTATTTTTAATTAGTGGAATGTCATTCTGATTTGCAAAGAGATGTCTCCTTATTAATGCATTTATTCAGCAGAGCTGCTTCATTGTTCTTTCACTGCTGTATTTGAAGCATTGTCAGAACTGGCAGCTCTTCCTGTTTATGCGGCGAAAGTTACTTTTGAGCATTTTGCATCCTGTGCCCCAGCTTCTGGTCATACCAGGAGAAGGAGTGTATTGTTAGATTGCAGGAGGTAGTATTTAGACCAGATCAGTGTGCATTCAAACACATGGGTGTGATATCACATTTTTTGTGTTTGTATCTCTGCAGTTGGTCCTGAGTAGACATGACATGGAAGGCGTGGAGTTGGACACACAGTCCTGCATGGATCACTCAATCCTGGCCATTTTTGAAGACTCCACTGTCACATCAGAGGTCAGAGTAAAAGCACATCATCACATTACATTGGAAGTTTAAAAGATGCCCACCCTTATTATGTTGTTGATACTGTTTCTATTGGCTCTCCTTCAGGGTACAACGTTGACACTTTCCACTTGTTGGTAGCATATGAATTTGGCATTTAAATGAATAAATCTGGATACTGGTGCCCCCTTTTTCAGGATAAGAGTGGAGTGGAGGAAGAGAGTGAGACCCTGCTGTCTGCCCTGACCGAGATGCTGGACAGTGTGGAGGATGACGACGGAACACCCTTTGACACCCTGCCAGACACCAAGCTCCTCACCCAGCCAGAACGCAGGGACAACTCAGCGGTGGGTGCACACTCCGGAGCAATACAGTTGCAGCAGTACTTCCTAGATTTCCTATGAGCACTTTATGACCATCCCATGAATTTGACTGATGGCCTGGTGCGCTTTATTTGGATGTAGATGTCACATGATAGCGCAGATAAAGATGAGCCACATGCTCTGATAAACAGAGCTGAACATGCATGAACACAATAGCTGAAAAATAGACTTGTGTAAGATAGGTGATGTCCCATTTTGAACCTTTTCTGCTAATAAAAGAAAGTAGACTCCGAATGTGATCTGATTTTTGTCTTTGTCTCTTCTCTTTAGGAAGTATCCCTTGCTGACAGACTTAGACCAAGATCCACATCACCAAATGTAACATTCACAATAAAGATTGATAAAGGAAAGGAAGATGAGAGCAAAATGGAGAGAAACAGCCATCTGTTCAGACAACAAAGTCAACCAATGTTTCACTCTAAGAATAAGAAAGCAGAGGCCGAAGTCGAGATCTTCACCTCAACTTCTCTCGTTAACCTGGTGAAGCTCATGCACCCCTACTGCCTGAAGCTGCATCTGAAGGAGGAGGGGGATAAACTGAGGAACAATCACACATTATTCTCTCGGGAAGAGGTGTGGAAGTACGAGAGACCCGGTGAAGAAAGCGATGAAGAGATAAATGTTGTGTCGGATGATGAGGTAACTATGAAAGACACAAAAGAGGAAGAACAGGGAGATGAAAAGAGACATAATAACAACCTCTTAAAGAGTGTGTTGCTGAACGGAAACTCATCCAGAACTCCCCCATCCAGAGAGAAGAAAAGGGTGCAGTTTGGCTCTGTTCAAGTGGTTTCATTTGATGCATCTGTGGAAAGGGGCCTGAATGAGAAAAATCCAACAAGTGGAACTGTGTCCCTTCCACTGAACTGCACCAATGCACTTGAAAATCCAGCTGGCTCAGCACTCGAGCCCCAAACAACGTCATCAGAAATGAACGGTAACAAGGCGGAGGTTCTGCCAGCTAAAAGTGAGACAAAGGCCAAATCACTCAGCCTCCAACAGTACAGACAGTTGCGTCAAAAGAGACAGCCCCTGGTGGAGAAACAGGGGAACTACACCACCAAGTGGCCCAGTGTTTCTGAGCCCCCAAAGGAGCTGACCCCCATCCTCTGTTCACAGGGACAAAGACAAAACAGCTCTGGACACAAAGCAGCATACCATTATCCGGAAAATGGAAGAAGTGGTGCTGATCAGCTCCATAGATCTCAAAGTCCTGCTCACAAGACCCATTGCATCTCTGCTCCGCCCGGGCCTCACCCCTCAGAGGCCAAACCATCCACTTATCTACGTTGCAGTGGATTAAAGCGCCCAAGGACTGAATCCAAAACCATCTTACCTGCCAGTCTGCAGCCAGATGTCACACCTCATCCAAATGTTACTATGCCTGAAAGCAAAACAAGTCCAGTAAAAAAACCAACACTGCTCAGTAGTGACCCCCCAAATCCTGTCCTCCTCTCCCTGCCAATTAGCTGCACAACATCACCAACCACTGTCCACTTCTCTTCAGAGTCCAAAGTGGAGTTCCTCAACAGAGACTCAGACCTTGACAGCACCAGGCACTTTCCAGGAATCCAAAATGAATCCTCAGGCATATCTCTTCAAAGACAGTCCTCCTCCTCAGGGCTAAAGCCAGAGGTGCTAGTAAATCAGGGCTACACCACCCAGTTTCAGGAAATCAAAAACAAGCTTACTGAGATAGCTTCAGGTGTCTCCTCCAGACCTCCAGCACTGTGCCCAACCTCAACACAATTCAAATCTTCCTCAGAGTGTAAGAAACTACAGCCTCAAAGATGCAGCCTGAACCGGACCAGAGAAGCCAAGCTGGAACCAAAGACTCTTCCGTCACCAAGTCCGGATACAGTGAGGCGTCCTTCCCTCGCGCCATACTTTGGTCAGCCGTCTGCTCCCTCACCAGTGAAGGAGACATCGTCAGAGGTTCACCCTAGTGTTTTCCCTTTGAAGGAACCACTGCCTACTCTTCCGTTTGGCTGTGAAGTGCAGAGTGCAAAAGCTGACTCAGGTAAACTGTTGAGACATGACTGTTAACGTGACCTATGATATGTTGAGTTCACTGTGGTGATGCTAACAATAACACATAAATAATAAACTTTGTATATCTACTTCAGGAATTGAAGCGCCTGATCTGACCAGCCTGCTGGAACAGTTTGAGGAAACACAAGGTGAGTAATCAGATTACTGACAACACCGTATTGTTAGATACTGATGCTCAGTCTTGTGTAATGTATTTTTATTTTTCCTCCGCAAGCTAAAGAGGGGACGGTGTGTGAGAACGAGCCGCAGCCCAAACTTGCTACTGCGCCTTCGAACGAACACACGGATGGACACGTGGACATGGACAGAACTAAAGGAACACAAAGCATATCTGTGGAGACACTTGAACATTTAAGCTCTCCAGGATCAGTTGGGTCTCCAAAAACCCTCAGGAATTCACCACATCTTCAAATGTCAGAAGTTGTGGACATCCCAGAGCCCCTCGGCACTGATATCGTCCTCAGCACTCAACTGGATTTTCCAGCAAGACGCAAAAATCCTCCACCCAAGGCCATCCAGATAATCGACCCGCGTCCTCTACCGTCCAAGAAGACACACACTCACCTATCAGAGCTCCCTGCTGCTGACAGCTCCCCTCACGTTTATTCATCTGTATCCTTCGATCATGATTACTGCGGCGCTTTAGACAATTTACTTTCAAGTGCTACTCAGCGTAGCAGAGCTCCTAAACTCAAGGATGCATCTAAAACCTCTGAATTGCGGATGACCATCCACAACTCAAGTGCTGCTCCTGAATGCAAAAAACAGACCTCCACCAGTGAGGTTAACACCACCATCCGAGCTGTTGATTTCTCCGCTGTTGCTGTGATGCAGCATCTCTCTGAGCAACCCGGGACCAGATCAGAGACAAGCCCGTCATCAGTTTCAGACAACACTGCCACAGAGCAAGACTGTGGTTGTGCGAGTGAAGACAAGACAGCCCCGTGCAGTCTCCCCACCCCTCCGCCCAGCCCTCCTGCCAGAGGGCGGGAGGAAAGGCGGTATCGTAGAAGATCGCCTTGTTCTGACTCCAGCTCCAGCTCTCGTTCCTCATCGTCGTCAACCTCCAGCTCTGCATCTCCCTCTCCCAAAAGACAAAAGTAATCATCTTCTGTTATGTTCAGTATTAGACTTTCTCTGTCCTTAATTCTATGTCCCTAATTCTTAATTTCTCCACCTTGCAGGCACCGTCACAAGCGTTCAGAGAGCAGCTCATGTTCGTCGTCATCCCCCTCTCGCTCCATTTCCCGCTCCCCAGCCCGGCGCTACAGGTGGTCTTACTCAAGATCGAGGTGTAGCAGGTCAATATCCAGATCTTGGTCCCGGTCTAGGTCCCCATCCAGATCCCGATCACCATCCCCGCGGGTTTGCCGTAGGCAGTGGGGAGATGTTTACAGGTCAGTCAATGCTGGAGTTTTCCATATATAGACGTTTTGATTAAAGTAAAAAACATTTAGGTGTTCCTTTGTCAGTTTTCCTTTTCTTCTTTGTCTTTTCTATAACCTGTAATCCCAATCGGTCTTCCTCTCATCTTCCCGACAGCAGCAAAGATTCCAGGAAGCTCAGGAGAGAGCATGAGATCAGGATTCAGAAACTTAAAGCTATAGTGAGTAAAAGATTACTGACATGTCAGCTGATGTTTGTGTTTTTTGTTCGTTGAGTAATGTGTAATTATAAAAACTCCTCTCTCATAGGATGAGCGCAGGGTGGTGTATGTCGGCCGTATCCGAAAGTCTATGACACACGACGAACTGAGGGAGCGCTTCTCTCAGTTTGGAGATGTTGAATGTGTGTCGCTTCACTTTAGAGATAGAGGGTATGTTAAAAATCATAAAATTATAAAAGGATGTTTTTATAATTGCCTGTACAGTGTTGTCTTGTACCATTAATCTGTATTTATCAGTACTAAAACCCTGCACCTTTGGTTCCCATAGTGACCACTACGGCTTTGTCACTTTCTACAACATGGATGATGCTTTTGCAGCCATCGATAACGGCGGCAAACTACGGAAGCCCGATGAGCTCCCGTTTGACATCTGCTTTGGTGGAAGAAGACAGTTCTGTAATTCACACTACGCTGACCTAGGTGAGACTCAAACCACAAGGTCAAGTACAGCACTATACCATTTTCACTTGTTTAAGCAACTGTATAACTTTTCTTTTAGCGTAACTTGACAAAGCCCTCTAATTGTTTTTTTAGGAAGCTGCACCATAGAAACTAATATAATATTCCTGGTACAATGTGGATTTTCTAATTCAATCATTGACCAAGTTTTTATCCTAACGTAATGCACATTTAAATGAATTTCCAGAAAAGTGCCAAAATAAAAAGCATTTTTAATGTGGAATTCATTGAACATAACATTGCGCCTATAAATGTCCCTCTATCCCTCAGATGCAAACAGAGATGCAGAGCCATCTCCTGCCAAGAGCAGGTTTGAGGACCTTGACTTTGATTTGTTGCTGAAACAGGCCCAGAAAGGATTAAAGAGCTAGCAGAGCTGTGTAGGAGGACAAGAACACCAAGCTTGATGTGGCAACGATGGAAAGAACAGTTTTTTTCATGAACCTCAGAGCCTTATGCTCAAACTTATGTAGCAAACTTTTCTATGTTAGTTTTTTCATGTTTTGACTCTAACAGGAATGCAGTTGAGTTTCTGCTGTGTACAGTTAATATGCACAAATATGTAGCACTGTTAATTTGAAAACATGTTATTAGTGGAACCCACTTCAGATTTCTGTTTCATTCCATAACACTGATAAATCTTTGTATATTTGTATATAAAAAATAAAGGTTCAATTGTGTTTCTTGATTAACTTTAGTTTATTCGGTTTATTTTAAATCCAAAGAACCATATAGTGAGCCAGCATGCACAGTACCATCCGAGTGCTTTCACTATTAATGTTATTAGTCTGCTCCCACAGTACAAGCCAGTCAGATTTTTATATATATATATATATATATATATATATATATATATATATATATATATACACAAATCTCATCTGTTTCCTTGATTACTAATAGTTGAATGTTGGTAAATCAACTGTCTAACAAAGATTGCATTTATATACTCACATTGAAACTGCACATAGAGGAACCGGTTTCATCAAAATTAACAGGGTATCTTAAACAACACTACAAGCTGGCCAAATGATGACAACATTTTGTCAGCATATCTGGCAGTTAAAAACCACTAATTTCATTGAGGTATAAAATGCGTTTTATTTAATGCGTTTTTAGTGTTATGCCTGCTCCCTTGGTTGAACTGTTCCTTTAAGCCACAGGGACACGTACTGTCTCTTTACGACGTTAACGCTCAAGTCACCAGTCGTAAACCATCTCTGTTTCAGCGAACGCTCGCCTGCACTTCAGTAATCACAAAACGATCTGTTTTTTTATACGGTTACGGTATTTACAACTAAAGACTTTAGACCATGTGATTATCATGCTACGCTATGCCCCCTGTGCTTAAAACCACCGACTGGTCTGCGCAGGCGTGAGAGGACTGCAATAAAAGTCAAATCAAATGAACGTTAAAGGCAGGTATACAAAGCCATGACTGACTATATCGCTGTATCAGCGCTGGAGCTAAGGACTGCGCTGTGGTAAATTGGAGGCACAAACTGAGAAAGAGGACAACCCAACGCTAAACTATAACCGAAAACCATGTCGAAACCAGGCAGAGCCGAGGGGCAACCCCACACTGGGAAGAAGCGGTTCATCAGCGGAGTAGTGGAAGGTGAGCAGGCTGGGACCTGGGGCCCAAACTGGACCTCCAGAGTACAGATTCCTGTATCGATCCAGTTGGAGTAACGTTACAGCTCTTCAATCAAGATGCAAACATCCAAATTAGGCTGAAAGCTAACATGATGAACTTTGATGATGATATATTTAGTAGAATAGGATATCAATCATGTATTGATCACTTCTGGTAAGGTGACATCGTTTGGGGCATAACTTGATCTTTGCTTGATGCAGGTTTTTATGGGCGACCATGGACTATGGAGCAGAGAACAGAGCTGTTTAAAAGGTGTGTTCCCTCTAAGTTTAGTGTAGTTGTTGTTTCACACACATACATACCACATTGAAGATATATAATATACATGTGAGGGTATGGTAGAAACCTGACTTTTATATATATATATATATATAAAGCCACAACCAAAGGTAAAATGTAGATTTGCTTCATATTAAGTGTGGTCCCATTAGGGTTGGGCGATATGGAGAAAATCACATATTACAATATTTTGACCAAATATCACAATAAAACGTTGTATTGTTGACCATTGGTGCATTCACAAAATATTTACACAATGAGATTTTTTTATAACTAAAAATCAGTCATGTGGATATAATGACTGAAGTGGGTAAAGGCAAATAATAGACCAGCTAGAACAGTCTGTTAAGTTCAGAAAATGACAACATGTACTGTAATGCAGCCTATAAAACCAGGAAAAGACACCACTTATGCCATATTACGATATCCAAAATCTAAGACGATATCTAGTCTCGTATCACAATATCGATAAATTATTGATATATTGCCCAACTCTAGGTCCCATACTGGTGTTTAATATTTGTCCACCTTTCTGAATTTGGGTACAAGCGAAAAGATTAACAACACTGGACAAACAAAATTTAGCAAACATGAATTTGTCATCTCCTGATGCCTAATTTAATTTTTCACTCTCAAGACCTTTTTAAACACAAAATGATCCATCATACTCCCAATCATGTCTATAAAACTGACATAATACTTGATGTGATTATTGATTGCTGGTTTGGGGTTTCACAGAGAACAGAAGTGGGGTTTGAACACGTACCTGTACGCCCCTAAGGATGACTACAAACACAGGATGTACTGGAGGGACCTGTACTCTGCTGAGGAGGCAGGTGAGTTTCACCCCTTCACATGTCCTCCTTGTTCATTAAATGAAATCCCAAATCTCATCTGGCTCTTGGAACAGGAGGGTGTTCTGAGACTACCCAGTTACCAAAACCGCACAGAACTGTCAAACAGCCTCAATAGCAGGATAATGAATATCTTAACTTTTTCCTCTTTGATTAGAACTATTAAGAGAGGGCGCCAGGATAGCTCACCTGGTAGAGCGGGCGCCCTCGACACAGCGGCCGCATGTTTTGCTGCATGTCATCCCCTCCTCCACTTTTAAGTCTAAGCTTTCCTATACAAATAAAAGCCTAAAAAATGCCATTTAAAAACATTGTTTGGAGAGTAAAAAAATGTTGATGGGGCCACCACTATTTCTGACCATTACTACCTGAGTATCAATATCTTCACCATAGTGTCATCTGGGATAGTTTTCTGCTCCCTCATGCATTCTTATTCCATGAAGGATATTTATAAGGTGGACATTTTAATGCAGTCTGAATGAAAAGTAATCTGTGCAAACCTGAAAAGAGACCGGTATAATTGAGTGAGACAACATACAGTCAACACTTAGACTAGATTTAAGAAACAGCTGCATTAAAGTGCAACAACTGCCTAACAAAGGTCACAGTTATATTGATAATATAGAATAGATTTAATAAGTTAATATTCATTTTCATTTAGACCCCTAAATTTACAGATATCCTTCATACTTATTCTGTCATAGTGATCCACACATACAGTATGTAAAACACGCAAATGGTTAAATCTTGAAGTACATTTGTCACACTGAAAAACACAACAGATGTCATCGTTTCTAAACTGTAGTCACTTCTCATTTGATATCAGTGTCATACCAAAGTCCCATTCTGAGTCATCATTATCTCCACATTGTTCAGTGGAGCCTGTCCTTAGTTAGTTGGATGCGTCTTATCAGTAATGTTGCATACTGAACGGCAGCAAAGATTTAAAGTTTGACTCGTTAAAACTATCATGTCTTCGACGACGCCAAGTGCATTTCAAAACAGAACACCGTCATACTTGTACCTTTTCATAAATCACAGGCCTAATGATTTTTCATGGTTCATGTCTATAAATCCAAACTGGGAACTTGTGCATCATTTACCTCCCAATTAACAGCATTTATTTAGGACATTTCTGTAACTGGGAGGACAGTATTAAAAGATTTTTGTCTTCTCATCTCTTTTCCCAGAGCAACTCATCGCTCTGATATCAGCAGCTAAACAGCACAACATCGATTTCATCTATGCAATCTCTCCCGGCCTGGACATTACGTTCTCTAACCCCAAAGAGGTTGCAGCCCTGCAGAGGAAGCTGGATCAGGTTAGGACCTGCCTGCGGAGGTGAAGGGTGGAGCATGAGAGATAATTTAATCTCAGCTGCATGTAGCTTTATGGCTCTGAGGGTTTGTTTTGGACACTATATTACTTTATATGAAACATACAGCAGTAAAATAGAAACGTTTATGCACTGCAAGTAGGTCAAAGGGCAACTGAGGGCACTGACACTGCTGCAGATAGTAGGCTTGTTCGAGAGGAACTGTGCCTCGCCTGTAAAGTGGACGAGAGCAGGCGGCAGCAACCGGGGGCGGTGGCAAAAATCTGCGGTTTCCAGCCGATTCCTGCAGTTTCAGGCTGAACAGGAATGAACAGAAACACTGTGGTCCGATTTAATTAAATGTTATCCGACCCATTTATCAGCTGGTACACAGTCTCCAGTAGTTTTAATTATGACATTCACTTTCAAAATGCTGTACATGTGATCTGTTGCCTATTTTAATAAACAGATCCGTAATCTGAACAGATTTAGTCTCTCTGACGTCTAAATGTCACTATCAGCCACATGTGTTCTGTACAGAATAAGCTGAAGTTATCAGTTAAAATCCCTGATTCAAAACTATTAAAAAGTTTATATAAAACGTCATGTTGAGTTGATTCTGAACCAATCAGCTGAGAGGCCAGCATTTCCCAGCATGCCCTGGGTCCGTCTTGGTATTGCAGTCGGTGAAAAGCAACTGCGCTGCCTGCGTCTCAGAACTGCAGCCGCCTTGCTCTTGTGAGATTATCGTTGCCTACGCATTCATGATGTCAGAGCAAGTCGGGATCAAGTCGCACACAAATCTAACCAGCATGCAACGGGCAGTTATCAATTCTGCGCAGACCTAGCTCATCTCGAACGAGCCAAGTGTGTTTTAATTCCTTGTGCAATAAGGAACTTGAAATGGGAAAACCAAATGATCTTAAAATCTCCAAAGCCTACGCTGTCCTCTTCCTCCCTCAGGTGAGGCAGTTTGGCTGCAGGTCCTTCTCTTTACTGTTTGATGACATCGAGACTCAGATGTGTCCAGCTGATAAGCAGGCCTTCAGCTCCTTCGCTCACGCTCAGGTGGCCATCACTAATGCGGTGTACCAGCACCTGGGAGACCCTGAGACCTTCCTCTTCTGTCCTACAGGTCAGGCGGGGGGGTTGCCTAAAACTGCTACTAAAAGAACAAGCATACTGCAGTTTGTTCCTGTTGAACACAGACTGGGGAGTTTGAAGCATGCAAACACTGTGATACTGTATCTAGGGCTGCCCCCTCTTAGTCGACTAATTGGTCATTCTCTGGCAATATCTAAAGTGATGTTTTTTTGCATTTTTCTTTGTGGCGAAACTCCAGATTTGTCGATTAAAATTTTATTAACTGAGAATTTCTACAATTGAGTAATACTTCTGTTTTCCATCATTGCCATTTGTTTACTCCCTGTAACTCCAGATTATTGTGCTGCATTCTGTACTCCCAATGTGTCCCAGTCCTCTTACCTGCACACTGTGGGAGAGAAGCTGCTGCCTGGGATAGACATACTGTGGACTGGTAAGGCTGCACGGACCCACTCGGAATCTAACTGAACCTCCACAGAAGTAGCCAAAGGTACAGTTTAATAACAGATTTTGCACTTTCATTCCTATTTGTGTTACTTAGGTCCCAAAGTGGTATCTCACAAAATCTCTGTTGAGTCCATAGAAGAGGTGTCCTCCGTCCTGAGGAGGGCACCAGTCATCTGGGACAATATCCATGCAAACGACTATGACCCCCAAAGGCTTTTCCTAGGACCCTTTAAGGTACATATTTACATGTCTGTATTTATATTTATAATTTGTATAAGCTTCAGTCTGATCTGTATCTGGAAATAATTAACATGATCTTTTGCTGTTAGGATCGTCCCACTGAGCTGATTCCTAAACTGGGAGGAGTGCTCACCAATCCCAACTGTGAGTTCTACCCAAACTTTGTGGCCATCCACACCTTGGCTACATGGTGCAAAGCGACTGCAGTTGGAGGACAGAGGGATGTGGAGATGAGTGAGTGTCTAGTTTTTCTTGAATTAATAACACTCTTTGTGCTTTTACAATACAACAATAGAAGTTTTATATAATATTGGCGGTGAATGTCTTTCCCACTGCCATTTATTTCAAAACACAAGATGGAGATCTTCCCATATTCACTTCTATGCATCCACAAAATTCTACTACTAGATCATTTAGCTGAATTTAAAAAAAACATCTAGCGCATGCAGGTCTTAAGGTCTGAAAGTAGTTTTATTTGTATGCAGTACTAACCTAAACGGAGATCAGCAGCTGCTTGAGGTCTTATCTTAAGCACTCAGTTGCTAAGTGCTTTCAAACTTAAGTTGATAAAAGCAAAAGCCTGACATATACAGTATATCTTTTGAAGTGTGGATTTTGTGCATTGTCCCACTGTCTCTCACCCCCATCACCAGGTGATGAGGATCAGGACCCCTGCTACAGCCCCAAGAAAGCCCTGACCCTGGCCCTCACTGACTGGCTGCAGGAGTTTCTGAACACCGATCAACCTGGAGGTAGAGAGTCACATAAAAACACTTTTCATTAAACCGCAAACAGATTGATAATAAAGGTAAAAAAATGGAGTGAGTATTGCATTGAATGTGTCATCACCTTCCTCATCCTCTAGCTCGTCTCAAGAAGGAGTCATCGGGTGAGGAGCCCATGCAGACAGATGGGGGAGAGACCCCCCATGTCCCTGGACCTGGGGAGAACCCGCTGTACACAGCCGAGCCCCTGACCCTGGATGACTTAAAGCTGCTGTCGGACCTCTTCTACCTGCCATACGAATACGGGCCGACAGCCAGGACCATGCTGCAGGAGCTGGATTGGCTTAGGAAACACAGTTGGGCCGCCGCTGCAGAGACAGACAAGGTAGTGTTGCGTGTTTTAGACTTTTTTTTTTAAAAAGCGGATAACGTGAGTATTCATCTTCCTGTAAATTAATGCTTTTTAGACTCCGGAGTGGTGTTCAAGAGCGCAGCAGTTTGATGGCATGTGCGAAGCGGTGGTGCAGATGTTTAATCGACTGTCAAACGCCCCAAACCGCTGCATTCTGTACGACCTCTACAACTACATCTGTGACATCAAGAGTGGGGTTGGTCTGGCTCGAGCCTACGTAAAAACACTAGGTGAGAAATCAGTCTTCTAACAATGATTTAAGCACACAGGCTGGTGTGTAAAGGATACAGAATGTTGGGGGGGGGGGTAATTTTCTTTAAGCTCATCTTAAACCTCATTTATACCTAATTTGAATCCATAAAAGTTAACCTTAAGCATCACGTTGTAACGTGTTTGCTTTCCAAAGGAGGACAGGGCCGACCCTCAGCCCAGCTGATGAACACTGATCCTGAACCCTGGGGCTTCAGAGGAGGCCTCTCTGGAGAGTTCCAGGTACGTTAATCAGTGCTATGCCTAAACTCAGTGACATATTTGGTTATTGTTCTTACAGATCATATTTAATCAATGTTTTCCAACTAATCACTAGGTGCACTTAATACGAAAATGTATCCAGAAAATATCTTCTTTTAAGTATTGTTATCTCATTCAGTTTAGGTCTACACAAATATGAATATACTGTTTATTTGCACTGGCAGAGAATGCTGCCTTGCCACGGCAACAGGGACCTGTTCAGAGATCCTCCCATGTCGGTTGTTTACTGCATACGGCCGTACTGCCCCGAGGACAAGGTTAGAATGCCAGCTCTTCACACATTGTGATACATTTTTGTAAAGATTCAGTAACAATGTTACAGTTTGGTTTTCTGTACTAGACGGAGGTGCAAAAGATTTTCAGACAGATGCAGAGCGCAGGAGAGGGCGAAGTTCCCTCAAAGATGCAGCCTCCACTTATCTGTGACGGGTAAGAGTCAGATTTCTCTCTCTGGACTGTTCGTGCTTTCATGCCTTAATCTGAACATTCCCTCTGGCCCACTGCAGTCTGTCAGCTGGCGAGAGCCCCCCTTCCCCTCAGTGTGCTCTTATCCTGGAGGATGAGATTGGGGTGTGTGGTTACGCCCTGGCACTCACCGACGCCAAACCAGCAGCAGACAAAATTCAGGTGATCAAATGCACATCTAGTTGTTTTTGTTCAGAATATGAAATGACAATAAAATGCATTACTTGTATTTTATTTTCATGCCTCTAGAGGGCAGTAAGTGACTCCGTGTTTAAGGACTTCCCCTCCCTGGTTACCGTACAAGTGCTGCCCCGGGTCACTGATCCCTCTCCAGCCAAGCGCATGATTGGTCGGCTGTTGTCCTCCATCAGGAGCAGTGGTAGGTCAAGGCCTTGGACAGTGCCTTTGATCATTCTTAGCCGTGCCACATGGAACTGGCCTGCAACTAATTCACAAACTTAGGTTGAACCTGAACAGGCTAAATATTCTCTACAAGGTTATTTAGTCATAGCAAGTAGGCCTGCATAATAACTTTTAGATTTTAAATTAAAATTAGATTAAAAATATTTTATTTTTATTTTTATTTTTAAAGATGACTTTGACAGGCTTGTGGTGATGCACAATGTGCTTTAGGTGCCAAAAAAAATCTGTTTGGTACTGCCAATTTGTTTTTTTGCCATGGTTCATGTGTGCAATAAACATTACACTTAGTGAAAAATAAAATAAAATCATGGCAGAGAATCATAATTCCTATTTTTCCCCACATTGTGCAGGCCTACTGCCAAGCTGTGTAGGAAAACCCTGTTTCCCTCTCCTGGAGGCCAACAGACATACAATAGAGTAGTGTGACTTCTCTACTGTTGCCTGTATTCACCAGGAAATATGCTTGTTTCTCTAAATCCTCAAATTACTTTAACATGCAAGACCTCAAACGCAGCAGTTAAGCTGTTCATAAAAAAAAAGCACTGCAGGCGTCATACCTTGCAAATGGCACAAGTACACGTCTAAATATGCAGGCATTGCAGCTGTACAATGAGAATACTGGCTGGGTATGATATGGGGAGCTTTGCATCACTGACGCTGCATAACTTTGTTTCAATATTGATCAATTATATTTTAAAAACATAAATCCTCATTCTGTTCCATAACTTTGAAGGTTCCAGTGGAGTGTTCTGTGAGTTGAGGCAGAGCAATCGGAGGATGGTCGACTTTTACACTAAACTGGGCTCCTTCGTACCCATACAAATGGCCGGTCTACCTCAAGACGTAATTGCCATGGGAACACACCTGTGAACAAGATGAGCAATCACAAGGATTTTGCTCAGGTTTGAAATGTTTGGAGATCAAACTGAATAATTGCTAACTTTGCAGCATGTGAAACTGAAATCAGTTGGCATTTTAGTAACCATAATGTCCTGCAAAGATGTAAAATTAGTCAAGGAAATGCTTGATGAAATGTGTGCAACAAAGTACTGTATAATGAATGACAATGTAATGCTACTGATTTTGTAGACATGAACATTTTGCATACAATGCATAGTATTTAGATGAATGTGTTGTAACCCAGCAACAATGTTGACATGTTTATACCACCTTAAGTTTCTGATTAGTTACATCTGGCAGACACACTAAAAACTAAATGTTAACAAGACACTCACACAAGACTATATTTTCATTATTTGTATTGAGTATGCAAAAATGAATATAAGATAAATATATTAACAAAGTAGCTGTTGTCACTTCTCTGGATTAAGAAACTAATGATATTCAGTTTAATAACATGTGACAAACATCTGAGGTGGGCATGAGAAAAACATATCACTTGTAGTTTATCAATCAGAAGTTGAAATGAATCAAGTAACTAGGCGTAACATAAATATGAATCTAATAACAGAGGCCGTAGAGACATTAGTGTGCCTGAACAGGTAAGATAAAACAAAGCAACAAGTAAGTAATATTTCAAGTAATTTAAGAACATTTGTTGCTATTCCATAAAATATTTGATCCGGTTTGTTGTTCCCCTGAGTGTCTGACCAGCAGAGTTTGGCTGCAGGAGAGGAGAGCCACATTACCTGATGTTTGTTAGACTGACGGCGACTCATTTATACGTATTTTCACCCTGACTGCTCTGGAATATCAATAGTGTCTAATTAAAATAAAAGCATAAAAATCTTATTGGGTGGTGACCGGCAAGTGACATTTTCTGTGTGACTGGTGTGTGTTGCTAGTCACAGATGGGCTGCCTAAACTGGTCACACACACAAACTGGATTGGTTAATTGTCTCTTCTGGTGTTGGTGTGGCATCCTCCTGTCCTTCAACCTTCTCTTGCTCCTTAATTATCTTACAATATAATTATGAAATATATAATTTTGGGTCATACATTATTGCACAATAGAACTGAGAGGTGAATGTTATATTAAGAACTTGAAACAACAGTCCTGTTTCTTAATCTTCTAAACCATGGAGGACCCCTGCAGATTTAGCCTTCAGGAACATGTTCACCTTCAGCACTGTCCTCAAATAAACTCCAGCCCTTCAAACTTCACATTCCCTATCTTTGTCTCAGGCATCAGCACCTGACCGTCTAACGTAAATGCAATGATGTAGGTGGCAATCCTGCCTGCATCCTCCTCTGATTTCAGGGCCAGAATTATCTGATCGTCTGTGTCTGGGACAAATTTAAATGAGGAGAAGCCGTGGGTTGGGTTGAGCGGTCCGACGTGTCGCACTGTTATGTGGCTGAAATCTGCAGTGCAGGACAGGAGGAGGTTGGTGGCACGCCGCTCGTCTGCAGTCTCTTCGTAGTGCTCGTGGCTGGCACGGCGAGGGAGGAAAAACCAGCGCTGGAGACGCTCGCTCCACGCTGCTGATTCATGGATAAGGTAGCCTATAGAACAAGGAGAGTTGTAGAAGGGAGAGTTAACTAAAAGCGTGTAAGGAATTATGGAGACTGTGCATACAGGTGTAATTTCCACTTTTTAAATACATTATCTTGCAATGAAACTAAATGTGATATTACATGTGGTTAGTGAAATCATTACATCAATTTACTTCAGGGTTTTATTAATTATTGGATTAAGGAAGCCCTGACATCTGAAACCCAAACTACACCCTAGGTGCAAATGATAAGATGCAATACAAATTCAGTAACTATGGTATGCAAACACGACTGTTAAGAAGTAACCCCCAAATAAAAGGTCAGAACCTGGTGGCTGGATCCCTGTTGCGTTCCGCAGGGCATTGTAGAACGGCACCCAGTTCTCATGTTGCACATCACCAAGGTAGCCAACAACTTTGACCCACTCTGGGTGGTTGTTGACGTATTTGCCAGAGGTCGTGGTCCACTCTTTGCCCAGGCCGCCAACATACAGGTGCTCATCCTTCACGGCCAGCCACTCTGCCTTGAATCCTGCACACACAAATCAAAAAAAGCATATAATCCTGCCAACATTACCAAAATGCTGATGTTCCAAGCAACTATATAGTACCAAACACACATCAAAACAATCTAAGAAAGGCTGCATAGGCTGTCTTTTGGGGGTTCTAGCCTTTTAGAGTGCAAAAAAAGCTATGCTGTTGAAGGAAATCAAAACATTTAATACAAGTTGGAGACATTTTGTTCAGACAACCTCCATGTATCCAATATCTAAGATGTCTTTTGGAGACTGACCTTTGGAGACTGAGCCGTCACCATCAGGTAATATAACCCAGGGGACAGCCTGGTTGCCCTCGATCCTGTACACCACACCTGTACGGTCATCCACACTGTACAGGTGACCGTTGAACGCCACCAGCTCAGACAGCTCCATACCTGCAGTCAATCAGACACCGAGGTAAACATACTTCTAGAATCACAATGACTGAATACAAATAAACTCTGCACCCATGTATGGTGAACAAGTCTAATCGGGACAAAAGCACATCGTCCCAGCCCTAATAGTGAGTGAGCAGAGAGCTGTGTCTGTGTGTGTGTGTGCATGTGTCTACCTCGTCCTTTCTCAGCCAGATGACTCTCCAGTGTGACAGTTTCAGCATCCCACTCCAACTCCAGTCTGTCAGCGCTGTCTGAAACAGTCAGGTATCCTCTTTTCATGTAGCTGAACCATGTCTGATCCTTAGAGCTACGCGACGCCATGTCCAGATCTGCAATCGCACCAATACGGTAGCGGATGCCGTGCTTCGTCTTCTCTGGCGGACTTAACGGGTATGTGTCATTGTAAGGTTTCTTCCTTCTCTGGTGGTGGGAGAGGCTTTGTGCAGTTTGCCTGTTAGTGTCCCAGAACATGTCATCCTTGTCATCACTGTGTATTTGCAAACCGTGAACCCTGTTGCGGTAGTAATCTCTGGTGGCAGTGTCTCTGTCCCCTACTGTCAGGTATAACATGAGCACGATAGCCAACAGAGTTGCCACAGTGATCGCCCGCCATTTAGGGTGGAAGCGTGAGTCTGAGGTGGTAGCTTGCGTCATGGATGCCAAGGCCAGGGGGAGGCCCCGGATGGCAACACCAAATGAGGTCATGGAAGTACTGTCTCCATCTTCACCATCAGGCTTGGACTTGGGGTGATGACCACTATATCCTGGGATTGAGCATAGAGAGGTAACATCAGAAGCTTAATTAAGATTAAGCAAAAACGTAATCTTCAATTTAATCAGTGAAAATAAAGAGGATATTAGAATAAAATGAGTAACTGGTACATTATTTTCTTCTACAAGCTTCAACAATGAATATCTCATCTGATTCCTTGAAACATTCATCGTGTTTTTCACTGCACTGATGTTCACTTGTCATCTTTACATGCTCTTTTTTTACCCAATGTTATGTGCTCTGACAAATGCCACACTTTCTTTGTTCTTCTTCCATATTTATCAAGCAGATTAGTGCCTGCAAGTGGTCCTCTACCTCGGCTACTTTTGGGCTTTAAATGTGTAACAAAAACTAACTAAATTTGGAGTAAAACTGTCTGAATGGGGGGGAAATAACATTTCCAAGTTTGCTTAAAATATCTACACATTACATTTCTTTAGGTATTCAAATCAGATGTCAAATCTTCTAGTTATTGTTTGTGACATGTTACTATACAGAATTAACTTGCATTTGCAACTGCTTTATGTAAAAAAAGTAAAATAGGCAGTTCCTATTGTTATTTGTTCACAACAGAGCTTTTATTGTCAAGCAGAACCTCTAATATGCATACAGAGTAGGTAGCTGGCATGTCCTACTTCCTCAGGACAACAAGCATATCTAACAGTCCTCTGTTCTGATGCTAATGTAAAAATTATTCTGTTGTATGATGAAACTGCACATCACTAGTACGGTGTGGGAAAAAAATGGCAACCATAGTTTCTTTTGGTCATTTTTTTTGTGGTTTTTAGAAGGTTGTAGAGTTTCCTGCAGTTTTATTGCAGAAGTGGACCATCTTGCATGAATAAAAAAACAATATCAATGAAATGAATACACAAAATATATAACTTAGAATTTTGATTGCTATAAATATGCGTGTACTTTCAATTGAAAAAAAACCCGACCCAAATTGGTGCAGGCAACATGGAGTATCTGCAGCTATGTGTACAAGCTTCCGCCGAGCTAAAACGGAAGTTGTCGGGGCAAGTTTTAGATTGTCTTTGTGCCTCTTCACAGACACAAAATGCAATTAAAATGTCTGTGCAACATGAACAGGGCCCTTATGTGACAACAATGTGCATTTTCAACTCAGACATTGTTTAAATTCACCTGTCTCTATCCTGCCGGTAGCTAGCTCGCCCTGTTAGCTGCTAGCTGTTATCCGTGATGTTCAGCCAGGCTTCTGTGATAATCATCACGCAGCAGTTCCGTGTGTATTTTAGCTCATCCATTTTGTGTGCGATTGAAAACGTAAAAATTGGCCGGAATTCTCCTTTAAGGGTAGCCCCCCCCCCCCCCTTTTTTTCAAGCTATTCTGTCAAAGACCAAAAAATGTTGTTTAACTTCAATTAAACAATACGCTTCAGGGACAAAGAGTAGAGTATGGCTGTTGACCAAAATAACCCAATACCAAGTATTATCAAGACAAATGGGTTCTTCAATTAAGTTTCACAAAAAAGTAAAGGCTAGGGCATGTATTCCTACAGCAGACACTGTCACGACCTGATGTGAGTCAAGTGCAGATGTGAGTTGCGCATGCTCAGATTTAAACGATTTACAGCATAGCGTGTCATACTGAAATTTGTAAAATCCATAAAATAATTTCTTCCTCCCCCACCCGAATAAGGAGTTGTAGAGTATGATGGCATAAGGGACAAAGGAGTTCTTGAATCTGCTGGTACTACACTTGGGAGGGCACAGCCTTCCACTGAACCGGCTCCTCTGGTCGCTCATGACAATGTGCAGGGGGTGGTTGGCATTGTCAATAATGTCCAGCAGTTTGTCCAGTGTTGTCCTCTCTGCCACCGTCACCAGTGAGTCCAGCTTCATGCTGACCACAGAGCCGGCCCGCCTGATTAGTTTATCCAGCCTTTGCTCATAGAATGTGGTTTAAATAAAGTATATAATTTTTATATTATATTTTAATATTTATAAAGTATTATAAAAAATAAAAAAATTATTCCTGCTTAAACCATTGTATAGTAATAACTGTCCATCTGACAGGCCCCTTTCCTGTCATTAAAAAACATCCTTAAACTCCCTTTAATAGTAGTAAAACAAAAAACAACAACAACAACACTTAAGTTTACTAAATCTTTTTCTTGCACATGCAGTGCCTGCATCTACTTAATGAAGGAAGCAACTGAAGGAGCAAAGTACCTAGCTAGGTGCATCAAGAAATATCAGAGGCTCTCAGACGGTGTTTTGTTACCAAACAGTAACAGAAGACAAACCAGTTTGTAGAAATATTTACCAAGAGGCTGTATTGTATTACTGAAGTGGATCACAATATTTTACATCATATCCAGCTGGTAATAATTACTTTTTCCCCTGTGCCTCTTCAGCGACCCTCTAAACAAGTTCATACTCCTCAATATTTCTTTAACACAAACACACATGTCAAATTGGCAAACTTTGGCCAACAAATAATGCCCTTATTGTCACTATTGTATGCGTGGCCCATATTCCCCATCCCTCTACAGCACAACCCCAAACACTGCCTTGCTGTACGCTGTATGAAGATTCAATTATTCACCCTTCCTTTGCCTCTTCTCCCCTGAACACGCTGTAACCGTCATGCTGTTCTCCTTCGCACGCATGCCATAATGAACTCCACGTTCCTTCAGCGCTCTGTCCTACATGAACAACATGATCTCTATCGCACCAAGTCTCCTCCTTTTCTCTCCATTACACCATCTCAAGTTTCTGCCCCTCCCTCTACCCTCAACTCTCGAGAAAGAAAGCACCCAGGATTCACTAAAAATTTAATAATTTATCAATTAGGATGAAAACTGAACCTGTAAAGCAAATCTAAATTTTAATAAAAATGGGATTAAGAAAGAATAGGACCTGGTCCGTGTGTGTGTTGCACTGTTTAAAGGCTTTATCTGTGACTGTACTGTGATCTGTGGCTTTTGTAACTTCTTAACCCTAGCACTATAGTTCTGAAAGAAAGCCAACAGAAATTGTAAAAGTTTCTATTATGTATTAATCTAGTTTAGTTTATTAACCTGGACTTTGATAGTAAAAGAAGCTGCAACACATGCAGACAAACCGGTAGTTGAGTAAACACTTAGGTTAACGTTACAACGGTTTCAAGACATTTTTTACCACATATCCTATTTTGAATGTACTGTTGAAACAAGCACTAGTCCATATTTTGTTTTTTGTTATGTGGCGTGCAGAAACATTAAGTAATCCAGGATGTTTTCCGTGAAGCAAGTACAAACATCCTGGGTTAGGCTTTGTTTTAGACCAGTGACAAGCCCCAACAGTTGAGAAATGATTGTTACTGAATAAAACTAATACATTATCACCATAATTATTTTAGTTACACATACAAATTCACCGCCTTTGCCTGGTTAAAGCCTTGCCACTTTCCAAGTAGCCACACTAATATTGCCCCACATGCCATTATTATGAAACAATTGTCTACCAAAGAATTTATTTCACACATTTAACCCTTATGTGTGGTGTTCATATTTTTGTTACACAGCCCATGTTCCCAGGTCTGGTGGACCCACCACATTATTAGGCTTGTAAATCAATACAGCCATCATTTATTTAAAATTACTTAATAGATGTTTTCTTTAGTTCAGTTACCAATGATATATACACTGTATATACCAGGAAATCAAATTATTAAAAAAAAAAAAAAGGTTAAAAAAAAGGTTAAAAAAAATTATAAACAAGATTTTTGATAATTTTTGGTGCTTATTTCTTTGAACCTAAACAGGTGAAAGTGCTTGAAATGTAACAATTTTCTAACTTTGTATGGGAATAGAGCTCAACAGTCCTGCCCACAGCAGTAAAAATACAAAGCAATTCCTCCATTGACATTTGGACAATAAGCCATGAAATTGTAACAGGGAAGCTAACGTTAGTTTAGCTAACAGCTAATTTGGCTAACCGCTAGCGGACAGCTTGATTCAGTCTAAAATAATGTTAACTCAAAACTAAACACTGGGACAAGCAGGCTATAGCTAAAGTAACAGCTGTTATATATTTAACGGTTATTTTCAGGTTTTATTACATGCTGTCTCAGGTAGCGGTTAGCCAAATTAGCTGTTAGCTAAACAAACAGCTTCCTTTATTCAGTAGTGCGCGGTGGTTTATGAGTAGTTCATTCGATAATAAAAATATGTACACAGTCTTTTTTTTTTGATTTTCTGTTCGTTTTTTTCACTCAAAATGATATGTTGTATGTTTATGAGTCACGTGGTAGCTGATTAACCTAAGGCATGGTCTAAAACGCTTTATGTACAGATTTTTCCAGACATCAATGGGAGAAATTAATGGAAAATTCACTTCCGGAACCCAAGGTCTCTCGGAGGAGGGCACTGTTGAGCTCTATAGCAGGTGGGGAAAGACAAAATAGTTTTATAGCACCTACATTTAAATACACTTGAACACCTCACATGTAAAAGTTACGTGTAAGGGGGGATGTCACATGTGCAATCATTGAAAATAAGTTCTTTTTCATGTTCTTTACCGAAAATGAGCCAAGGCCAATGAGTTGGAGTTAGAATAAATAAAAAAAATTGCATAATTTTTCTTTTAGTAAACATTGAAAACAGGTTCCACAGACCCAAACAAAACACAAGGGTTACAGCATCACAGATCACAAGACATATCCAATTATACATTAATATGCCTAAATAGGGGTGGACGATGGATAAAATCAAATTTCACAATATTGGTATACAAATGCCTCGATATAGATACCACAACAATACTGTAGTGTTGACTATTAGTAGAGCTGTAACAATCCACCAAACCCAGGGTTCGGTTCGCATCACGATATTTGACCCACGTTTTGATACAAACCACGATTCTTTTCTAGTTTATGGGTTCTCAGTAAACGTAATACAACTTTTTTCTGGCACATGGCATTGTTTTGTCATTGATTACATCCCACTTTGCAACACAGTTATACAACAGATACATTATTTATTGATTTTGATTGTTTTAATATCAATCGATCCAACACCAAAGATACTTTTGTACCTTAAAATAATGTTTCCAAAATCGTTTCAGTGGTCACACATCCACAGTCCGCCCCCAGCCAGCTAGCAGCCATCCCAGTCAGCACTTAACTCCGATGCTAAGGACGCTAATGGCAGTTTGCTGAACCGTCGGGAAAGAGACCCCGGCACCCGAGTCAGAACAGCGGCCACCTCCGTTAGCGTTACCGGTGCCCACCTTTCGCTTGTAGCCATCTTTACAGTTAGCTAAATTTACCATACAAAACAGGGATAATGCACCAAAAGGACTAATACAATAGTAATTTAAAGACGTGATAGCATTGGATCTGGACGGGAACGATAACTCTGGGAGTTGCAGTGTGTCGATATTTCGGTTTTAGTTTTCATATTGTTACAGACTTACTATTGCTGCTTTCACAAAATATTTACACAATGAGATTTTTGATAGATTATTATTAATGTGGATACAATGACTATGTGGGTAAAGGCGAATAATAAAACTGCTAGACCAGTCTAAGTTCAGAAAATGACAACTTTACTGTAATGCTCCTTTAAAAACAGGAAAAGACACCACTTATGCCATATTACGATATGATGATGATATCCCAAATCTAAGACAATTTCTAGTCTCTAGGTCGATATATTTCCCAGCTCTATGCCTAACGTTACTTATCAGAAAACAATAATATCATTGGTGTATAAGCTATAAATGGATTACATCTAAAGTGATTAAATGAATCAGTTGTTGAGATATTATTCCAAAGCCTTTTCTGGTGCATAATACATTAACCTCGTATCACAGATAGTTGAAATCATCGGTTATATATCTGCAAACTTTGACCAACAGGTGGTTGTGTGCACATAATGCCTCGAGAAATTAACCCCTTTTGTGAACCAATTTGCTCGAAAGCTTCAATGCTTAACGAAGGTTTAGCTCATCATCACCATCACTAGTTATAGCTGCAGAAACATTGAACATGATAATTGATGAAACGCCGTTACCTGCATGAGTTCAGACAGCCACGAAGGCGGAGACACACGACGGGTCAGTATCAGTTAAAGCATGCAAAACTTGTCAACTTTAACCGGCTTCCAGAAAAGTGAACAAAACGTTAACGCTAACTCTAAAAACGTTGCACTAGTTCAATCACATGAAAGTACAATTATTTGACGTCGACGTACTTCAAAATAAAAGACAAGTCGGCGAGTATAGCCACAAATGTTAGCTAGCCATAAAGCTTACGTCAGCTAGCAACTTGGGCTAGCTAGCATTAACCTCTGACATGCAAACGTGAACCGTTAACGTTAGTAATACCAACAAGCTTAGTCACCGGAATTAAAAAGCTAAACAGAGTTAAAGGTTGTTAAGTCATTTCGTGACTTTCAAAACCTTAGGCTTACCTGGTGCGGAGTCCTCTTCATCAGCTTCATCTTTTTCTTCGAGGTTTATTGGCGGCTGGCAAAAAACGATTTGGTGCATTACCGCCGCCTAATGGTATGGAGTGTGAATAGGACTATCTAATATGTACAAAATTAAAACCAAAAAAAAATACATAAACAACTTAATGAATTAATTGAATTAGATGCCTTTTTTCTTCCTCATATTTTGAAAACAACGTTATATGCTTTATTGTTTTTTCTTGCCCACAGTAATCACATTACGCGTATGCTTACCTATTTTGAACATAGAGGGTCTTCAAGTCTGAACGGCTGGCCTTATTTGATGTACTGTTTGGTTAGCAATGTCTTGGCGATTAGCTTCTCCTGTCATGTCATGAAAGTTCAACTCCCCACACTGTCAAATACGTAACTATTGTTAGGGGGGTGGCAGTAGCTCAGTCTGTAGGGAGTTGGGTTGGGAACCGGAAGGTCACCTGCGGACCAAACTACGGAGAGTGGATTGGTGGCTGGAGAGATGCCACTTCACCTCCTGGGCACTGCCAGGTGCTCTTGAGCAAGGCACCGTACCCCCCCAACCACTCAGGGCGCTGGTCCAGCTGGCAGCCCACTCACTCTGACATCTCTCCATTTGTGCATGATTAGGACCTGAGCATGTGTGTGTATTTCAGGCCTGTGTGTGATTACTAACAAAAAGTGTACACAGAGTGTAAATTGTAATTTCCCCACTGGGGATTAGTAAATTAAAATTAAATTAAATTATTGTTATCCAAAATATATTCAACCTCTCCTTATAACTAATACTAATTCATTATTGACTGTGAGAGTGGCAGGCACCAACAGACTCAACAAACTAATACAGAAGGCCAGTAATGTTGTTGGTGTGGAGCTGAACTCCTTAAAGACAGTGTCAGAAAGGAGGATGCTGTCCAAAGTACACTCCATGCTGGACAACTCCAGTCTGGCCAGTCTGAGGAGTACCTTCAGACACCCACGATGCACCACAGGGCATCATAGGAGGTTGTTCATGCCTGTGGGGGGAAGGTGGAAGCTGGGGGTATGGCCTTGACCGACTGTCACTTTGCTCGTTTGAATGACATGATATCTCTCTCTCATGGGCAGGCCAAACTCTCTGGGCTGGCAAAGCAGAGAAAGGCGATGTAGCCTTGCCACTTATGACCTCATAAGGGGCAAGATTCCAGACCTGCCCATCTGAGCTTTCATTTTTATCCAAGGCAGAGCAGGATTTTTCATGTCATGGGACCTTTAAAACTGATTTCACAGCACGCATCCCTACATCACATCGCAATATTCTTGGACAATTATGTACAATAATTCCTGCAATAGTTATCTGCTACATGAACTAAAGTGTTATTTATTTATTCACTGCTGGTACATGACTGTACATTACATTAAAATAGTTTATTTACATTTATAAATATTTTTAACCCAATCTGATTTGTAACCTAATCTCAATTTCCTCTAAAGTTTTTATTTATGTCTGTAAATATTTAACATTTTTATTAATGTCTTATTGTAGATATGTTACTTATTAACTGAATACACTTATTGACTTGCTCTTTTCTTACTCTTATTTTACCTTGAATATGACTGAGTAACTGCAACTAAATAATTTCCCTGAGGGGATAATAAAGTATTCTGATTTGCCCAGACACCCAGAAACCAACCAGCACTCTTATGATACAATACTGTGCTTGCCTTTGGTTTTCTTGTCAGTTTGTGATAGTTTGAATAAATACAGATTATATCTCCACACTGGCCTGGAAACGCTCTTCAATCCCCTACTCAGACCTGGTTAATGGGGCTCGAGAAAGGGAAGTTTGGGGTCCCCTGTTGGAGCTGCTTCCCCGAGACCTGACCCTGAATAAGCAGTTGAAGTTGAGTGAGTGACAGCTTTATTTGGGAATGTGCATGTGAGCATATCAACTAAAATAAAAAGGTATTAAAACTAGATTTTGAGACGGCCCCAAGACAAATAATACAGGACCTGCTTTGACTGAATAATGTACTTTTGATTGGAAAAAATAAACTGTCAATTAATAGAATTATCATAAAAACAACTATGCCAGGTGTGGAACTAATGCCGAAATAAGACAGAATACAATCCTGCATCTTATTTGAGAGCACTATCACATGCCACTAGTTGATACAAAGCTAGGACAATCAAAGTACAGCAAATCATATCTAGTAAGATGCACACAAACAACTGTCATTACAAGAATTCTCAAATATAAATATTTATTTTGATGAATCTCTTTTATAATCTACAGTAACGATTAATCCAGAACACTTGTGTGTAAACCGCAATACAAACAGTTATTTAAGATGCCAAAATGAATGCAGTAACAATGTGAATCCGTTCAATTTAGTCCCATTTGTTCTTTAAAAATATGTGTTTTCAAATATCAGTACTCTACTATATTAGGATCAGTGCAACAGTGCAAATATATATGTGTTCATTACATTTATTTTACCCAATTGCTTAGATTATGTATCAGCATTGCGAAGGTTACAATCAAAAGCTACATTCACTTTGTACGATATATTAGTACTCTTGAAATGAGCTCCTATTCTTGTCCTACCCAAGGACTTTAAGTTGTGGACCAGATTGTAACAAGAACAAAAAACACCAAACAGACAGACCCACCCTTTTACAAAACATTGGAGAAACGCCAAAACTGACCATCAGCTCTACAACTTTTAGTGTGTCGGTGGGACTGTTTCCTGATGATAACATTGTACACTATGCTCGTTAGATAATCTGTTTAACCTGAATATGAGCAGGTTTAACAGCAGTACAATCAGCTTCCTTGACGTGATTCGGTTTTAGGTACACAATGTTTTCATAACACATTTTTCTGACAGTATTATCCACAGTGAACAAACAGCTATAATTAATGATACGGTAAACAGTAAGACAGTGGACAACACAATCCATGCCACCTGATTGTTGAACAATCAACATGATATAAATTGTACATTTACTATTGTACAAACCTGAAATAATGCATAATGTGGAGACTCTGTTCAGAAGTGTATGTTGATACAGAGGTATGTTGACATTAGATGATGGATCAAAGGCCGACGCCTCAGCTCTTCCCCATCGCCTTCAAGAGAAGCTACAGAGGAAGAAATTATGTAATTATGTAAAGCACAATGGTTTTTTTTCTTAGTGCCTACCATGACCATAAAACAACCCTAAAGATGAAAAGAAAAATGCACTACAGTCAACAAATGTATGCTGATTATGTAGAAAATTACTGGGTTGGATGTATAGAGATTTCCAGGATAATATTTTGGAAATCAGCAGTTTTAACAGGTTTAGGACTACTATTGCTGTCATTAGTCACAGTTACAGGCTTTACGTTCATATTGTACATCAATGTCGTACAGCTAATGCAGAAAAAAAATACATTAAGGAGTACATTCTAGAAAAAGAGCATCAACATTCAACATAACTTTTTAGTCGTTTGGTTTTGTGTACCTTTGTTAGGTGATACTCCCCATCTACCAGTTGCTCAATGATACTGAAGTGGTCTGTGTTCGCCACGTCCTCCATGGTCACATCAAGTCCTGATGCCTCCAAAGCCTTTAAAGCCAAAGAAAGATGTAATAATTATATATATATATATATATATATATATATATATATATATATATATATATATATATATATATATATATATACACACACACACACACACACACACACACAGTACATAACATAACCATTTAAAAAATGATGCCTTTATGTATTTTAATAAAACACTAACAGACGAGAG
This sequence comes from Percina caprodes, assembly GCA_013375575.1. NCBI lineage: Eukaryota > Metazoa > Chordata > Actinopteri > Perciformes > Percidae > Percina > Percina caprodes. Next base: position 3,079,050 of record JABXJD010000026.1, read on the forward strand.
GTCACAGCGAGATCAATTAATAGAAAACTTGGGTTTTTGATATTTTAATGACGTCAACTTGGGCTAAAAGAACATATGATGGGGATTTTTCAGATATTATAAACTAAACTATTATAAAAAAAAAATCATCTAATTAATTGATGATAAAAAATAATTATCTTAAAACCTAGTCTTGCTTTGCCAGACCTGGGTCTGGCTAGTTTACACAGCATTCTGGGATGTGAGAAAAACATGCTTTGGTTTATTGGCATTTCTTTAAACCAATCAAATCACTTTGGCCGCCAAAGGAAAAAATAGCCTCGGGAAGGAATTTGTTTTGGTGGAACGTGTGTACATTCAAAAGTTGTTTTAGAAAACTGTCAACAGAAAACTCAGGTTGGACAAATGTCTAGCTAGCTGTCTGGATTTACCCTGCAGAGATCTGAGGAGCAGTGAACCCTAGTCCTCATTAATCGGACTAAACATAGTTTAAAATGCCAAAGACAACAAATATCTGGCCTAAATGAGTGAAATCCGGCAGAATTTCAGACGGCAACGGAGCAATCCTGGAAGTGGAACGTCAATGATATCTTAAAAAGGTACTAAAAGGTACTCCAAGGAGTTTTTGACCACTAGCTGTGGTACAGCGCAATTCTTTTAGGAGGGTTCCCATTTTGTTGTAAGCTCACGATTCACCATCCTGCCACTTGTTTCACGCTATTGTGCTGGTTGACAGTTTCCGGCAGTGGGGGCACATTTAATAAATAATTGGTTTTATACAATAACCCAAATAGTGTTCGTGCTCTGTCAGTAGCACTGACTTTGTAGTATTCTTCCGACTGCTTGCGAAATTCCGGCGAGTCGTTCTCAGCGACGGCCACAACGATGTGGCAGCTGGAGAAGGAGAGTTTGAGCTGAGGGATCAGCTTGCTGGGGCTGTTCCTCACCGCCACCTCCCTGCCAACAGGAGACACGCAGGAGACAGAGGAGTCAAATACTGACTGGCACGAGAGGCCAGCAGAGGACAATTGCTGACACACACAAAGACCTTTACAGGCACACTTCTCCTCCACAAAGAGACAATCACATTCTCACACACAATGCCCTAATCACAGTTCTACGTGCATTAAAAAAAATGCATTACTGCAGGGTTCCTTTACCTTATCTGGATACTTTTTAGATGTAGAAATCTTTAAGATATTTAACCAGTTAGATGTGTCAAGCTGTCATGTGAATTAAAAATGTAGTATTCTGAAAAGATTATACATGTCAGAGCAGTTTTTGTAAGAAATACCAAATGTCAAAAAATGGGTTAAATGACCTGATACCGTTTTTTCGCTTTTCCCATAATAATGCAAATTAATTTAGCACAGAACAGATCAATGTTGCTGCATGGGTTCTATGTCTACACATGTCTTTCTGATGTCTAATTACTGTAAAAAAAAAAGTGGGTAACAATCAGATCACACCAGTGCATGTAATTGCACTTAAGGTGCAGTTACATGTACTGCAGTAAGGAACGTACTCGGTCATCTTCAAAGGCTCGTTGACGTAGGTGGACAGGATGGGCAGAAGGTCATATATGCCACTGACAAGAAAAGCCCCTAAAAGACAATTAAAGAAACAATTAAAATGCAAAAGGTATACAGCATTTCTTGTTTCACCCAGATGGCCTTTACCTTTGATCTGAGGAGTGATGCTGTACTCCGACCAGTCAGTGGAGAGGACCATTGCAGCCAGGTGAGCCCCAGCAGAGTGGCCACACAAGTACAGACCACTTATGGAGAGATTAGTAGGAGTTCATTTATAATAATTCGTAGGAGTTCATTTATAATAAAAAAAAAAATAAAAAAAATAAAAAAACAGAGACACAGTGGATTTGTGATGGTGACATTTTAGCTCTTTCTGAATAAGAAAACAGCATGGTCAGAGGCAATGTTTAAAAAATGGCATTTTAAAGTAATAGAATAAGATGAATTTACTTTAAGCTGGGTTATAACAGGTCAGCAAACATGGGTACCTGATGTGAGAATACTGCTGAACAACAGACACAACACTCCTGCGTACTTGAGACACCATCAAGTCCATGTTGCCTGAAAGGGGCACAAGCAGAGGGCTTAGACTCACAGTTCATCTTCAAAAAACAATCTATTTTTCACCAAGAAGAGAAACATCCTTGTCAGAAATGAAAAGACTCTACCTTTGGGGGCGATGTCATAGCCGACGGCAACCACCACCACGCCTTTATCAACGAGCGGAACAGCCATGAATCCTGACTCCTCCTTGCTGTATGAGCACAAAGCATCAACGTGAAAAAATCTGACAAAGAAATCAAAATCTGCCCTGCGATGCAGAAGAGCACATAACGCCGTACCTGAGAAACTGCCAGTAGCCTCCATGTAGGTAAATGACAAGTGGGACGTCTGAAACAGAGAGAATCAGGCCTGTTAATCCTCACGCCTTGCCAATGCTTCTGCATATTTGAAGCATGCCAATGGGGCGGTGTTGGTGTCATAGCAGTCATACATGTCGTACCCAAAGAGTTGGTGCTGGGTATGTAGACATCCAGTTTCTCTCCATCTCCCTCCCCATATGGCACATTGAGCAACGTTTGAGCCAGGCCACGGGCACGCTCCGTACCTGGACACACACGGTATCAAAGCATAATAGTAGTGGACTCCCGAGGGTAAACAATGTGAGGATATACAGCGAGACAATATCAATTTGTCTACCATCAAAGATAACCCTTTTAATATGTCTGGGTGTATTGTGGACAATGTTGCAAATCATTTTGAGCAATATTGGATTTTAGTTATTGGATATTGGTTTCTTATTCACAAGTTTAGACAAAAAATAGACATACCTATTTAGTTTAGTTTATCCATTAACAGTTTCTCAAGGGGAGCGCAGGAGGTTAAGGCACTGACAATGTCAGGCTGCATAGGCCCTCCAGAGACCTCCGTTCAGCCAGTCTGATGGTCCTAGAGGTTCCTAGATCGAAACTGAGATCCAGAGCTGATCAAGCCTTTTCAGTGGCTGCTCCAACTATGTGGAACTCATTGCCTGTAGCTGTGCGGACTGCTAGAAGCTTGTCCACTTTTAAATCATTGCTGAAGACTTATTTATTTGAAATAGGGTTTGGCTCAGGGGAGTCGCCTTGATGAATGTTGTATTCTATCTTCCTGGTATTTGTTATTTGTTGTGTCTTCTATTGTATCTGTTTCATATTTTATTTTTTTTGTTCTTTTTTACTGTGAAGTACTTTGGTAGGCCTCGGCCTTGGAAATGTGCTATACAAATAAATATGACATTGACGCTGACAATGAACGGCAACATCCCAGATGCAAGTCCAGGCTGGGGACCTTTGTTGCATGTCATTCCTCTCTCCTCTAACTTCCTGTCATCTCCCTGCAGGCAGTTCTCTAATAAAAGGCAATCAAATGGCCATTGTATATACCAGGGGAGATTCTAGGATCAACCCTTTAGGGGGGGTTCAAGTGTTAACCCCCACCTTTATTTTTATTATTATTATAATAAGAGAGGATAAATGCAAAATATTGAACCTATGAAAGTCCCTTTATGGACTAGCAGAATCAAGTGAAATGATAACAAGGTGTTAACAATAAATTAATAAAAAATAAAATTTCCTTGACTGGGTAACAGGTGTATAGCATTGGCGACAGCGACACAAGATATTTAACCTCTTACAAGCCCTTTGAACCTATAATTGTCACTAACAGACACGTTCACAAACTCTTACTTGAAGCACAAAAATTGATTTTTAAAAATAAAATAAAAAATTTATTTGTTTTTTATTATTATAATGTTTAGGGGGACTGAGAGATGAAATGAAATTTAGGGAACCAAGTCACCAATACTTGTATTGTCTCTTTAGTCTCAACGTTTAGTTAAACCAAAACAAAAAACGTGTGAAATATATTTTGGAAGGCTGAATTGTCTAGCTAAGTAATCATATGTTTTTAAACTCTGCATTCGAATACACATTTTCAACAGGGAAACAGATTTCCACGGGGATACACAATTTGGCGAAACACCTGTGTTCCTCTAACGCTGCAAGCCTCAACCGGATTTCTGTGCATTGTCACGAATTAGCTTCAAAACATACCTACCTTCCTTTAAAGCCTTCACGTGGGCCTTGATCACGTCGTCTGCGGACATCCTGTGCGACCACCGGCTGGGTGAATACTGCCTCTCGAGCTCCTGTCACACGGAGAGACTGCTGTCAGCTGGGCAGCCATGAAAGCCGAGAAAACAACCACCACGAGCCACTGTGAACGTGGTAAACAGCGCCCTCCTTTGCTTTAGTGAGGGCGTCGTCACTCTTTTTTAATGCAAATGTCTTTGTTGGTTGTTAAAATAGGAACTATGAAAGTTTGTTATTATAAAAGGCCTAATTATAGCACAGTTAGTTAGTAGTGTCTGTGTAGCTGACTGTTTCCTGTAACAAGCTACAGCACAAACCCCACCGTCTATTTTATTCCTCTCTTTCCCCGTGAAATGAGTCCGGTCGGAAATGTGATCATAAAAACGATCTGACGGAAAATAATAATGGTGACATTTAAAGTAGTTGTGCTGTTCACTTAATACGTCCATGGTTGTGCTACATTGTGTACGTGTGTGTGTGTGTGTGTGGGGGGCAACAAGCTCGCTAGCAAAGAGAAAACTGGAAATGCCACTGAAAGTCAAACTCTTACTTCTTTCTTAAGTTCAGTCCAGTGCATCATTTAATTTCTTGAAGTGACTTGACTCGCCGAAAGTCCACTGGCAGAGAAATCCGAGCCACAGTTGAAGGGCTGCACTTTAGACCATAGACTGAACTTTAGACTGATATACCCTCCCCTTATTTTTTTCTTCTTTCAAGTTTTATTTCAAAACAAGTAAAATGACAAACAACACTGTCCCCCTAGCGGTGTCTAACAGTCTTTTGATGCTCCATTCCCTTACATATCCGCCATCAAAATATACTTACTGTACTGTCCTCGTGAACTATAATCTTCCTATTTCAGTGAACGGCTCTGGCCGCCGTCACCTCTCTGTGGACGCTGTTTGGTTCAAAGAGTCACGTGACACTACACCCATTGGTTGAGTTTTAGTTAAAGCAGCTCCAAATCACTGGCGCGCCATATTCAACGTTTTGCTTCAGGACGACCTTTCTTCTGGGGATTGGATTAGTAATATATGTTATTTATTTGACTTTTATTTTATTTTAACTTAATTATTTACATCATAGCAGCTTTAACTAAAAATGGACTGTGTGGATTTTCCAAGAGTTCTGCCAAATTCACCGAGGAAAGCACGGGGACAAATTCAGGTTCGTATCTGGTTTAAGTTGTCTAAATATCGTCCCCTCAACCCCTGAAGCTTAACTCAAGCTATCTCAAAAACAGGACACATTATTGCTAACATTAGGTGTCTATGTAAAGGAATAACGTGAACGTTAGTTGCTTTTGTTCAACTTTCCCGACTTCCTGACTAACAACCCTGTTTGTTATTTTTAGGTTATCTTTGGACCGATGTTTTCAGGCAAAAGGTGAGTTATTTATTCACGAACATGAAAACAGCACGTCTCTTTGCAGGTGTAGATAGCTGCTGTTATTCACATTCACTGTTTAAAGTAATGGTAAAACAGAATATTCCGCTCAGACTTCAACATCCCGCCAAATGTCCTCCATTGTTTACTCGGCTCCCATCTATCAAATCTATATAAACCGTTTTCTTAATACATCCATGATATAGCTAAACCATATGTTGTAAAGCCGATAGTTATGCTGTATACTTTATAACGTTATATACGTTATATAACACATTTTAGGATCACTTCACACCGACATTGCACATTGTACTAAACAAATATTGCATAGGAGGCCTACACCTGGACTCATTCTTAGAGGGGCACTGCCACATAAGTGACAATTGTATTTCATTGTACTTGATGGGTTTTCACTGATTTGCATTTGAAATCTGCAGCACTGAACTGATGCGAAGAGTGCGCCGTTTCCAGATAGCCCAGTACAACTGCTTGGTGATCAAATATGCCAAAGACATACGTTATTCTGACACAGGCATGGCCACACATGACAAGTAAGTTCCCCGTTTTGATTTACTTTTTTATTCGCCAAATTGCTCAGATTAAAATAAATATACCCATCTTTGTGTTTGGTGATGTGGTAATGAAGGAAGTAACCTTTCTTATTAGTGTAGTTTTTAATTTGTGTAAACTTGCAATTTTCTTACAACAATAAATAAATAAATAAGTGGCTGTTATTGTACACATTAAATTATATGTTTGCACATACCGACGTACAAAGAGTGAAATAGAAATTAAAAGAAGAAGCTGTGGTGGATTTGCTGAAAGGATAACTACAAGTAATGTTACAGCATTTAAGAAGAAGACATGTTATTGATCCCCATAGGGGGGGAATTAAATGTTTACACTGTTGATATTACACACACATGCACAGGCAGGACCTTGGTGATGTCAGAGTGAGGGAGATGTACTGGCACCTCTCCAGCTACCAATCCAAAGTCTGTACTTGGTCCGTACGGGGACTTGAGCTGGCGGCCCTCTGGTTCTCAAGCAAAGTCCCTACGGGACCCCTTAATTAACTTATTGTCTAAAAGAGTACACTGTTTAAAGTACACTTTATTATGAATTGAACAAAATCAGGACTAGTAGCATACGTTCCTTTTTTGAAACTGGGTGGACAGACGGGGATAAATACTGTATCTTACTTTAAATACTGTATCCATCTTTTCTATGGATGTGTTGTATCATGTTTTCACTATCTGCTCCCTGATAGCCAACAAAAGAGGACTTTGGCACAACCATGCAAATTATTGGCAATTCACATGTCCTTTTTGAAAATATCTCTTTTTTTTTATTTTTTTTTTTCTCCCCTCTATCCTGTCCATCTTTTAGAAGCATAATGGAAGCTGTACCAGCCAATTGTCTGGAAGATGTGCGGTCTCTGGCATTACAAGTCTGTGTCATTGGAATTGATGAAGGACAGTTTGTAAGTGTATGTATGTATGTATGTGTGTGTGTATATATATATATATATATATATATATATATATATATATATATATATATATATATATATATATATATATATATATATATATATTCTTTGCCCTAAGCCAGTTCACCTCCATAGAGACCAGTATGTCTTACTCTGCACCCGCAAACAAATTCCTCACTAACTATATCTGTGCTTCCTTTGTGTTATTGTAGTTTCCAGACACAGTGGAGTTTTGTGAGCAGATGGCCAATTTAGGGAAGACAATTATTGTGGCTGCTTTGGATGGAACATTCCAGAGAAAGGTGAGTAGTTGTGTTTGTCACCACATGTGAATACTGGCAAACGCTCACAGTTCATGCTGACAAACAGACACTGTCGATGCTGCCGGGGCAGATAGAGCCCCTCTGTGGGTATAGATGCAACAAAATGTCCAAGACAAACGCATTTTTAAGGAAGGACTCACAATCTGCAGAAGCAGCACTTTGACAGTTCAATGGGCTCATTGTTCCTCACCATAGTGTCGTTCTGTCCTTTTTTTTTTTTTTTAATGCAATTATAATTCCATCCATTTCATTGTACTGACTGCTTTTCTGCTGTCCTTTTGCATTCTTGTAGGCATTTGGAAACATCCTGAACCTCGTCCCTCTGGCAGAGAGCGTAGTGAAGCTCCACGCCGTGTGCATGCAGTGTTACAAAGAAGCTGCCTACACCAAGAGGATAGGGGCAGAGAAGGAGGTGAGAAGGCAAACCTAAGAAAAGTATTCAATAATTAACCATGAAGTGTTTAAGAACACTTTTTTGGGTCAGACAAATAACTATATTATGGTTTGAAAAAGATCGGTCATCTGTAGCTGCTGACATCTTGTTAAAACGCCCACAAATCACTGCTTCGCAGCCCGCTCGGAAAGAACCAATGAAATGGCTCCTTACCCCATTACACCTATTCTACCCTACCGTGTACAAGCCTGAGCTCAATACATTGCTATCAGTAGTCATGGCGTTTGCTTGACGGTGAATGAGACATGAAGTAAAATTCATGCCTCTCTCCGCTCTGAAGCAGTGGTGCTGCTTTTCTTGCATCAAATTCTTATTACCAGTCAACTTATTTTTCTTTGTCCCACAGGTGGAAGTGATTGGTGGAGCTGACAAGTATCAGGCGGTGTGTAGAAAGTGTTATGGGGGTCTGGTGGTGGACAAAGAGAATAGTGCTCCCTTCAGGAAAGAAACTCCACAACATGTCCTCGCAGGAAAACTCATGGACTCTGCTGTTCCCAGGAAGCTTTTCTCCTCTTTCCACCTCTGAACACAATAATAGGACTTGTTGCAGAAGTTTAGTATAAATCCAGGAATCAAATGAGACCGAGAGAAGAGCAGTGGAAGGCAAATGGTATTATCTAACATATTGACTTTCCTGGTATTTTAGTGTTTGTATTTGGTGTCTAATTGGTTTGTATGTTTTATTTTATGTATGTTTTGACAATGACAACGCACTTGATAACCCTGAAAATTAGTGAACCAACTAATAACTCACTGTTATAGGTTTCACTACATTGCTGTTAATATCTGTAGCTTTTGGGTTTCTTTTAACATCCAAGGTTTTAATTTATTTTTGTTGTATAGTGCATGTATAAATGCAGTATTTTCTGCCAACATACAAATGGAAGGTTTGACTCATGTTTCACCATGTATGGCAGGGCAGGAGTAGTAATTAGTAAAAATTTAAGTTCAAAATGTACATTTTAATAAACATTGGCAGAGTATCCTTTTCCCCAATTTTAACACTTACTGTGCATGTAATCCAATGCCCTTGCATGCTACGGAGGACCAAAATAACCTGTTCAAATCCTGGTAGCCTTGGCTGTGCAGCAAGCTTCCTGGTTGGAATGGAAAATGTATGTCCTCCCTACTGTACATGTAGTGTACTATATGAATTACTGCAGTATATGAATGCAACAATATCCTGAACAACCCGTGAATAGTTTTATTCTATAAACAAAAGGTCTCCGGTAAACTGTTTGTGTTTCTGACACTGTGACATGAAATTAACAGAAAGATGAAAGCAAAAGGGCACATGGGAACTTCACAGCAGTCAAACATACTTGGAAACAATAGAAAAACAAATCAAGCCAACCAAAGTCTGACCACTATTTTGCGCCAGTTTTTATAAAACCTATTCTAGTCTCACATGTAAAGTGTAGACATTAAAGGATATTACAAAATATCAAGTTAATTCACTTTGCAAATAAAATATGCATTACATATTAGATATTACATGTAAGTCTTGCAATACTATTTTGTGACCATAAATAATTTAAAGGCACAACTTAGAGATTCACTGCCAGCTGATTGATTTTAAATTAATGACAAGCGGCAAAGATCATGCAGGCATGGCAGCAAGGGCAGATGTGATGCACAGCTGTTACACCTAAATATAACGAATCATGGCACAAAAATTACATTTCTTTCATTGTGGCATAAATGACAACTCAACAGCAGTGATTTTGGTATATATATATATATATGCATGCATGCATGCCTTCAGTAAGTTATGCACTTGTTTTCTACATTTTAATCAGCAATGTCTTTATGCTACAAATGTATTCAATGTGGTACCACAATAACTTTGTGTTTAATAAATATATCCACATTCAGTTTGTGGTCTTGTCATTTGCAAAACTCAAGTCAGTTTACACCCGAGCAACAACCTACCCTGGTTGACCTTGGGCTTAGCTTTGAGTGTCACTTAAGTGTCACAGCTACAACAACCATAACTGGATCCCGATAAGGCAGCTGAGGTGTTAAACTAACAAACGTATTACTGTCAGGCACATAGTAAACTAGTGGTCTTTCTAAAGACAGGTGTTTGATTCTCACTGTTGCAGGCTTGGATGTTAATCTGTCATTGGCCAAGACATAGCCGCTACACTCTGATAAACATCAGTGTTCAGTAAATTAAATGTCACAAATACTTTGAAGGAAGTGTGTGGTCACTCTGTTTCGCAGGCTGAAGAGGGAGTCTTGTTTCTGGTAGTTAATAAGTTACTCTTCAGTGTGAGGGCATGCCTGATGGATAGGCCTGTTCAACAAGTGCATAGTTATCTACATGCTTCCCCCTCCTGTCTATCTGAATGTTAGCTACAAGTTGAAAGGGCAACACCACCTATGAACGTCCAATAAATGCCTCTACAGATTGGCACATGTAACCCACTTTCACCAACAAATCATTTTTAAAAATTTGTTACATCTGCCATGGTCACAGTAAAAGTAATGGATGGGTTTTTATGGTTTCTCAAGTCACGATTAACAAATTTTGCTTGGAGTCGTCCTAAAATTACATAGCTAGTTGGGACGGCGAACACGGGCAATTTTACTGGAGCTCAAAGATTGCAAATCTTTCTTTCAGGGGTGATTTTATGGTTATATGGCTGAGAAACTGCATAATTAGTACAGGATCCACGTTTTTTTTCCCCAAAAACTAAATCAAAGGGGGCCATTTGGCTTTATAGTGATCTTTTCCCACAAAATCATGTGTTAATTTTATACATCTGACACTGTTTAAAGGTCCTCAAAATAAACTAGACCAAATAAGAAAAGAAATTCAGGCACATACAACCATTAAAATGGCAGCTTTGCAGTGAAATCTAAGTACAAATGCACACTCAGGTTCCAACAGAGAGGAAAGAGGAGGCAAACACATTAGGTGATGGCTTCTTCCACTCTGATTAGAGCCATCACAGGTATTCTTCACACATTTCTGTGACCTTTGACCTCCTGGGTACATTCTATCTACCTCTCCCCTTCACGATCAGCCCGTTTGAGGTAAAAAAGTTGCATCTTTGCACACATGTCTAAAGTCAGATTATCCAATCATCAGCACTAATCCTTACAGTCAGCGTGATGTCTTAAAATCTGACCACAGACCATTTGACGTAAACAGCAGCGTGCTTCATCTCTTACTTGCAGTTGCACTGCTCAGGCTCTTAAATCAGACACTTGGAAAAGAACGTTAAATCAAGTGTAAATCCACATCAATATGATATAGCTCTGGGTCTGTGCAGTGTAACTACAATCAGTGTACCAACAGATGATCTCGACCACCACTTCGTCCATGTGACCTGCCTTTGTCTCAGTAGCTAGGCGGCTGGTAGCCTGCGTCTGCTTGCGGCTGGGGGTGTGAGGTGAAGGGAGGCTGCTGGTGCATGTCGGGCACACTGCTGGGATAGGCTGTGTAAGTGGTAGGGGTGTAGGTGGTGGGGTTGTAGGAGGTGGGGGCGTAGGTCGGAGGGTAGGGGGTGTGGTGATCTGGTGGCGCCTCTGTGTAGGTTGGGATGGAAACTTCATTAATACCGCGGCGAAAACGGCTGAGGGCAAAGTAGGTAAGGATTCCCTGCACAAGGAAATCAAAATGTCAATCAAATGTCAAAAGTTATACTTATTTTAATCTTATCTTTCTTGCCCAGAGTTAGATGAGAGGAAAAATCTGGGCAGATTTTTTTTAAAAGAAAACAATTATTGTCCGGCTTACCCAAGTGGTGATAGAGAAGAATGAGAAGGCCACAGTGGCTCGTGCAGCGTCCTTTGGGATAGCACTGACATCATGAGTTTTAGCCCACTGACTGGCCAACAGGCAGAAACACACAAACCACAGGAAGCTCCACACCCCTAAAAAACATAGAGACACAGAGGCACATCACAAACAGACACACACACATGCACGCACTAATAAATGATTGTTTTTCCTCACTGCATGAAAACATATGAAAAGTGCTTAGCTTAAAACCCTGATACAAAAAGAAAATTGCTGTGAAAAACAATGTCAAAAGAGTACAAAGGGCTCTCCTATTGCCATCTGCTTTTTAAACTACCACTTCTTTGTTTCCTTGAAGAATGGCTGACTGTGAACGGTGTCATGTACAGCTGATGAATGTTTAACTTCATCACAATCTGTGATGTCATCTGCTGCTCCCTCAACATCTAACTTGTGCTATGATAAATAATGCATGTTATGTTATGTCAGGAAAACAGCCAGTGGTCTGTCGCACATTACGCCAATTCTGAGGCTGTCTGTATAAATAAAACATGTACATATTATTAGACTAGCATTCATTCTCTCTTATAGCTCTGTTTTTGGTTTATACCAACTCCTAAGGGAAATATCTGGATCTTTAGCTGTAAAATGCTCCACAATTATTCAAAAAACATTAAAGGTGTAGGCTGTAAAACCAAAAAAAATGACCCCGAAAAGCTAAGAAAAACTGCAGAGTAGATTGATAATTCTCTGTGGGTTGTCACTATGAGCAACACCTTTCACATTACACAAAGTCATTTGATCCATTGTTAATATAGGCTAAAAATATTGATTAATGCACAGTTTCTCTTTTGGTGTTTTTGTAGTGGCGGCCCGCCATGCCAAAATTTCTGTTGCCACGGTATCAGAAATAGGGATGAACAATGTAGTCACAGTTGCCTTTTAAATTATCCTGCCGACATAATGCACCCCCCCCTTGGCTGCCACTTACATTGCAATTTAACAAGTACAGCTATTGGGTCCGTCCAGTTTAACTCCACATACTGTTGTGTTGATGTAGTTTATTGTCAAAACGTTTGCTTTCTTCCGAGTCGACTATTAAACGAACAGTTCCACCAAAAACGTCACCGCGTTCTAATTGGACAACGTTCAACTCGTCAGTTCTCTCAGCTCATCGTCCTGACCTGTCCCCACTACCAAAAAAAAAAATAGTAAAAGGAAACACTGGTGCAGCTACAAAGCTCTTACGAAACAAATAAAATCACTTTAACAATCCTGCTCACCTGAGAATCCCAGGTCTGCCATGACAGCGTACTTCCTTTCCTGTGCGCTGCTCATAAAAGGCAAGTAAACGTCCAACATCAGGAAGGCCACACATGCCAGGAAGGCAATCACCCGATGCCAGTAGCGTAATGACATGCTGAGTCAGTCTGGTTAAAGATGCACTTTACCTCGCCACTTTGGGGAGTGTTGACGTATCCCTCTGTTGCGATGGTAGCAAATACCACCAGCGCAAATATCTACATTGAATCAGAGAAAAGAAGAAAGTGGCCTTCAATGATTTGGAAATACACAAGGAGAAAGTGTTTTGTTCAAAGGAACGTAGCACTGGCTTTTCAAGTTTCCTCAACTTCACATTGCATACTTTACATTCCTGTCAACCATTTTAGTTTTGAGACTGATTTCCTAACTTTCAGGCAGTCGTTGGTTTGAAAGCACAGTATGGAAATCTACAAGCAGAGAACTTAAATCATACTCAAAAATAAGTTTTCCACTTTATTATTATCTTATGAAAATTCTTTTGTGAGGAGGGACCATTTGGAAATCTCTTTCATGGTGGCGCAGTCAAAGAAACACAAACATCTGGGTTTGCTTCCAAAAGCACTGCAATCAGGAGCTCAGTGGCCTTTATGAAAACGTGAATTCACTTTGTTCTGTATTCTGGAGCTTACTGTTTCTTGAACGCACTGACGAGAGAGTATTGCAACACTTAAAAATGCATTATCATGTGACAAAAAAAAAGCTTAATAAAAAAGTTAAGCATGTGCTCGAGCTCGTGTCTACGGAAAGCGAACTTTACAGAAAAGATTCATTCCTCAGACTAAAATGAAAGTCTTGAAAGAACCTGTATCTATTTCTACGTTAACAAATTGGCCAACACATGCAATCATTACATAAAACAGTCACATCATTACGTGTTTTCATAAACAGTCTATTTTCTTATTGCTGACTCTTGAAATATTCTGGGGCTCATCCCGGTGTGTTTAGAAAGTGGAAAGTACCATCCCGTGGTCTGTTGTTGTCTCCTCTGGTTACCCACCTACTCATGTGACCTACTTCTGAGTGCAGCTGCCTGCCATGTGACTCCAGAGATGCCACCAACTCCACTAACAACTCTCATAATGAGATCTGAGAGGAGGATAGAGAGGGACTGTTTAACGGGTGGGAAGGAGGACGAGGTGAGAGGGCAGTGGAGAGAAAAATAGGCCACAATCCCGCTGACAGGATGTGACAAACAAAGTACAGAAAACTAGCTGAAGATATTAGGGAAGTGAATGTGACTGGTGTTGCAGACTGATGTTCCTACATAAATGGACAGATGAAAAGTGTTTGCGAGTAACAGGCGGCCCATATCTACTTACAGTTTGTTCTTTTTGGGGCTTGTTGCTTTGCTCTGTCAGACGTCATTACACAGCAGAAATAACACAGACACCCTCCGTTTGATGACTCGTGTTTACACATTAACTAAAATGCTTCCAGGCATGCACTATTTGGCATAAATATACATTTTCATTGCCATATTTAACAAGCAGGACAGCAGGTTTTCATCATTAAATGACTAACAGCCACAGTACAGAGCCTTTCATTGTTCCAAGAGCAGGTGTGGTGCATTATGGGACGTGTAGGCAGGGTTACATAGTGAATAATGCTCTATTGTGTCATACTTACTGGCTTGTTGAAGTAAGATTAAAATCACCAGAGATATATGGTGATCTAGTCAGTGGGAATTTGAGATGAGATTAGCACAGCTGCACTAAAGTGCGTGTGTGTGTGTGTGTGTGTGTCGACAGGGGAGATCATTGGTACACATTTACCAAGAATAAAAACAAGGTTTAATGGGGGAGAGGTATCACCTTACCTGACCATCAGCCCTTGTTTACCAGTGACACACTCATAATCTCACACTGTTTCCCAAACACATGAACATTCAGCAGTTGGGGCAACTGAGGGCGCATTTTGTCCTCATCTAACGCTCTGGATATCATGCTACAGCATCCAGGGTCTCTCACCCACCTACACTTTACCCTCCCTGCAGATATCCAAAATGCTACATCCCTGGACATAATTAAAAACTCCTGAAAAACCACCTGTTTAACACAGCCTACAACCTCTAATTCTTTAAAGCGTCCATATTATGCTCATTTTCAGGTTCAAAATTGTATTTTGAGGTTGTACCAGAATAGGTTTACATGGTTTCATTTTCAAAAAACACCATATTTTTGTCGTACCGCACATTGCAGCAGATCCTGTTTTTACCCTGTGTGTTTGGGTCTCTGTTTTAGCTACAGAGTGAGACATCTCACTCCTATACTATCTTTGTTTGGTGTCACATGTGCAGTAGCTAGTTAGTGATCACATCAGATAGAGAAGTCTTTCTCCAACTTTGGTCAGTACAAGGGAGGATTAGCTGGGAGACTTCTTCTAAATGAGGGTGCACTGCAGAACAGGGACATATAGGTAGTTCTTTTGGAGATTATGATGAACCAGTGGGTGTTGTAGTAGTGTTTGTCATTGAGTACGAGCTAGCATGCTAGCACTAGCATGTGCTATGGTTAGCCACCTCATCTCGGCTAGTTACGTAGAAAGCCGTGTAGATTTTGAACAGCTCACCCAGAGACTGAAGGCATTCAGAAACCTGTATCTCATTCAAAACAGCATGGACAGTTTTTTTCCAAGTTTGTATGTGTGTGGAAGCACCAGGAAATAAAATCCCAGAAAAAGTGATTGTTTTCAAAATATGGGCACATTTAAGTGTCCTTGGGTTTCTTGAAAGGCGCTATATAAATAGAAGTTTTTATTATTATTATTATTATTATTATTATTATTATTATTATTACACTGTTCCTGTATCTGCATTAGCTAGAGGCCGGACAAATAGCATAGTTTACGCTTCATAAACCAAGTAAAATGAAAATCAATCGTAGTCTCGGTAATCCAAGACATGAGACGTAGGAGACAAAAGCACTCCTCCAATAAAACTCCCTCTAAATGAGGCTCCAAGTCTTAATTGTTCACCAAGAAGTTGTTTAAAGACAGTTCAGTTTAAACCAAATCTTACAATCCATTTGTTCATAAATCAGCCGGGTTAGACAACATTATATTTGATAGTTTAACCTGTTTGGTTGAGATTCATTTTTGACTTTCCAGATCAGTGTCCTAACCAAAGAAACCAAATGTTTTCCACAAGATTTGCCTAGCAACAGGTGATCAGCAGGTACCCATAGCGTTCCTTGGTCCTTGAAAACCCCTTTTTATGAAAATACACTTTAGTCTCTCAAATCTCTTTACAATAACACCTATTAATTTTATTGTCTTGTGTCCATTTTAGGAAAAAGTAGCCTAATGTCTTATAATCTGTCTTTAGAAGTTACAATGAATGCCCATTTCTTGGTTGTTTCACAGAATGACTTCTGTACTAGTTTCACTTTGTATTAGTTTCACTTCATGTATGAGGTGTAATATGTATCTGTTATGTTCAAAATCCCACAAATAAATCATACAAACAATGAATGTAATCATCTGGTGAACACAGCTCTAGTGTTACAGACTGTAGAGACAGATCACTAACACACAAATCACAGATTACAAATCCTATAAAAGTAAGTGTTTGGCTTCTATCTCAGTGTGTCTGACAGTTTTATGTCTTGTCCTCTGACAACAGCAGTGTTGACCTGTGCTGTCGCCAAGCTGCTGTCATACACCATCTGCGTGCAACATGACGCGCCGCAGAGACCCTGCGTAGTAGCCTGTTGTTCTGGCCAACACAAATAGAAATATATAATTTAACCGCTGTACAGAGGCACTTTACGCGCTCCACGCCAAGCGCACCTGCTCACAGACCACGTTGGACATGACTTCTGTCTCTTTTTAAACTCCGGCTTTCACAGTCCACTCACCCAACTGAGTATCCGCACGATGGTTTGCGGTTGTCGGACAAACTTGAAGAAGTCGAAGCCTCCTCCTGCGAGCGAAACCCCGTACGCACTTGCACCGCCCGTCTCCTCCATGTTTCTCCCGTTCAGTAGATCCTCTGCAGCTCTTTGAATCAACAACCTGACAGGACAGTCTACAGTTTAACTTAACTGCTGCCACCTCCTGTCGTGCTGCTACACCCAACGAACGAAGACGAGAGCCACCCAGAGGAGCTGCGCGTCAGAGGGGCGGGGTTGACCGGTAGCAGTCAGGAAACCAGCACACATGATCATGAGTGACTGTTATTTCAACACCACAAATACTTTTATGATAGACCCATAATGAAACGTGAGAGAAAGACGCGGCAGCATATTAATAGATGTTTATTTAAAACAACAGCCAGGGTCCCTCAACTTGTTCACCCACATCCATCAATTGTATATATACACACATATATATATATATATATATATATATATATATATATATATATATATATATATATATATATATATATATATATATATATATATATATATATATATATATATATATGTATGTGTGTATGTATGTAAGAAGTGATGTTTCACATCAGGACGCTCTTGATGATGCAGGAGTAGACATTGTTAAGTATTTCAGGGGATACCCAGAATTTCCATCTCTGTCTTGCCTTTCTCACCACTGAGGTAATATGCAATGTCCAGGTCAGAACCTCTTAGATGTGAACACCAAAGGTACAGTGCTGGAAGTTGTCCACCCTCTCCTCCCTTGATATTAAGGGAGGGAGGGGGCGTCCGTGCTTCCCTGCTTCTTCCCAAACATCATTTCTTAGACTTGCTGAGTGACATTTATAAGTTGTTGTCCTGACAGCAGCAGGTCAGGGATAAGTATTGATGCCTCACGCACATTTCTTCACTCCATATCATCAGTGTTATCATGAAGATTAAATCCAGTAGTGTTATTTGCACTTGTGCTGAGTTAGAATTGTTCAATAAACACCTTGTAAAACCCAACTCAAATCTTTAATCAAAATTAGTTCTTAATATTTAATCGGTGCTGTCTTACCATCACATTGTCTGCTATGGAGCGCAGGAGGAGGAGATGGCCCAACTGCATGGAATACAGGATAGCATCAAATACCCTAGCATTGGATAACGGCAGACATGGGCATCGGACTGGGTGGAGAAAGGGAGTGAGTATCCAGGGGCCTCATGTGAGGAGGGCCCAAAAAGATGCTAGAAAGAATAACTGGATGCGGTGAGGGGCCCATAGAAAATGCCTTTCTACAGGGCCCAGAATTTTGTGCTACGCCCCTGACGGCAGAACAGTGTAAATAGCTAAATATTTGTCTTTAATACTGTGCATTTATAATCAAATGTAAAAGTCTTTAAATACAGCCATTAAGCTCTCACAGAATCTTTACACTTAATGTCCTCATTATCTGGTCCAAACATTAATACTGTTGCCTATTACACTTTTGTCTTCAAATTGTATCTTGGGGTGGGGGGATACCACTAGTTGATGCTGTGATTTTGGCAAGGTGTTAATCACAAATTGTTATAAACATATAAATTCTGCGGTGACCCCCATGCGTAATGCTGTATGATGGCACTGCTGGCACTGTAGGAGGATGAACCCCCAATGCAAGAATCAGGAGAGAAAGAGACTTCAGGGACCATGATGATGACTGGCTAATCAGAAGATTTAAATTCCCTAAAGCTCCGCTCTTGGATCTATGGACTAAATTGGGTCCAGTAGAGAGGGCAACGCACTGGAACCGTGCCATTCCGGTCCAAATACAGGTCCTCGCCACTCTGGGCACCACCGGCTGTTACACACAGTTTTATAAATGAGACCCCAGGTCTTCTACTTCTTTCAGGTAGGCCTTAAATTTGGGCCATTCATCTACGGAGGCTTCAGATGCCTGAGGAGAGGAGACAGATGAACAGAGGAGTTTGACTGCTTGCTTGTTTAAATGACTGGCTGATTGGTTGATTGGTTTCATGATGAATTAATTTTGATCTCACCTGATCAAATTCACCAGCTCTGGCCGTGTTCACCACATCCGCATCCTCATGGTACTCTGACAAGTCCTGTAAGGAGAGAGAGCTCTGTGGTAACGGGTTAAGTATTAAGCCTAATGGAGATAATACAATGACACTGTGAGAGGGAATGGATGGGTGAAGTTGACAGTCTTGGAAAGATGGAGATACAAAAATATAGACTAACCAGCTCGCTCTCATATACAGCTACCCTTCCCTTCATCTCCAAGCTCCTGAGGAGAAAAGTGGAGTATAAGTTGTCACACATACTGGTTAACACTCTTACAGTCTCATAGCATAAAAGAAATGTAATATAGGCCTAACTACACTTGGTACTCTGTGGCTAGCACTGAGGTCAAAGTAATTGGCAGTGTTGCTTCTGGGAATTTTGAGCTTGAAGAGGAGGGAACATTTCACAATAACACCCAAGTTGAACATGATTTGAAAGACTGTTTAAATTTTTTTTTAAGTCATCACATTTAAATTTGACTTTTGCAGTAAAACAAATGATAACATTTCAAAAAAGTGAGAGGAATTAAGTATTTGCCTGCCAGAATTAAAATCCTGGGCATTTAGCATTTTCATCATAATGTAGCAAGATATTTTTACGTGAAGAAATATAATAATTAGTTTTTCAACCCCCCCCCACATTCACATTTAATTGCTCACAATAAGAGGACAGTGTTATGAGAGAACAAGACATTTACATATTTCACTGTTTTATGATGTTACCTCTTTATGTTACTGTGACATCTACCACACACTGTTACCACATCGCCAGTTCAACCTTTGTCACATGTGCTGTATTCCCCTTCTTTCCCCTGTTTAATATCAGTCTTTAAATGATCAAGCTGTCTAATGAAGGCAAAAAGGCCCCCCAAAAAGATAGATTTTCAGATTCAGTTATTGTACCCCAAAATGTCCTCTAAGCTCAGTGTTGTAAGTCTTATCTGTGCACAAGAGGCCTTATGAGGCCTTATTATCGTTCCTGTTGTAAGGTGTGTAGCATAAAAACATACATCATAACATTAATTCATGTGTGACCATAAACAAACCAAATTTTACATTAGTTGATGTTTTGGACCGTTTTATGGCGCACAACCTGGAAACAGGAAGTACATTTTGTCATTTGGCATCGGCCATTGTTTCTTTTGAATTGCTAGATGGTGGATGAACTGCTGACATGTTATTTTTCCTCAGTAGAAGAAAAAAAAAAAAAACTAAGGATAAAGAAGCACAGTTCTTTTCACAAAAGGGAAGTTACAGATTCATGTGAAATGTGCTAATTATTTTTCAAGATTTCAGAATTAAGCAGAATAATAACTCACAGAGACTTATCTCCATACTGTCTTCGCCCTGAAACAAGAGTAAAAAAAACCATAAATTCTCAGTAGTAATGAGGAGATAGCCACATCAGATAAAAACTGGACTTTGAAACTCACTGAACATTGTTCCAAGCCAACAACAAATGGAGACCAGGATAATCAGTGCTGTGAAACATCCAAAGACAACTGCCACCACCAAGACGGGGAGACGATTCAGCACTGGAGGAGCAGAAAGATGAAGAAGAGATGAAAGCAGCACTCATCTGTCACAAGTATATTTTACTTCAATCTATCAATAGATCCACTGTACCTTCTTTATCCAAATACAGCCTATTACTGCCTATGGCTGTGGTGTTGTCAAAGCTGTCTGACACTTCACAGTGGTACGTTCCAGTGCTGCTCCTCCCTACAGATAGCAAGAGTATAGATTGTTCTGAAGGCTGGTTGACCACGTAAAAGAATCTTCCTTGGTCATGTAGTAGGGTTTTGTTGAGGAACCACTGGTACTGTGGAAAAGATCCCTTTGCCGCCTTGCAGTAGAACCTCAAGCCGATCACTGCGTGGTTTTCTCCAACGTCATAGTCGTAATGCATCGTCACAGGCCCATCAACAGGGACTGATGGAGACATTATGGAGCAAAAAGAGACATCGTGGATTAAGATTAAATGAGAGTAGTACCACCGTGTTATGTCAGCAGTTACAAACAATTCACATACCAACTTCTAGGGGAATCCATTGACTGAATTGGTTCTGGTTTCCATTGTTTGCATGGCACTGGAGCCATCCCAAGTGCCGGCCCAAGACCAATGAAACCTTAAATGTGGCTTTTGCCTCTTCAACTGTCTTATTGGAAACCAATTCTGTACTGTTGTATAGTGAAAAGGTGACAGGCGGAGTCCCTTTGGTTGACTGACAGGTGACCATGGCATAATAGTTGTGGGGATCTTGCTTTAAAACAGTGAAGGAGATGTCAGGGGTTGACACCACATCTGAGGGAGAAAGATGTAGGGAATTATTTGTATTTGTCAAAGAAACCATGTGATATCTATGAAATGTAAACCTGAGAGTTTATTCACAACAGCTAACCTTTGACTGTGATTACAATTTGAAAGCTGTTGGAGGTGAAGACTGTTTTGTTGAAGTGGTTGGTGGCAACACACTCGTAGGAGCCGCTGTCTTTAGAAGTAGTTCTAAGGGAGACACAAAAAAACATAATTGTTTCAGTAACTTTGCTTTTACTCATTCAGTTCAAAATGAGCATGCTCAGTGGCCTTCATGACAAAAAACTTCTTTCTTAAAAATGTTGGACAGATGTTTGTTGGGAAATGAGTCATAGAACACAGGGACGTGTTTAATAAAAGGCTGCACTTTCCAACATGTTACCTTTTTTCTGTTTGTATTACATTTAGAGCATCTTTTCAAGGCCACTATTTTTTGGTGTTTTGGTGTCAAAGCACAGAACTCTAGCTGACTGTGTCTAATTTTATGCAAAGCTAAGCTAATTGCTATGCTGCTTCCACAACATTTAAATTGTAATTATGAGCATACAAGCAGGAAAAACTGCCCACATTTCTGATACCTCCCACTTGAGTGAGAAGGAGAACAATAGACATATTCACAAACTGTTGGCAAAATAGCTGCAAATGCACCACCACTGGCAGTTTATGCAAAATAAAATCTTAACACAATGATGTCAGATCATTTTATAGAATATCTACACTGTTCCTTATACACTCTGATGCTGCTCCTACTAATACTACTGCTCTGTGACTATTACATACAGAGCCCTATCATCCATGCAATACTCCCTGCCACCACCCAAAATCACCATTGCAACCACCTAGCAACACTCCACCAACCAATTAGCAACCACCTTATACAGATCTAGTTTTATGTCTGCACCACACATATAGTACAGAATAGTTAACAATTACCAAATATATTCTTCAACAGCTCACAACACTATAGCAACCACCTAGTAATGCAGAAACAGCTGCCCATGCACCACCTAAATAGGATTCCACTGACCTGTTGATTAAGAGCTGGCCATCTGCAACATAGTGGAGACGAGATGGAGAGACAAGCCGTCCATTTAGCAGCCACTTGTAAGAGACATGATTTCCAGCAGTAAGATCACAGTGTAGCTCTAGTTTCTTCCCCTCAAAGAACTCCACTGGACCTGAACGGACGCTGATCTTTGCACCTAGCACTGGTTCTGCGGGACAGGCACAGCAAAAGACTAAGATCCTGGTCTTACTCAAACCCAAAATATTTTATTGGCAAAAATCCTCATGTCAGGGAAGTAAAGAAACCTTCTGATGGTGTCCAAACCATGTTTTTTAGCCATGCTAGCTGTGTGGCTCTATGGATGGCAATGTTGTCTGTCTGTCTTGTGGTCAACCCTTTCAGTCCAATCTGAAGTACCTCAACAACTGTTGGATGGATTGTTATGACAATTTGTACAGACATGGCCTCCAGAGAATTAATTCTTCTGACTTTGGTGATCCCTTGACTGTCCCTCTAGCGCCACCATGAGGTAGGATTTGAGTAACATATCTTGAAAACTATTTGATAGTTACTGTAAAATTTACAACATATATTCTAGTCCCTAGAGGATATATCTTAATAATTTTGGGGATCGCCTGCCGTTTTAATCTAGAGCCATTTCTGGTCAAAATTTCAATGTACAGTACATGTTTAGGTTTATGACCAAATACCTTCCAAATTAATAAAATTCCTATTAGCCTCAGCTGTATTTTGTTGTCAGTGCTAATTAGCAGAACCTTTCATGCTAATGTGCTAAACCTAGACCATGAACATGACAACATTATACCTGCAGCTGCATGTTGGTATTGTCATTATGAGCTTTTTTTGTATGCTGTTAGCATTTAGCTCAAAGTACCACTTTGCCTAAGTGCAGCCTCACAGAGCTCCTAGCATACCTCTGCCAGATTATTCATTGCTGGTCCCTGTGTTAAATTTCTCTTATCTGGATTAAAAACAGTTTTAAAAAGAGCAGTGTACAGTAAAAGCACAGTAACAACACAATGCTGAAGCTAAGCCAACATTACCAAATGTCACATTACACCTTAAAAAAAACATGCACCTTCAGAAATGTTTTTCTCATTGTGTTGAGCTTTTACAAACATACATAATGTTGCCCATAATGTTACTGTTACCGAAAGCCATGCACATATGATATACAAAATATTATAAAGCAACTCACCAACAACCTTCAGGTAGTGTGTGTAGCTGACAGTGGGCTCTATGTTAGAGTTGTTCTGTCCCTTTGCCACACACTCCAGGTTTCCCTCATGTTTAGGTTTGATAGACATGAGGAAGACTGCAACCTCCCCATTCAGGGAGGTGAATTCACCCAAAAACTTGTCACGGTTATCCTTCCTAGAAAAGGTTGATAATTAGGGGGATTACACATTTTAATGCATTGGTTAAATTAATTGTGAAAAAGTACTCACTTAAATAATTGAAACAGGATAGTTTCATTCTCTGGGTAAATTTTAAGTTTGCACGAAAACTCTGCAATGCTTTTCACCAAAGCCTCCGAAGGGCCAAACAGTTGTGGACGCCCCAGAATTGACTGACCTGTCAAACAATTAAATTAAACAAAAATTCAACAGAAAGAATCAGAAGCTGACAACAATTTGAATTGTCTAAACACACACTCATCTGACTTACTGCCCTCCTTGCTACAGTAGCACAACACTGTAGAGAGGAAAAAAGAAATGCAATATTGTAGTTAACAAGAGTTTTAAATTGTGAAAAACTAAGTGCAGCGCAGTTTGTGTTGAGCAGCTTACCCAGTACGACCACGAAGGGGAGGGAAGTAAACATTCTCAAAGAAGAATTATTGTCTTTAATGCAACTGTATACTTCAAATGTGATTTCACTACTCTGTGAATTGTAGGAGTTTTGACAGTTTTGAATGGCGGGTTGTGGAGAACACACACACACACACACACACACACACACACACACACTTAGAAACATGTGCAAATAGCTGATAGTGTTACACTACACCTCCCTGAATTACCCTCCCCCATAACATCATAGGAGGAAGTCATTTAGTGGTGTGTTAGTGTATGTTATTTTTTGAAAAATATGAATATTAAAAAAACATATTTCAGAGGCCTTATGATGAGGTGAAGGTGTATTGCAACATAATTTATGTCATTGGTTTAAGAAAAAAAAAACACTTAAAATTAGAAATTAATGTTCAAACTCATGACAGGATACAGTACTTCAATTATAATCTTTATTTTTTTTTCCCACCAGTTCCACCAACTTGCAACATGGAAGCTCAGGAAAAGGCATAATTGCAATACCTGCAAATATAGCTGCAGATTTTAAATGACATAATAAACAATTTGTATGAAGAAGTGAACAATTTGATTACAGGTGTAAGTTCCTCCTGTGCCATACTGTGATCTCTACAGTCTAACAGAGAGAGAGAAAGAGAACTGTCCTAATGCCACATCATTTCTCATATAACAATTAGCAATTATAATAATTAAAAACATTCACTTCATTTCATTTCAGCATACAGAGATGGTCAATAAAGTTGAATTCTCAATTTTTTTTGTCCATTCTTAAAGAGTGGATGTTGTCTTATGAAGATTCAAGAGTTTCTGCGCCATCTAGAATCCAACAGAATCCCAGTCTGTATCGTCGTGTTCGCCTCCTGACTGGGACATGGGTGCAGACAGAGGAAGCGCATCAGGGGTGCGACTGGAAGGCACAAACATTGGTTGAACAGGTTAATTTTAGAAACAGATCAACAAACTTTGAGGTCCATAAAGATAATGCTTACTTTGTTGTAGTAATGTGGCCATGGCCTGTAAAAGAAATGAGAGGTGGATACATATGAAAATGTAATACAAATTCAATTACACATTTCCAGTCAACTGATTTCTCTCGTACACACACCTCGCTTGTCGTCAACAATCTTGTATATGCAGCCTACACCCACTGCCAACATTAGAAGAAGGATGCAGCAGAACACTATGCTAATGACCTCTATGGTGTTCATGAAAACCTCTGTGGAAGAGAAGGTAGAAGGCCAGTGAAGTAATACATACAGAGGCAGCATGTAAGGCATTTAAACATTTAATATGTGCTTTTTACTTGATGGTGTTTCAGTGGAAGACGTTTCTCGAGGCAGGGAGTAAAGGTTCCAGTCTGATCAAGAGTAAAAAGTGGGATGCAGGACAGTAAAGAGTGTAGAGACCCCATAGAAGGAGGACATGTATAAAACAGGCACTTGTAAAATGTTGAGATGAGTTTTGATGAAAAAAGAAGTCAGAGTTACACAAGAAGATACCACTGTCTGTACCATATGTACTGTAAATGAAAAGACTGGAAACAGCTTGCCCGGCTCTGTCTAAAGGTAACAAACTCTAGCTTCTAGCACCTCTAAAGCTCACAACATTATATCTTCTTTGTTTACCCAAGGGGGCCAGATTTGATAACGTGATGTATCTGTATGGAATACGTTAATTAAAATCTTAACCTCATGTTCATTTTAAACATTACTTATTCTTGTATATATATATATATATATATATATATATATATTTTTTTATTATTGTGCTTGTATTGTGTTATCTATTTATTTTTTTATTTTGTATTATCTTTTTGTGCAGCACTTTGGAAACCTTGTGTTTGTTAAAATCGTGCTATTTAAATAAAGTGGATTGGATTGGATTGGATATTCTGCATAATGCAAAGTTTGTTAACATTTAAGCGTACAACATTTTACTCTTGCTCTTGTCTTTTTCAAACCGAGGCTGCGGGCTGTATGAAATCTAGCCGGCCAAGACACATAGCAGCATAACCCCCCTGTTTCTACACATTGTGTATGTATTGATTAAAGGTTTTTTTAACATGAATATGTGTTCCCCCAGCCTGCCTATGTTCCCCCGGTGGCTAGAAATGGCAATAGGTGGAGCCCTAGGTATCCTGCTCCGCCTTTGCGCTGGATGGGCTGATCTGGAATCTTGCCCCTTATGAGGTCACCAAGGCTGAATTTTGATAAAGAGGCTTCAGATATGGTGTTAGGGGGTCTATATAAAAGCATCCAAAGAGCACCATGTCATGGGACCTTTAAACAAATGTGTTAATTAGTTAGAGGTACAGAGCAAGCTATAGCCATATGCCCCTGTTTCCAGTCTTTATGCTAAGCTAAGCTAACCAGCTGCCGGCGGTAGCTTATTTACTGTACTGTCAATCTCATCGCATTAGCACATGAGCACAAAATTTTTTCCCAAAATGTCAAACTATTCCTTCAAGATTACTTTATTAGACACCTAGTCTTAATCTTTTCACCTGTGACTTGGACCAGCACAGCTGCACTCTCCACCCACGGACCGGAGTCATCGTAGCTGTCTCTGGACCTACAGCGGTAATACCCAGACTCCTCTAGGCTGAGCTTGGTCAGAATAAGGGTTCGTCTATAGTCCGTTAGGGCATAGTGAGACAGGAGAGGCTGAATATGGGAGTCCTCATGTGTCTCAGAGGGAAGGACAGAGTCGTTCAAAAGCCAGGAAACATAAGGGAAAGTTCCTCTGCTGATATGACAGCGCAATCTGGCGGCGGCCATTTTGGAGTCAGCTCTGTATAGATATTCAACCTCCACTTTTACATCACCTCCGACTGGGACTGGACAAACAGGGGGGAGAAGAATGACAAAAAGACGAGATTAACAAACAGCAGAAGGAAAGTAGGCAAAGAAAGATAGAGTTCATCCACATGTCGGTGATGCTCATACCCACTTCCAGAGTCACAGGCTCACTCATCAACTCCTGAAGCTCAGTAGTCAGCCGACACTGAGCCACGCCCATGTCCCGCCCGAGTACCATGGCAACAGGGAACCAGGCACTGAGGGATTCAGTAGCTGTGACAGATCCCACTTCTTTGTCATCTAGTGAAAGAGAGATGTTGACCGGAGGACTCCCTCTTGTTGACCAGCAGGTGACGTTGCCATGATAACTGGCTCCCTCTTTGGAGATGTAGAAAGAGATTCTTGGTTTGGAAACGTATACTGGTGGAGGAATAAAGAGGGGAGAAGTTTAGATGATACAGGCCATGTTAGGCTGCACTGAAAGAAAACAAACAAACATTTCAGTTAGTTATTTTTGTGTTGACACATACTTTTGACCATCACTTGGACCTCTGAGCTGCTGGAAAACCTCCTGGTGTCCTGCACCCTGGACCAAGCCATGCAATAGTAGTACCCAGCATGCTCTGGAGCCACATTCCTCATCACTAGTTTGTTTGCAGCAAGGAGAAGGAGGGGTGAGGTTAATGATGTTATTTCCTTCCTGTTGAAAAACCAGGTGTAGGAAAGGTGGGAGCCTTTTGTGACGCTGCAGCTCAGTACGATGCGTGACCCCTCATAGGCGACGGGGGGAAACGGTTCAGAAGTCACTTTGGTGTTTGACGGTGGAGCTTGAGGTTAGGGGATATAGATGGTTGGGGAAGAGAAGGAAAAAGTAAAATTTAGGAACTTGTCTCCAGTAAAATTACAGAGATATTAAAGCTAAAGGTCTAACAGGATGAATGCTTTCTCTGTCTGTGTCTTTTACTCACTGACTACACTCAGCTTGATGCTGTCGCTGACTCCCGTACTTCTTCCTGTCGTCGCCTTGCAGTGGTATGACCCCTCCGATGATGCAGTGACCTTAAGTTTGAAGGAGGCAGGTTGGCCCCCTGGAGATCAGCAACCGTGTTAATCAGGACACCACCGTCCCACATCAGCTCATATGTGACTGGCAGAGAGGAGTCTGGTGCAATACACAGGAAAACCACCCTCGAGCTGAGGTAGGCCATGTCAGGACCAGTCAGAACTGGGCGAAGAGAGGTCGATCCACCTGAAGAAAGACATGATACAGAGAGAGAGTTCGAGAGTTCATCAAAACCAAAGTTTCATCAGAATTTCATCTCTATTTTATGCTTCCCTCAATACTTATTGATTATACCAACCCACCCCTACCAACCCACCTCCCTTCCCCCAACCCACCCTACCATCCATCCACCCACCTCTCCCACCCCCTTCCCCATTTACCTGAGTACCCCGCCTATTGCTGGTACTCATTCAAGACAGGTCCCACAAACACACACGACCACAACAACAACAACAAATAAAATAAATATAGATAAGTAAAATTCAATAAAGTAATAAAGGGGGTTCTAAAGGGGCATTATAAATCTGGCTCCACTGGTCATCAAATTGTTTCATTTTTGTCCTCTGACATTAATCCTTCAATACACAGACAATACTTCATTAGGGCCTTCCAATTCTCTATTGAGGGTGCTTCCTTATTTTTACAGTTTTACAAAATGAGTTTTTAAAGATAACAGAGTAAATGGATCTGCCAGCTAGTTGGCTATTTTATATATCCTATATCCTATATGATCCTATCCTATATCCTAAAAAATACACATTTTTGAAGAGAATATAATTTTTCTGTTAGTAGATAACCAAATCTCTTTGCTCTCCCAAGTCTTCTTATACTCTTACTAAACTATACTAAGTGTTAAGGAGAGGATGAGCAGATACTGCCAACAGATTATATATTATTTTTTAATGAGAAAGATGAAAGAAGAATATCTGAACAAGTTCTGAAACAATGAAAGATCTTTCAGCCTTAACTTAAGCACCTCTTAAACAAACTTACTTATCTTGAAGAACAAACTTGCCAGGGCTGAAATAAAAAAAAAATCAACAACACATAAGAATATTAATCAACTAAATGATTTATTTATGTTGCCATTTTAAACTAATTTTGACTAACTCACCCAAAATTGGCAGCAAATTAAGAGTGTGATTCTTCATAACAGTGCTCCGCATTTATCTTTGGCATGGTTTTTTCAAACTCGGGTTAGTATATGTGTGTACGCATGTGCGGGACTGTATGTTTGTGTAAAAGCTAGGGGTGTTGCACATGTGTTGCAAGAAGATAACATGTTAGGCTGCATTTTGTGTTCAATGTTATGGAACACATAAAGCTTACAAAATGTAAACCACAAAGATTTACTGAGCAAGATATTTGAAAAACACTCATAGTTAATTGAATGCAGGTCAAGATTTTTAAAAAGAAATTTACAAACACCCAATAATTTCCCACAAGCAAGCATTTGGTGCAACAGTGGCTATATGACATGGCATCTGAATGTTAAAATAAGACCTTGCAGAAAGAGGCCACAACTGTATTTCTTATCTTTGCATATCATGTTACTGGAATCGTATTCATCAGTCCTTGGACTTCTTATTTTCAGCCACCTCCTCCCAGCTGTTGTTGGCCATTACAAGCTTTATTTTTAAGTTGAAGTCTCTACAGGCCGGACAGATGGGGACTTTAATCAGTTTGTAGCCTTTGAGGGGGAGTTCTTAGAGTGGTTGAGGGGGGGCGTCCTCTTTGATGGCTGCAGAACGGACTCTGTGGGGGTTTCTCTGACGTCTGTGTATTGTGGCATGCTGCTTTACCAGGAAACGCTTATCTGAGCTGCTCTGTGATGGAAAATGGACAAAACAAACAAAAAACAAATTTACAGACACACATGCACACAGTTAGACAACAAAAGCATAACACGCCAGTAGACCAGGGAATGACCCTCTTGCAACAACCAAATCAACTGTGTGTATTTGAATATTTCATATCTTCTTTCTGTGGCTGATCTGTAAGTATGTGAGTGTTTAATGACATGTGACTTACCATAACCAACATGTCTTTTAGTCTCTCGATGGCCTTCTGATTTTCTCGTTGCCGTGACACATATGAGGTTAAGATTATACTGAGGAAACAGAATCAAGACTATCAGATCAGATGAAAGTATTGTATGTCTATTTTTAAAACAGCTTCTATCTATTGATGATTATTACTTTTACACAACATGTATGCAGCTCATGCTGCTTCTAGTTCTCTTACACAGTGGTTGAAACAGTCTTCTGTTTGCTTTCAAACTGGAAAAACTCATCACACTGCAAATACAGAACCAGTGTTTGCCTACACCTGTTACACCTGTACACCTGCATACTTACATCTCTGCTAGTATGAGCGGCAGGGCGAAGGCCTCAGAGGCCAGGTAGCGGAGAGTAGTCTGTGCTGGGCTTGGGAGACTGTCCACACACACTCCTGTAACATTAAACACAGTCTCTCCATTTCCCAATGGACCACAGGACGACCTGGAAGAGGAAACAGGAGGAACAAATTTGAGAAATGGGCACCAGAGAAAAGTGATAAAAAGGCAAATATATTAACAATTAAACAACTAAAGAAACAAAAAGGGAGGATTGAAACTGAACACTGTTACATATGTACAGTATGTTAAGTAAGTCAAAATTACAGTAAAATTACATGTTTTGGTCATTTGTGACCTTTTTTGCTGGTAGAGGTTGATGCCCAGTGTTGTTGCAGCCATGATGAGACCGAGCAGCAACATAAAGTGGAATAAAACAGAGGAGCTGGAGCCTCGAAACATCCTCTGCTCTGCCACACAGCACCGCAGGACCATGAACTGAAGACATTATTAGAGAGAGACAGAGAGAGAGAGAGAGAGAGAGAGAGAGAGAGAGAGAGAGAGAGATTAACATTGCTGGAAAATGTTAAAGGTCTCATGGAATGAAAATTTTACTTCATGAGGTTTTTTGACATTAATATGAGTTCCCCCAGCCTGCCTATGGTCCTCCAGTGGCTAGAAATTGCAATAGGTGTAAACCGAGCCCTGGGTATCCTGCTCCGTCATTGAGAAAATGAAAGCTCAGATGAGCTGATCTGGAATCTTGCTCCTTATGAGGTTGTAAGGGGCAAGGTTACCTCCCCTTTCTCTGCTTTGCCCACCCAGAGAATTTGGCTTATCCATTAGAGAGAGAGATCATGGCTTTCAAATGAGCAAAGTGGCAGTTGGTCAAGGCCACACCCACAGCCTCCACCTTCACCCCCCCCTCTCTCCTCCTCAAAAGCTACAGACCCAGACTACATTTCTTAGACAACCTTTTGGATGTAGAAGGTGCCCATCAGTACGACAGTTCCTATCAAAGGCAGTAGAGGGCAGTAGTAGACTCCCACCCAGAATACAGTCTGACTGTACACCAGATCCAACACGCTGAAAGGGATCAGGAAGCGTTGTTTCCCCAACAACCGGGACAGCAATGATAAGGGGTACTTCTCCTGCAGCAGCCTGTCAGACAGAGGAAAGATCATTTTGCACAAAAGGCTCTTGAACCTTAATTATGTAGTATAATCTGTTAATAGATTAGCCAAACAGTTTGGGGAATCTATTCAAGAGAGACATCAAAAGCAGTGATCTTTCTATTCAAACAACAACAACAAAAAAATAAAGAGACTGTGGAGCTCAAACAACAAACCCACTTCCTGGGGTAGTTCAAGAGAAAGACGTTGCAGAAATTGGTGAGGAAGTTGAAGATACACAACTTGTACATCTCTCTACCAAACACGTTCTCCCTGCATGGAAAATTATCCTGTAAAGAAACAAACGAAAAGGGGGTTAAGATCACACCTGAAAACATCTACCTGACATCACATATCAGTCTGTAGGACCTTGAAACAGAAATCTCACTCTTAACTCACTTGCTGATGTTCTGTTAAGGTGAAAAATAAGTAGATTCCCAGTGAGGCTAGCTTCAAGAAGATGCTCCTGAAGAAAAGACAGGATGAACCAATGCAGTTGTGTTTGTGTGTGTGTGTGTGTGTGTGTGTGTGTACACTAGGTTATCCTGGGTTTATTTCTCTGTGCACTTTACCTCACAAGGGTGGCATTGACCTGCATTGTGAAAGAGTAGTCTTCAAATGATGAGATCTTGCGGAAAATGTGAGGGAGGAGCATGTTGACAAAGGTGATGGTGATGGGAGGAAGGTACTCCAGGACCAAACTGACCAACCAGTAGTGCCCACTCTAAGAAGCACAGTCAGGGGTGTCAGATGTGAAAATCCAGGACATGTTGTAACAAAACCAAATATTCAGTTTTGTCTAGATGGTAAACTGATATATAAGAAAACTCTAGCAAGCGACAACCTATCCTAACCATAACCATTCAAGGTCAATGCCTAACCTCCACAATCTAACCTTAAAGGGGAACCACACCTGTTTTCAAAACTCTTACATGTTACTCCTATGGTCTAAGACAGTCTGAAAATAATAGTAAACATGAACTTTCTTCCAAATCCAAAAACTAGAATGCTAAAACTCAAATGTGTGATGTCATCAAGTATAAAGTGTAGAACTGCTCCATAGACAATGAATAGAGAAAGATAGATGACACTGAGAGCACCCAGGGGAATGGTCGGAGTATATATTTTCTGTTTCAGGACTGAGAACACAGCAATAGAATAAAGCTTATTTGGGCATAAAACAAACCAAAAATACTAAATCAGTATCCCATTCTTTGTCTATGGAGCACCACCAGACTTTATACTTGATTACATCACAAGTTTAAGACTTACTTCTCTGGTTTCTGGCTTTGAGAGAGAGTAGCTCACAAATATTAATTAAGCCTTTCTTAGCTATGGAAATAACATACTGGAATTCTCAATTTAGGTGGTTTTTCCCTTTAACCGTTTGAGATCACTGTCTAACCTCAACCATCTTGCGAGATATTCAGCATCAAAGTCTCACCTTGTAACCTGATGTTGTTGTTGTTGTTGTTGAGAAGTGGATTAGGTAAAAGGCACCACCCAGCAGAGACAGAACAAGCAGGTTGAGGACGCACCTGAGCAGGAAGAGACGCACCCTCTGTCCAAGTGTCCTCTGAGCCTGGCGCAAGGAGAAACTCTGCTCCTCCAGGAACAGCTGAGGACAAACAAAAAGAAATACAAGAAAACCTCTGGACAGTCTATATAGCAAAGATTTACCTCAATCACAACATCAGAACTGCAGTACACACACACACACACACACACACACACACACACACAAATCACACAGTATAGCTAGATTATATATATTGTACACACCGCTCATTAAGCCAGTTATTTTAATGTGAAAGAAAATAAAAAATCTAATAAAAAAGCTAATGACCATCAGAAAAAAATAAAAATAAAAAGAAGTAGGACATGCAATAGGGTCAGGAAGGAGTGTAAACTTTTCTCTTAAGGCAGGAGCACAGAGAAAATGATTACTGAGACAAACACTATATTGATTTCGATTTAAGTTGAGTTTTGCACATTTATATTTCACAAGCACATTTTCAACCACTCATATCTAAAATTGAAACCAGACATCACTAAATTTCCTTGTCTGCCTCAAGCAAGGTTGCCTCATGTGGCCTTTTTTCAGAAATGAGGTACTTTTCACTGACATGTACCACCTTGTGTGTGCATAGTCATGGATACAGTAAATGGACTGTTTCTTCATGAATGTGAGTGTATGTGTGTCCAATATGCAAAATGCCTGGGTGGAGTCAGGAGACCTCACCTCCACTGAACACTTACAGCATGGGAGATTTTGGATTGACCTGTTAGACCAGACATTATATGGGAAACAGCCAAAGTGGGCAATACGTTTGAAAGATTCACTCTCTACTCTCAAAATGTACCAGCATTTGCTCAGTGACCGTGGTAAATTAGACGAGTGCTATCATGCATGCAGGTTACATGTGTTTATCCACACCTTGAGATCGTTTCTGATGAAGCTGTGTTTAAGAGTAGCAGCAGCAGGGTCCTGGATGGTGAAGTCCCAACCACAAAAGATCTTGTAGCTCATGTTCATACTGTAATGTTTCCCGAGCATCCAGGTGTGTTTGTAGCCAACCGTCGTTCTATCAGAGAAGTTTACAGATTTTAATACAGATGCAGAGGAAAATGGCTATTGAAACTTTTGGCTCATTTTCAATTGCAATTATATCCTAACTGACCGACGGACCACTAGGATGAGACTGAGGAAGAAGATGGTGAGAATTCCAGCGAAGTACAGCAGAGGTGTATTCAAGCATTTCAAATTCAGGGAGCCACGAGTATAGAAACCAAAAAAGGCCGGCGACCGATCGAGGTAGCCCTGTAGAAAGGGGAAGTTAGGTTATATGAAACACATAAAAAAAAAAACATACACAAAGACACACACACACACACACACACACAAAAGCAAACACGCAAACAAACCCATACCGTTCCCAGGAAGAAATCCAAAAAGGAGTCATTGCCTCCAAACTTCAAAGGTTCTGTAAAACCACAGAGAACAACACAACAGTGTTTTTGCAGGAGTCTACATTGAGTTGTGGTTATTTATTGTAATCTGTAACTAAAGCTGACTCACCACTGCTGTTGCTCCTGCCATAAAATGTTGTAGGCCCCAGGATGAAACCCCAGATAAGAGCACAGTGAAGTATGTTCATGTAAAACAGATATCTAAGGAAAACAAAGTAAGCCTTCACGCCAACTCCAAACCTGCCTGGAACAGATTAGTGAGGGTTAGGATTTTAATTGTGCAACAACATGTGTTTGGCTGGAATCATCATTATCATCATCATCATCATCATCATCATCATCATCATCATCATCATCATCATCATCATCATCATCATCATCATCATCATCATCATCATGGTAAAACGTGGCAAAAGAAGTCCTTATAATGTATTTCAGGCATTTCTTACCTTCGATGGCGTGGAGAGTGCGCTGCCATGGCAACAGGCCTGATAGAGTTCCTCCCATCTGCTCCCAACTCCTCTTCCAGTTGATGCTCTGGCTCCGCCTCCAGGACTCCCAAAAACCAATATTGCTGACTTGCATCTTCCTCCTGTCCCTAATTAGCAGTGTAAATATGATACTTCATGAATATCTTTTTAGCTTAACATGTTAACATAAACCCTGACCCTAAGCATGAAAACCATTAACCATCATCTTCAAATCATTTTAACTACAGGATGCGATCTAG
The DNA here is from genome assembly GCA_013375575.1 of Percina caprodes. Classification (NCBI taxonomy): domain Eukaryota; kingdom Metazoa; phylum Chordata; class Actinopteri; order Perciformes; family Percidae; genus Percina; species Percina caprodes. Next base: position 3,114,067 of record JABXJD010000026.1, read on the forward strand.
TGGATCTTTTCCAGTGGAACATCAAAATAAGATTAGAATGAGAAGAAGCAGATTTAAGGAGCGTATGATCGGCTCTCCCACCTGGCCTCTCTCTTCCCCTGAATACTCATGACCATGTTCCTGAGTGGCTGTGTAGATGCCTTGTCTTTGGGTCCTCTGGACAGGTGGCCATGGCTGATCGTCTCACCCACTTCTGGGCCACCCTGGTAGGCCTCAGAGGCTTCCCAATGATACTGTCTATCCTGCTCGGGCCGGCTGGCCTGGATGCTGGGCAGCTGATCAAATATCTCTGTCTGATAGTACTCACAGGAGTCCGACGACACAGTGGAATGAGCGCTCTCATCTGTGGTGACAATGACACATGAATGTACAGTGACTGTTGTTTTACTTAGCTCAGTTTTTGTTTCAGTTATTATTTTCATGACTAATCTGCAGACTGTTTTCTTGATTAGTCAATCACTTGTTTTGTCTTTGAAAAGTGAGAAAGTAGTAAAAAAAGGCCCATCCTCGAATGTCTTGTTTTGTCTCACCCACAGTGCAAAACTCAAACATATTCAGTTTACAAAGTATGAACCAGTAAATATTTTGCATTTATGCCTGAAAGAAATTATTCAAGAAACTATTTATGTACCAAAAATAATTGCTAATTTATTTTCTGTTGATTTACTATTCAATTGACCAATCATTTCAGCTGGTGCAACACAAGAACTGTGTCTTCCTCTCACTTTATAATTACACTACATATCTGGATAGAGGACCATACGCCTATTAATTTGCTTGCTTTCCTTTTAGTTTTTCTCGTTGCTGGCCTCTATATGCAATGTCAGTATTGTCTTGTAAGCCAATGCTGAACAGAAATATTTTAATCCATAGATCTTGCAAGTGTATAACACCTTAATGTGCCATGATGATGCCTCAGCCAAAATAAATTACTAAAATGAAACCCATCATAATATAATAGTTGTATGAATTAGACCTGAGCAGGGCTAACCTGTTTACATTTAGCACTGGTGCTTCAAAGCATTAAAATCATACATTTGTAGTACAGACAAAGTGCTGAACAAGCAAGTTGGTGTCTCCCTCTCACACCCACGCATATACATTGCAAATGCATACACACATTTGTATTATTTTTCTGTTACCTGACAGGAGTCTCATGAAGTTAACAGTGTTGTGCTCCTCCATTTGATTTTGCCTTGCACTTCCTCTTTAATAGCAAATCTTCTCTCTTCATGTAAAACACAAGTCGACAAACATCTCCACCAAAGTTGCAACTTAACGTTCTGCAAAAGTTACTTCCGCAAGCTTCATCAGAATTTCCTGCTTTACACCTCACAGCAACACTTCACTAAAGTGAAGATCCCTAAGTGGCTGATATGGAGTTAGTCCTGTTGGTGTGGCTCACTTTCTGACTGGTGGAGCAGATGTTAAAATTTGTCCACACATGTGACTGAATTTGACTGAATTTGATAGCTCACAGGAAATCACATGACTTGACAAGATGCAGAAACAGGCGTTGCATTGGTGGTTGAAAATACCACAAATCTTTTCGAAACACAAGAACTTTCCATGCATACACACTGGATTGAAATAAAATGAGAAAATGTTGAAGGCCAGAATTAGATGAGTTAGGTAGATTTCATTTTCTACTGGTTAAGCCCCATTGAATGATTTATAATTCAGGCTGATCTGTTTTCAGATGACTGTTCGTGAAATATCTAATAGTATTTGCCCCAATTATCAAGTATCAGTTTAAGGTGTGTAAAGCAATGTCACAGCCAAAAGTCAATCTCCCTTTAAACTAAGTCAAATAATCAGGTAAGTAATCATCATCTGCCTTTTTCATTGAATCAATGTAAACTCTCATGTGCTTGACATAGAATTGATACAATCCACTGGGCAGTGTTTCATCATTTGGAAACCGACATTTGAATCTAATGCATGAGATGATGTAGCAGAAAGGCTCTTTCCACCCACTTACTACACCACAAAGACATTTGAGGCTTCTAGTCAATCCATTTACAAAGAAACAGGAGCCTGGGTGTCATTTCTTGTGAGCTTTTTTCAACATCTTTAGTTTCAATTTTACAGAGACCTTCAGCTCTATGTTGTTCACTTTCTGTGTTTGGCTAAGATATATAGTTTCTTAAGCTGTCATTACCCAGTTCATACTGTATGGACACATCAAAATCAGAATCATCTTTATTTGCCAGGTATGAGGACACATACAAGGAATTTTGCTTTGGATCCTCATTGCTCAAAATGCAACACATACAAAACAAACCACATACACACTCAAAACATAAACAATATAGACAGGTTGAGGCTATAGTGCAATGAAGAGTGCAAAGCATGCAGGAGTAAATTATGATAGTTATTATTTTAATTGTGGAGCATAGTGCGAAGGGTTTCAGGGTTTTCATCTGGTTTTACTTCAAGTTAAAAAAAAGAATAGGCTAACAGATGAGTTGTGGATGGTCATAGGCCTTTTTTACAGGGACAGCGCTGGTGTAACTAATCAGCCTACAATAACAATGGCTCTATTTCAGTGACCCAAAAACAGTATTACAGTGTGTAGAAGCCTACATATAGCCTACACAATACCAGGACCTTGAAACTAAAGCAGCTGAATAGAATTCAGCCATCATTCATTTTTATCATTTACAAGTGTGCTTGTGCTACTTTGACATGTCAAAATGCTTGCTTATGTTAACCCAGGACCAGGACACAGCCATACAGTAGTAGGCTAGTAGCAGTAGTAGGTGTGAAGTTAGTTCTAGTGAACTAGAACTGTTTGTTCAACATCTATTTTCATCAGGTGACTTATGCTATAGGCCTAGTTAAGATTTTTTTTTTTTTAATTAGGCTATGTTTCATTGTAGACCATAGACTAAAAACTCGCCATTTGTAGGTCATGTAACAATTTATATGTCAATTAATTAAAACTGACGGTTTCTATAAATTATGGTTTGACTGTCAGTTGCATTTGTTTGCGTGACGTTCGACAAACACCGGTAGAGGCTTTCGAGCCTAAATAGGACTGTACCAAGAGTGGCGAGTCTGCTGGGGGTCAAATTTACGTTACCTCGTTATGAGCAGATTATGCCGGTGAATATGTTCATTTCATCGATGTATTGAAAATCGGTCACATTTAACTCAATAACACTGTAAGCAGTTGAAGACATAATTCTCGGTATTTACGGATTCGTTTTGAAAAAGTAGAAACCCAACTTCCCTCAGAGAAAATGGTTTCCACTCGCAGTCCTGGTGAGCGTGGAGAAAGTACTTTGACTGACACTGTGGCGAACACAGACTCAACGGGTTCGTCAAGTTATTGAAAGGGTGAGTGAACAACTTTGGCCAGTCTTTGTCAAAGTTTTAGCTAACTCTGGATTGATGAAACCATGGATTGTTATCACTCAGAGGTAGCTACAATATTGCCAACTTAATGAAACTTATTGACAGGTTGACAATCTCGCAGTCTGCCTTTGGCCGTCACTAACGAGTTGACGACAGTAGACACCAAGGCTAACTAAGATAAGTCAGTGTTTTTAAAGAAACAACAGATACTTTGCCGTCTGGCGCTTTGAGATGTGAGCTTGTTCATCAAAAATGCCTGCAGAAGTAACCAATTACAGATTTACAATCTCAGGTGAATGAGCTTTTGTCGGAAATTGAGGAACAATAGGGTAGTTTGATGTGGCCTCGTTTTTCTTGTGCTTTGTCATGTCAGACACTTAACTAGCTAATGCATATAACAGAAATAGATATATATTGCTTGCCAAATCTGTGTTAAAGCACCGGAGTTTCCAGTGTCTGTCATGTAGCCAACATTGAACCTATAATTAAGTGTCCTTTTTCTGAATGAAGGCGGAGAGACATGCAGTATTATGGGTCTCAGAGTGCAATAACAGTGTTATTGTGAATGTGCATGTCTGACTGTGAGAGACAACAGAGTCGAGGTAATTGCATGTACATTTTTGTTCTTTGTCTGTCTTCATCTCCTCTGTAGTAGCCTGTTATTATTCTCTGCCTCCTCTGCTTCTTGTTTTTCTTTTTAATATCTGTCGAATTCCTCCATACACTTTTTCCTCCATACAGGTCTGCTTCTTTTAATCGTCTCCATTTTCTCTCTGTAATCCCACTTTACTGAGGCAAATGCCTACACAATCTGGACTGTGATAATAACATCTACATTTTACAACTTATTCCTTGTTACATATTGTTCTTATTCTTATTCAATCAGTCAATTTATAGGCTATTTATATTTTGTAGTCATAGTTAATATTTAATCATGATTTACTGCACTGTTCAATCCCTGCCTGTTCACTTTTTCACTATCACCATTGCACACAGTCTACCATAGTATCTTACCTTATCATGGTCATTGCATTTCTGTAAGTGATTTTTAGTTTTATTCTTATGTATGTGTGATATATGTGTTTGTTATGTTATGGTTGTCTTGCTACTGGATGCCTAAACTTTCCTTCTGGATGATTAAAGTATCTATCGATCGATCGATCTAAATAATGAGGGCAGTGAAATACAAGAATCTCTGCAGCCATGTTTACTGTAGCTGACTGTAGAGTGGACTGCCCCCTCTGTTGTTGTTTTTTCAGCACTCTGGGAACTGACATGCAGGTGTTGAAAGCTGTCAGAGTGGACAGAGTACACTCCCTCTCTTCACTTTATCCCAATGCCTCACCTTCACATCTGAGAACTGCCCTTTGCTTTCTGTTTTACCAAGTGAAGAATGTCTACCAATATATGTTATGTTAACTAGTGTTTTCATTTTTGTTCAGGGATGCGCCTGCATCCTTGTGTCAAGATTCTACTGGTGCACTTTTGTGTGTTTCATGCTACTTATTTCCTTTTTTTGAAGGGACAATGTCCTCTAATTGAATTGGAAATCAAGTCCTACTCACATTGAACCCATCTTTGTTCTGTGTTAGACCCTACTTTGTTTTTCCTGCTTATTTTATTTGGTAATAGTCCAGCTCAACTCTGACCCCCTAGCATGGTGGGTTGAGTGTTTGTCCCACCCCCATAACTCATAACATCCTGCCCTGGCTGACTGTACAGTCTCAGTGCACTTCTTTGTTATTGGTAACCATAAACAGACATTAAAATAAGTAACAAAGATGAACTACAATGCTAACATGTATACTAATATATATATACTTATTGTGGCAATACAACCTTTTTTTTATTCTGATTTCTGATTCTGATTTTAATAAACACAAAATATTAGAGGAGACCCAGCCACCCCAGCAACACAGATATGCGTAACGCCATTGTTTTGTTTAAGGCCGTGCAAGTGAGACAGAATTTAAATCACACAAACTAGAAAAGCTTAACATGATCCTGGAATCTTCAGGTAATGAAAAAAGTATGTTTGAGAGAAAAGGGAACAAAAAACCATATGTGTGCAGTGGATTGCTACAACAAGGCCTGAAAACGGGCACAAAAGAAGGATCAAGAATGACGCTGGTATAGGGACATTTTTAAACCGTTCAGTCATTTAGTCTGTGTGTTGGCTTGTATTCAAAGTTGCACCCTGTTTTATGCATGCAGCTGATATAATATTTCCTAGAGCCAGAACCAGAAAGACCACCCTGAGCAAAAGTCTGGTTCTCATACTCACACTTTCATGCCTGTGTAATGATTGAAATATGCACACATTGTATGGTGAGCTTAGCGTAGTGTATCTTAATTACTAGATGTCTGTGGGATCAAGTAGCAGCTCTCTGTATAGTATGCAGGAGAAATACTCTACTGTACTACAGAGTATTAAACCCTCAGCAAAACCTAAGATATTTTCTCAGAAAAAAACAAAATCCTAAGAGGCACATTGCTATTATGAACTACTGCTTCCGCTGTGGGTTCATGTAAACAGAAAGTGGGTTTGACGTTTAATGTAACTTAAAAATATTTTTTACATTCAACTTTGAACTGAAATTAGTAGTTGGCCCAGATATTCATCTTTGGAGAAAAGTTGCTACCCAGTCCCATAGATATCCAGTAACTGAAATAAACTTGACTAAGCTCCTTCTTTCAAACAAGGCTGCTCATAATTCAATATTGCCATTTTATTGTCTCTCAAAAAAGTTCATTTTAACCTGCATAAGGTGAAAAAAGTGAGTTTGTTGCAATCTAAGCTAAGTAGGAAACAACAGTGAATCATGGTATATGTAATTTCATTTTCTGAAAAATAAATTGATTACGGATACAATAATTAAACATGAATGGCTGTTTTTTGGCTCCAATACTGGAAAAGTCACTTTATTTTGGCATACTAATGCAACAATTCATTATTACATTATTACATTTCTTACAGCATTTTGCTCATTGATTTGCATCATTGCAGACAATGGCCTCTTAAATCCAAAAATATTATGGAGAGCCACCCCAGTACAAAAAGGTCATGTCCTCATTGGGTCTTTGATGAATGTTTTTATATGCAGTTGTTGCACCTAACTGAGGGCAGATTTGAGGGACTTGTACACAAATACAGAAGAACCAACCTGCTTCCTCCAAACCTCCCTTATGACATACTCTGACTGTGACCACTGACAATGCATCATTTTGTCTCCAACCATGAATATTCGTTACACTGGTGACACTGTGCCGTATAACTGACCACAGTCCTAATCACAAGCAGTGCCACAATGGAGCTCTCATGAGTCTGGACAAAATGACCTAATCCCTCAACTCCGTGATTCATTGTTACTTCACACTGACCGTAAATGCCGCTGCATGTTGACAGCATGCAAAAATGGATGCATAGTAATTAAAACAGAGCATTTTTTTTAAAGTTTTTTTTCATGTGGCCTGAAGGAATTGTAGTGCATGAGACCCCATTTACGCTTTCATCCTTATCCAGATACAGAGCGCATATTAATACAAAGTGTAAATGAAACCTGAGCCTGGAAGTGACATAGTTCACTCGTCATGTACACACTCAAGGTTTTGTTTACTTACTGTGCTGTTAAAAATGGGTGCAGGACAAGCTGTAACATGTCAAGAGCGTTAAAATTCCAAGGAAGTCTGCTGCCATTTCTTCATTACCAATAATTCACTCACTTCCCATTGCCCCACCTCCCCCCCTCTCTCAGGTAGACCAATAAACACCATGGTGGGAGTGGAGTGCAGGTCTGAGCAGGCGAGGGTGTGATCCCTCCGCAGTCGGTCGACAAAGAGAGCGACGGCCGAGCAGATTGAGACTGTCAAAGGACAAGAAGAATGGCTCAGAATGTTAACTTTGACCTGAAACACCCTCTCGTGGAAGCTGGAATTGAGTGAGCGATTAATTAGACCTCCATATCTCTTTACATTACTTTTGTTTTCTTTTTTAGTTTCTGTGCTTGGTTTGCTGTTTCAAGCTGTCAGCTTACCTATCGCTAGGCTGTGAGGGTGGTAGGAAAATAAGGAACCAAGACGACAGGATTAGTTTTATGCTTTTTCATGTCCTATTGAACTCTAAACGTGAAGGGAGATCAAAATGCAGTGTCCCAGGGCTTTGTGTGTGTGTGTGTGTGTGTGTGTGTGTGTGTGTGTGTGTGTGTGTGTGTGTGTGTGTGTGTGTGTGTGTGTGTGTGTGTGTGTGTGTGTGTGTGTGTGTGTGTGTGTGTGTGTGTGTGTGTGTGTGTGTGTGTGTGTGTGTGTGTGTGTGTGTGTGTGTGTGCATTTGAAAACAGTACAGGCCTGATTGGCTTCTGTCTGGCCATCTTCTTGTGCTATCTGTGTAAAAGTACTAAGTCAATGGGAACTGAACTTGCTGTATTTTCTTCTGTTTTTTTTCCCTCTTGCTTTGCTGGACAATCAGTCCAGCTTTGATTGAACATCTAGATAGTGCAGGAAGAGTATCACACAGAAGGCAGTCTGGGATGTACTGCCTACCAATGAATGAAAATTACTTCACAGACTCTTCCTGGGCTGTTTGGTTGCAGTTTCCATACGTATTCCATGAGAACACTTATGGCTGAGTCAGAAGGTTATTGTTTTATTTGTAGTGCTGTCAGTGGCCAACAGTATTTAGAGCACTCTGAATCTGTATCAAAGTGTGTCTTTGAATATAGCCTGTATTTCTGAGCCTGTATCGCCCTTTTTTCTGTCTTTGTATCTGTACTTAATGCCCATGTGTCCATCTGTCAGGAGCCCAATAGATGAGGAAGGGGTTCATGACTCGTTCAGCTTGCTAATAGCAGAGCAGAGTCAGGATGGAGGACTGTCTGATGCCTTCGAGCTGCAGCAGCTGCAGAGACAACTGGACGAGGAGGATCAAGGTACTCTGTGTTTGAGAGCAAAAAGATGAATGTCTGCGTGCATAGTGCTGAATTTGTACAAATATTTGTGAATATAACAATGATATTGTAATATAAAATCTAGATGTGTTGGTTTTGGTGTTGGTTGGTTTTACACAGTAAAAAACAAACAGGCAAACAACAGACTGCAAAAAGTACTGAATGAATGGAAAGTGGCATTAAATAAAAGGTATTGTAAAGTAAAGTGGGGTGGCCAGAGTACAAAAAGATTGCTAAGTAAGTGATATGAAATCAAATTGAATTATATGTAATTATTATAATAATATAGCAAAAATAATATAGATTAATATAGATACCATAATATAGATTATATTGAAGTGTAACCATACTATAAATAATATTGAAAAAGTAAGTACGCGTAGTGGAAAAATATAAATACAGATAATAAAAGAAATACATAGAGCCATGGTGCGTACATTGACATTGTAAGATCATTTGCTTAAATGTCCTTTTCTGATCTTAAAAGCTACAAAAATAAATAATTTTGTCTGTGTTTCCCAGCAGTAGCAATATTTTTCATATGTATTCTTTCTTCTAATTCCACAGACAATGTTGCCTACATGTCCAGCCCTGGACATGAGTGTAGGGAAAGGAGGCAGATGCAAAGGGACCTGGAATGGCAGGATAATGAAGGACAGGCAGACCCTCTCATAGGTGAACGTTGGTCCTCGGCAACCATGAAGGTCCTGTCCTCCATGCCCAGTCGCACAATCGGTGAGTCCTGCAGAAGGCCAGTGAAAATACTGATGCAGATAATATAGATTTGATATAGATATAGATTTGTTGGCCTTTTTTGTGGCACTGGACTGCTGCTGTTTTTCATCTCAGAGTTATTCAACATTAAAAGCTAAATGGGATTCACTGGCTGTTGTGGCAGACACTCTCTCCTGGAGGTCATTCAGTGGCCGCTCTTTGGCTAGGTAGCACCAATGAGAACTATAATTGAGCAGACAATAAATAATTCAGAGGGGTGCAGAAATGATTATGCAGTGGTGTTGTTTTTTTTGTAATATGTGTTAGGGACATACTAAGCTTATAAGTGAATACTTGAGAAAAGGATTTGTTTGCATGTTTTGTTTTTAAATCCTTTAGAAATTTAGCTAGTCCCACTGGGAAAATGGGAGTACAAACTGTTATGGTTTTACAGACCAAAAGGATAAAAAGTTGCTGATTGACAAACACTAACTGCTTGGCTCTGTGCCACAGCCTAATGTGATAGGGACAGAAGAGGTGTCCTGCTGTTATTTAATTGTAATATTTGATCATCACTAAAAGACTTCAAGCTCCTCCTGAGGTTTGAGCCAACTTTTACCACCCTTGCTTTGTTTTAATCAATTCAAAGCCCAGTAAAGAATGTTATGTTGTTGAAAACAAGGAGACTCATCATTGTTCCTGAAAAATTTGCATTTTGGGTTTTACCGCACAGGAAACGCTGTATGTACATTGATGTTTGCTCTTGTTGAAAGTGCCTTACAGTACTGTACTAAACCAACAAAGCATGGGTTGGTTAGTGGAGCCTGAACACTTGATGCTGCACATGTTGAGCAACAGCATACCAGATAAAAACAGACTGTTTTTGTTGAGCAGAGTTTCATGGGGAAGCACTCCTCTTCCTGTCAGAAACTGTGGCAGATCAGGTGCCTCAGCTTGTTGTTGAAGATGGCTCAATAGCTTATTTCCTTAGCTGTGCCACTGCCACATGATAAATTTGCTGGTTTGAACATTGCAGTGAGAGATAACCGTTTATCTTTCAGTACTTCCTCTCTACATGTATATACTCTCTTTTAAAATCAGTTGTGCTGTTGGGCATCTTCCATTGGTTCTTATACAAAATACATTGAATTGTAATATCCCTGCTGTTTCTTGTTTGTTTTTTTTAATTCAAAAAATGTACTCGAAGTTTGGTGTAATGACAAGCCTTGTGCCAAAGAACAATTAATTTGTGCTCAGGACAACACTGTTGCTTAAGGGTTGTCCATGAGACGCAACATCCCTAAGTGCAGCCTGGGACTTTTGTTTAATAAAATGGTTGTTTCATTCAAAACTATGTAAAGAATAGAGATAGATATGACCAATCCTGAAACCACTGTCTTGATGCAACAAAAGGTTGTGGAATTCAGTGTTGGTGTATCGCCTTTGAGGCAGTAAATGCTGATCATCCCATCTCTGAACAGCCTGATCCTCTTTCTCTGTCAGGTCGCAGCAGGGGAGCCATCATCTCTCAGTACTACAACAGGACCATGCAGCTTCGGAGACGCCGGCAGAGCAGACCCGCCATCCGAGACTTCTCTCGCTCCGCCAGACCGAGCATACGAGGCTACGGCATGGAGGTCGACAGTACCGACGCAGAGAGTGGGAAAAATGACATGCACTGATAAGACACTAAAATAAAAACTAATCTGCGCTTGATAAGTTTATAATGCAAATAATGCTGCACCTGTGTGTTTTACAGTGAGTAAGAGGGATCGTTTGGTGAACAACCTACAGAACCTCTCAGTGAGTGACAGAGTCAGGATGCTCCGAGGGATGCCTCTCAGTGTGGCTGAGAAGAGTGAACTCAGGTAGATGTGGTCCTGGTTCTCTTTATTCCTATCTAGATTATTGTCATTTTTATGTATCAGTTTGAATTTCTCCATGTGTCTCTCTGTCTTCAGGAGTTTAGCTTTACAAAAGGAAAAACACACACTTTCTGGCAGTCAGATCCCATGTTGCAGTCAACTCAAATATTACATCATCATTGTAAGTCACTTACACAACCACTTTCTGTATTTTTCTTTTACCTTTAACATCTGTATCTGGATACTATGCCAGTTTTTATTTTTGATTACCCCTTCGTAAATTATTCTTCCCTCAAGGTCCATTTAGTGAATAGTATTTCCTGTAGATGTTATTAAGGCATGTAATCACTCTGTTGCCTAAACAATTATGGCTTTGATGGTGTGAGTCACAGATTTCAGACTCTAAATGACAAACCCATGCGCCTGTGGACACTTAGCCTGAAATTGTACTGCTACATTGTGAGTCATTTCCAGTAGAGCATGGATACGTTTCTATGTCATTATTTCTGTTTTCTTAAATAATGATACACAATGCAATATGAAAATAAGTGATCGTTGATTTAGACATTACAATGATTTTCTCTCCCCCTGTTCTCCCACACTTTCTCCTCCCAGGGTGCAAGACATAGTTGGTACAGCTGGCTGAACTTCCTGCACTCCCTCCAGCTGTGGCAAGTGGCGCTCAAGAGAGTGAGCGGTCGTTTTGGCACTGGTGTCCTCTCATACTTCCTGTTCCTTAAGACCCTACTCTTCTTCAACTTCTTCCTGTTCATGGTGACGGGTGCGTTCATGGTGCTGCCTCAGGCAGTGCACCCTCCAGTGCTGCCTGCGGGGCGAAGCTCCTTTTCTGGACTGGAGCTCCTCACTGGAGCGGTAAGCTCTGTGCTTATTGCGACTTGAAACTTAACTTGTAACCTCAAGGTCACCAACACTTACAATGAACTCTTCTGTGAATTAGGAGACATCTTGTGTCAGTTAAACTTTTGAAATTAAAAATATTTGCATATCAGTATTTATGTTTTAATGAGGTAGGAGTAGAACTAGTAAAGCAACATTGTTTAACATTGGATTATAATGCAATTTGGCATCCCTACAGTTTCACAGGCCAATAATCATATTCTCTTTGTCGGTTTTGACCCAAACAAAGTTAGGCGACAAAGTTGCATAAATCACTGTTTCTTTATCTCCTTTTGTCTCAGGGCTATTTCTCAGACACAGTGATGTACTATGGCTACTACTGTAATTACACACTGCGTAAGAGCTGCAGGGATGATGGTGGAGTGCAGAATGTCTCTTTGTCCAATGGAACCAGGCTGGACTGTGTGTCAAAGCACCTCTCTTATAACATGCCACTGGCATACTTTTTTACCATAGGAGTGGCTTTCTTCATCACATGTATCATTCTTGTGTACAGGTATGGTGTTGTTTCTTTATTTATTTATTTTAATGAAGACAGAAATTCACATTTAAATACAAAAAAACTGACATAACTGGTTTTAAATGTAATAATATTTCATGAAGCATGTTAATGTGCAATTTCCCAACAGCATGTCAAAGTCGTTTGGTCAGAGCTTCCGAATCGATAAATCTCACAGTATTTTGGCCATGAAGGTCCTCTGCTCCTGGGACTTTAAGGTGATCAAGAAAACTTCTGTCAAACTCATGTCTGAGAATATCAGCACACAGCTCAAGGTAAATGCACGCACACTCGCAAACGCATGCACACGCGCACACACACACACGCACATCCATGTTTCCTTCTGTGTCAAGTAATTGCTAGACTGGAATGCCATGATCTGATACATTCTTTCCCTTCATCATCTCAGTTTTCTTTATAATGTTCCTCCTCTGTCCCTCACTCCCTCTCCCTCCCTCTCTCTCTCTCTCTCTCTGTCCTGCCTGTCCCGCCTCTCCCTCACCAGGAGTTGCTAGCAGAGGTGGATCAAAAGTACGTCAAGAACACAGTGTGCCAGAAGCTGTGGAGACTGATGGTTCATGGCCTGGCATGGACTATCTGCATAGCAAGCACCACAGCCTGTGTGCTTGCTATTTTCTACTTCTCTGATTACATGCACGAGGTGAGGCGGGGTGGTTTCAGGGTCCAAAGTCAACATCTCCTAAGGATATAAATGTTTGTTGCTGTTTGCTGTATGTTGTTGTCCTTTGTTACACAGTCTTTGGTTTTTCTGTTTCGTAAAGCAGCCATTCATACATACAGTATCTCGCTGCTGGCCACCATACTTTCTGTCAGACAGGTCCAAGCAAATCACTGGTACTCCTCCTAAGATTTTTTTTGGGGGCATTTTAGGCCTTTCTTCGACAGTACGGCTGAAAAAATGAAAGGGGAGAGAGAGAGGGGAAATGCAGAAATGACATGCAGCAAAGGGCCCAAGGTCAAAGTCGAACCCAGGTCTGCTGCGTTGAGGAGTAAACCCCTATATATGGGCACCTGCTCTACCAATTCCAATTATGAGGGCACCCAACTTCTGTCTGTCTGTCTGTCTGTCTGTCTGTCTGTCTGTCTGTCTGTCTGTCTGTCTGTCTGTCTGTCTGTCTGTCTGTCTGTCTGTCTGTCTGTCTGTCTGTCTGTCTGTCTGTCTGTCTGTCTGTCTGTCTGTCTGTCTGTCTGTCTGTCTGTCTGTCTGTCTGTCCGTCCGTCCGTCCGTCTATCTTGGCTCAATTGGTTGAGCAGGCACACATATACATAGAGTTTTATGCCTCAACGCAGAGGTCCAGTTTTCAAGTCCGAACTGTGACGATTCTTTGCTTGTCTTCCCTTTTTCTCTCTCCCCTTTCTCACCCAGCTGTCCTGTCCAATAAAGGTGGACTGCTGAATGGCTGCACGATTGTTTCATACAAAACACTACAATCTAAACGGCTCTTGATGTTTCTACCCTGTAGAGTTTCTGTTAACTCTTATGGTGATATTAAATAAAGACGTGCTGTTAATTGCTAGAAGGAGTAGAGCAACACAAATCTGTTTAGAAATATATATACAGTTAAAGAAGTCATTTCTGACAGCTGGAAGATGACATTACAACCAGCAGTAACATTATGGAGCACATCATCTAGCTCTTTGTTCTCTCTCCCCAACAGAACCTCCAGCAAAGTTCTCGTAGTGCCAACAAGAACTTGTTGTTGAATGAGGCCAGCCTGCTGGCTCTCCCCGTGGTGGTGTCCCTCATCAACCTGCTCCTGCCAGGCCTGTTCAACCTTGCAGCCTGGATGGAGGACTATGAGTCGCCTTCCGTACGCACATATGTCTCCGTCTGCAGGTAGAAAGAGCAGAGGAACAGCACGCTGCGAGTTCACAGATGTCACAGTTTAAGAGAGTGCAGAACTGATGTGTTTCAGTTGGTAACATGTTGTTTTCTGTCTGCGTTTTTAGAAACTTGATGTTGAAAGTAAGCGTTCTTGGACTCCTGTGCTACCACTGGCTCGGTCGGGTGGCTGCTAACCCTAAAAGTATTGGACTGACGGTAACATAAATGATGAGACATCATTTTCACCCTCATACTACCAGAGCAGACACGTTTGTAATGTCTAAGCTGTGTTGAGGAATGTCTGAATCTTGATCATTTGAGTTTATGTTGCTCAGTGCTATGTGTGTAACGGCTGACTCTGTGCTCTGTTTCCAAACTACGCTCTCCAGTGCTGGGAGAGTTTTGTTGGCCAGGAGCTTTATCGTTTCCTACTTATGGACTTCATCTTCACTCTACTGGACACCTTGTTCGGAGAATTTCTTTGGAGGTTGGTCATTCATGAAAAATTAAAAGCGTTTTTTTTTCTCTTTTGTTTTTTAAACATGAGTTTATAGCCTCATGTTTGAGGCTATAAACTCACTTCTTCTGCTGTTCTCTACAGGTTGTTTTCTGAGAAGGTGCTGAAGAGAAGGAGGAAACCAGTATTTGATATCGCCAGGAATGTCCTTGAACTTATCTACGGACAGACTTTGGCTTGGTACTAAACCTGCTGTTAAGATGTACACACAGTTATGTTCAGTAAAGTCAAATAGTTTCTGGGTAATGGCAATAAACTTTGTGTTATTTTTTTCTTTTCAGGTTGGGTGTTCTCTTCACTCCTCTCCTGCCTGCAGTGCAGATTCTCAAACTCTTGCTGCTCTTTTACATTAAAAAGGTACTTGCATGGAAATGCTTAACATAAAAGCTTAAACTGAAATAATGAAACATTTGGACAGTTAACATTCAACAAATAAACTTTTAATTTCCCCTGTTTTTTTTTTACTTTATCCTCTGTAGTTGTGTGTGCCTTCAGAAACTCCCAGCTTATTAGACAGCTTCCATTTTTTTGTCCCTTTTTGACCCTGGATCTGTTCTGTCTGTAAATAATGTCAGTATCATAACCATCAAGTATGTGTCGTATACATTGTGTAATATGTGTTTCCTAGTCAAATAGTATAATATCTTTTTACTGTGGCTTTACTTTTTTTAAAACTCTGATGTCATGTCTGCAAAATGTGTGCTCATTTTGACTTTCTATCTTGAGCATGAAAGTTAATCTGAGACCTTGACACCAGTAGTTTGACAAGAAAATCGTGAACTCAGTGGACCCCTAGTTTTGTGAGATTTATGATATTGGAGGTGGTGACCTTCGACGGCCTGTGTTTTCTCTCCTAACAGAGCAGCGTAATGATGAACTGTCAGGCCCCCAGGAAGCCATACAGAGTCAGCCAGATGACCACCGTCTTCATCACTCTCCTCTGCTTCCCCTCCTTCCTCGGTGCCTCTGTGTGTGTCACAATCACCATGTGGAGGTATGCACACAAAACATTTTGGGGCTGTTAACCCCTTCAAAAAATGTATTGATCTTTAAAAAAACAAGTTACATTAACTGGTAACATAGTGTCAAGCAGAGGAACTGTTGCTATAGATACCTGTAATTAAATATACTTTGCACATTAATTTAGATCATGGGTTAAACTATTTAAGAGAGCTATATCTGCAGTCTTGTTATTAGATTTATTCGGACACTTGCCACCCACATTCACCTCAGAGAAAAGGTCAAATAAAAAGTGTCCTGTGTGACACATACAGATGTCAGTCTCAACATTTGTCTTCTGTCCTCAGCATCACGCCTTCCTCATCGTGCGGTCCGTTCCGAGAGCTCAAAACAATGTTCCAGGCGGGAAAACGGTGGGTGGAAGAACTGGAAAAAGATAATCCCAACCTGTCCGTGCTGGCCAGGGCTCACTCCTACCTGGTGGAAAACCCTTTCTTCCTGTTTGTGGGAGCAGGCATCTTCTTGTGAGCGCACGCACACACACACACACACACACACACACATTCAGCTACTGAAAGCTGCAGCAGGTTGGTCCTGCATTAAGACAGATCAGAGAGTCAGCGTGTGCTGTTATCTGTCATTAGGCAAGCGGCAGTACACTATCATACTGCATTATTAATGAAATCAGTGTTGTCTAGTCACATGCTGGTTTTCACTTACCTCATGCCCTCTGTCCTTCCTCCATCAGGATTGTCATCTATTTCCACAGTCAGGTGGTGGACGGTCAAAGGAAGATCATTGGCTTACTTCAGGAGCAGATTGAAAATGTAAGACATCACCTAAATATTGTATATACAGCTCTGTGCAATTATGAAGATAACTATAAAACAAAGTGAAAAGAATGTTTTCCTGATAGTTATTGCTTTTTGATCAATCTGCACAGGAGGGGGAGGATAAGAAGTTTCTGATCACGCGCCTCCAGTCTATCCATGAGCAAAAACGAACCCCCGCTCGAAGACTCAGAAGTCAGGTCAGTCTGTACTGCTCTGGTGCTTTACAACAACTGTTTTTGTCTAAAGCTAAAACTATTTCTATAACCTAGCCTCCTCTCTCCTCCTAATGTGTGTTTTTTTGTAATTTTTCGTTTAGGACTCCAGCTGTTGAGATCCGAACATCCTTTAGACAAGCCTCCTCAATTTTCTGAGCACTGAGGTTTGGAGAAATCTTAAACCAGAATGGATATAACTGGACTAATGGACTAAACAGGGAAGGACACTATATATATATATATATATATATATATATATATATATATATATATATATATATATATATATATATATATATATATATATATATATATATGACCAAATTCAATCATGTATTATGCATTTTAATTTTGACCAGTATTTTAATGGCTGGAGCGTTCTTAGAGAGTCAAAACAAACCAAGTGGAAATATCAGGTGAAACTAAGCTGTCTGCTTTATATCCCTGAATGTTAGACGGTCAGTATAATCGGAGAAATCTTGAAGCTGATGTTAATCAGTTTCCACGGATTTAAGTCATCTCTCGTAAAAGCACTTTCATATTAACTGTGAACAAATAGATTTTATTATTTCTGGTGCAAAAAAACTGTATGTAGTCTACAGTGGTTTTTTTTTAAATAATTTTATCAGTGTGCATGTATGTTGTATAGTAGGTACACTTTGGATGGTGTGAGTATGATAATACTGGAAATTACTTTTTGTTTTTCCGTTTTGTTTTCTGAGTTGCTCTTTTAGTAAATGCTTCTGTATTGTCATACTGGAGCAATTAAATTATGTTTTATCATATCTGCATCTATTTGTATTTATTAGTACTTATATAAGGTGTGGGCACTACAGCACAAGAAGATAAATATTACAAACTTAACAACCTGAACAATAATATGGATACTATTTACATTTATAGTACTTATGTACTTTATAGTACTTAATATAGCAAATATTGTGTTCACAAACATGCAAATAACAACATAAAATGTATTGACACTTACAGTAGCTTACTGTATCTGACTACATGACATTTACAAGATACTTTCAGTAGAAAAATAAATATACAAGCAATTTTATGTAATCTGATGAACAAAGTAATAATCTGAATCTTTGTACCTTTTTATTAGTAAATATTACCCATTAAATTATAATTTTTCCAAAATGAGAAAAAGCAGCTTATTTGGTGGAGGGTAGAAACAGCAGCACCATAGATGGATCTCTGAATCTGATAGTTAGAGTTGACAGAAGAGAGAACCAAGTCAAATTGGGAGGTGTTCAAGCTTGCCCATCAAAACTATTTTAGACTACCACCGTGACAGTCTAAACTGCACATACATATAGTACGGTACATATTTATGTTTGTATGTATGTAGTATATAATATTGTATATAATATATACACACACACTGTACCCACTTTGCATTGTATTTGTGTATATCTCACAATAATAGCATGTCTACAGTATATACAGTATCTGTCTCTATGCAAAACGGTTTTTACTTGCATTTTCTGAAATATTTTAGGTCCATATGTGTTTGTGTTATGTTGTGAATGTGAAAATGAACTGCTACCTCCTGTCAACTCTAGCCACTGAAAAGAAATAGGCAGAGAAATCAGGCCAATTATAAAAGCTGGTCAGTCTGACGTCATGTTGCCTGAGCTCATTACTATTCATGAACTGCCCAGTTGCACTGGGTAAAGGATACTGATAACTAGGCTATCATTGGCTAGCTGTTAGCCAATCGGATTCAAGCCGTTTAGCTCGTTGAATATTAATGAGAACTGGCACAAAGTCTTTCTGCAGGCTTTCTATACCACACTAGTATGACTGGAAACAAGGTAACCAAGCTCAAACGTTCTGGTTTGATTGTATTTCACTCAGTATCTTCAAAACTTATCAGGCACTTTTTTTTATTCTGATGAGTCTTGTTTGTTATTAATTGAAGATGTTGATGTTTGGAAGTATTCACAGTTTTCTCATTAGAGTTCTGTTTTCCTGTTGTCTTCCATCTATGTTCAACATCTTCTTATCTCTGCAGAACGGCTTACTGACACAACGCTAACATTGCTGCGCTTTAACAAAAAAAACAAAAACAAAAAAAAAACACTCAGCTCCCGTTATTGAGCATGCTCAGTAGTTTCCTGGGGTCCATCCCCTGTTGCTGGGCCATCTTCTGCACGTCAAAGCCCATGTGCTTCAGGAACTGGATCACGCTCATCTCCTGTCCTGTCAGCTGGTCCCGAATAGTCGGGCAGGAGGGATTACAGTGTGGCCATGGGCAGCTGTCAATCAAATGTAGAGGGCAACCTCTCATAGGTTGGGTCTTGTGCTTCTGGTGGTTGTGATTGCTGCCATTGATGTGGTTGTTGGCTTGGAGGCTGCGGTCCCAGCAGTGGAGGGCTCTGGGCAGAGAGGTGCCTTTCACCTGAATGTCCATCCAGTAGCTGCAGGGACAAGAAGACACATAGTGAAGAATCATATATGGTACTACAATGTAAAATTTACAATCTGTATACTTGCATGCAACTGTGTGCTGTTCATGAGTCGTAATTTAAAAAAAGAATAGAATTGGGCGATATGACAATTCATTTCTCTGGGTTGTATTATAAGACTGACCAATCAATATTCGAGTCTCAAAAGTCCAATATTATTATACTTACATAAAAAAAGTTTGATATGGATCCCCCTTTTTTAATGACTTGTTACCAATGTAAATTTTGACTGGGACCTTATACAATTGAAAAATGAACTAGTGCTCTCTGGTGGACAAACTGTAACATTGTTTCTAAATTATCTCAAAAGACTTCTTTGGCAATTTGTAGTTATTTATCTGCCAACATATACACTATACAGATACATCTATTATGAGCTCACAATGGTCCAGCCAGTTGATTGGTCTAGCTCTATTGATATTGGACTATTAAGCAAGCTACCGGGCAGCACTGCTTTATAATAATATTAACATTAACAAGATGCTTTCATCATTGTGTTAAAATACCTTGTTAGGTATTTAATTCTGCTAAAATCAGACTTTCTGTTATTTTTATGTACGATTAAGGTAGAGCAAAAGTTGAAGTACCTAAGTAATAGTAGACATTTAATTAAAGGTCCCATGGCATGAAAATTTCACTATATGAGAGTTTAAACATTAATATGTGTTCCCCCAGCCTGCCTGTGGTCCCCCAGTGGCTAGAAATGAAAGAACAAGAAACGGCACGTCCTAAGGAAAGCTCATTATGGGACTGGCTCTAGTGACTGTAATTCTGCACTAAGGCTGAATTTTCGCAAAAAGACTTAAGATATGGTATCAGGGGACCACTAAGGTCTATATAAAAGCATCTAAAAAGGACCTTGTCATGGGACCTTTAAGTATATTCCAATGACGATAAATGTGAATGTATGTATTTGTGCAGTCATTTTACATGTTGAATACTGAGTCATGTCTTTGTATTAATTGCTAATGAAGATAACCTTTAGTATTCCAGTTTCTTGGGTTAGAAAGTTGTATTTACTTACGTTCTAGTAATTAGTTCATGTGATAGACAGGCCGGAGCAAACATCGCCCTGCCATTTAAAAAAAAAAAAAAAAAAAAAGAGTCACATAGTTAACAAAACAGTTGTTGTTACTGTACAGTATCTTGTGTGGGTGTCTTATTTTGTTTGCAGTCTTACGGTACGTCAAGAAGCGTACTCCTCAGCTCCTGTCCCAGGCTCTGTATGTATGTCCACTGGCCCTCGTGGACAGGCTGCCCGGTCAGGTGGATGTTATCGGCCGTCAGCTGGGCCTCGTCAAACAGCCATTGAACAACAAACACCGGACCTGGACAGGAGAGAGGATGAACTGCAGGTCAGACTTTAAGTGACACCCCAGCCTCTGTCTTTATCATCTATGTCTGCCATGTGGAGGGGCTTAGGGTGTTTTGTTACTTACTTTTTAACATGGGGAAGATTTTATATCCAAAGAAACAGTTCCACTCCTCTCCCACATGAGCCAGTCTGCAGCTCTCTGGCACCAGACTATCCCAGTACCTGCCAAGTATCACCACTTTACAAAATCTGTACTGCTTACAAACCTTCCATCAATCAATCCACCACCTTTTAACACCACCTTAATACTATCCACCTGTCCTACCTGATGCCTCTCTTTATGGCTTCAGTGGGGGCACAGCTGATTGTGTCCAGGCAGTCTGTTAATTTGTATTGTTTGTTGTCCAGGAACCATCCGGAGTCAGCCAGGCCCCTGACCTGCACCCCTCGGTGGCCCTGCGACTCCAGCTGTTCCGCAACGTGGTCCACGTTCAGCAGAACACCTGTGCCACCCGCACTGGTGACAGGAATAGTGGAATCAGGGGGTGCAACCGAGTGATTATCTGTGGTGAAACGCACACACACACACTCACGTAGATGTGCTAAACTGACCTGCTTCCTGCCAGAAGCAGAACCTTGGCGTTGTCCAGTCCTTTTGTCAGCAGCTCGTTCACCACCTCCTTAATAATCAGAGAGCCCATGAACGCATAATCACCTGAGAACAAATGTGTTTTTTATTTATCACCATAGAGCTAAGGGACACACAAAGCTTCCACACAACAAAGGCACAGAAAACAAAACAAGTCAATGAGCTCCCAGATCATAAGATCTCTGTCTGTAGCCTCAGATCTGTTTCCTGCTTTTCTAACCCTTTAAATAGCAAGTACTGTACATCACTAATCTTTTTTTCCCGCCAGATTTACAAGCTCGCAATGTGAGTCAACTGATTTATTGTGACGTACTGTGATCTGTCTTCGGTTTGGCTCCGCTCCAAACATCACTGGAGCAGTACGGGATGAAGCTACCGGAGAGAAAGAGCAACACTGACAATTATTTGGATTCAGATGGTTGGCTGATAGCCAACAGATACAGCAGTTGCACAAATAAAAGCCAACCTGGCTGTGTGATGGCAGACTGAAAACAAACAAGGTGTGTGACTTCAAAGACAGATAGCTAGAGTAGGAAGTCAGTGAGTGTTTATGTTTTATTATCTAACAATGACAAGTACAGAACAGGACAAGACTGAGTGTCATCAGGCACTGATGATCTTTTTCATGTATGTGTAAGGATGATAAATGGCTAAAGCAATAACAGCAGAGAAAGAAATAGTACTTACTTAAGTCTCATATTTACTTATTGTAACTGGTAGTAGAAATACCACAATGGAAATTAAAATATAAACCATTAAAGTTATAGTCCTGGGTATTAGAAATGACTTCATTAAATGCAAATAAGTAGAACATAGTACTGAAAGTAAAAGCACTTATTCTACAGAATGTCCTTTCAGAGTGCTAAATTATTATTATATTATTATATTCACATGTAAGAAGTATTTCACATTTGTCTACAGAGAATAGTCCTATAAAGCACCAGTATGTCAACAATTATGAAAAAATACATTGACCCAAACACATAAATATTCTAAAGAGAAGGAGAGAGCAGAGTTCTTACACCATGTTGGCGTTCCACCAGTGAGGGTTTTCCTCTGGCTGAGGAGACAGGATTCCTGTTCCTGTGAAATAAAGAAGGCAAGATCCAACAATAGCTCCACTTTCTGAACAAATGTCTTCATAAGAGTCAAAACACTTCAATAAAATTAAAATAGGCTACAATATTTTAAGCTATACCTAAAGCTATAGTGCATAGTTTCTGTCTCTCCCATGAGGAATTCTAAGTAATGACAACAAAACTGTCGGCGCTTCCACATGATACAAGCCTTCCGTGATTGCACACCACCCCCAACCCTCCTACACACAGTTGCTTGTAACCAAGCAGGACACAGAGGATTATAAACACAATTTTCTGAACATAGCCATACTGAGAGATATAGAGAGAGTTTTGTGGAGCTAAAAGTCTTAATTAGCTTTGTATCAACTCATCTGGCAATGGCTTGAATGTCATGATGTTCATTAATATAAAAAAGTTACACATAAATCTTTAAAATCATTTAATGTGTAGGTGTGTGTTTACTGCATGTGTTTTTTTTCTTGTGGTCAATAAGTCATTAACTTCCTCTGCTTTGGTCAGCAATTACATGC
Source organism: Percina caprodes (assembly GCA_013375575.1). Classification (NCBI taxonomy): domain Eukaryota; kingdom Metazoa; phylum Chordata; class Actinopteri; order Perciformes; family Percidae; genus Percina; species Percina caprodes. The sequence continues at coordinate 3,136,790 of JABXJD010000026.1, forward strand.
AACCATTGAAGAGCTCTGTGGCTTTTGCATTGGCCACCAGTGTAAAGTGTACACAGAGAGGGTGGTGGGGAGAGAGAGCCATAAACAAACAAGCAGTCCCCTGACGGCTCGAGGGAAATAACCAGAGAGTTTGACTTTTAAAGATGAATGCAAACTCTGCTAAAGAGGAAACACAAACATTCCTATGAATCTCCTTCATTCAGGTCGAGTTTGTTTTCCCTAACTGGGAAAAGCAAAAGATCTGTGGGATTGTGCAGAGAGTTTGCAAAAGCTGCACAAACCAGGTAACACTTCAATGCATTTATACGTTTGTCCATAAGATATTAATGTGCATTTCTGTGTCAGTGTATCTGTGTCCCAACCGGCAGTGGCAGATGGCCGCCCACCATGTGTTAGGGTCTGTCCGAGGTTTCTGCCTGTTGAAAGGAAGTTTAGGGGGGGTCGAAAGGATTTTTGGGTCTTTGTAAATTATAGAGTGTGATCTAGACCTCGTCTATTTCTACAGTGTCCTGAGATAACTCATATTATGATTTGACACTATTTGACAACTAAATAAAATTGAATTGAATTAATTGTGCTGCACACACAGTGTTATTTCTATGTTCATTTTATAGTGGCGGCCCGCCATGTCAAAATTTCTGCTGCCACGGTATCAGAAATAGGGCAGACGCACAATGCAGTCGCGGTTGCCTTTTAAATTATCCTGCCAACATAATGCACAAGTAGAAACAACAAGTAGAACATTTCAGAGGTTATTGGGCCTGTCTAGTTTAACTCCACATTGCTTTCGTCCGAGTCGACTATTAAACGAACAGCTCCACCACCAAAATGTCACCATGGTATAATATTATATTATAAATATATATATATATATATATATATATATATATATATATATATATATATATATATATATATATATATATATATATATATATATTGAAAATAGTCTCTATAGGTGTAGTCATTTGGGAATTGGTTTCCCTAAGACCATTTGTAAATAAAATATGCCTCATTGTGTGTGAATAGAGGTGAAAATATATGTGTTTGTGTAGTAGCGAAGTGTCAGTTCCGTTTCATACGTAAAACTTTTGGCGGCGGGGCAACCTCTGCTAAAATTCAGGACAGTGACACGTGTTGTTACCTGTTTTGGTTTGTGGCCACTTGGTGGAGCTCATCAGTCTCCTCATCGTCTCATACCTGCTGTCACAGGTCTGCCTGTTGAAACAGTACCATCCACCTGAACACACACACACACACACACACACACACACATGCATGTCAACAGGTTATGTAGAGCCATGTTTCACTGTCATGAGCTCTACATTTGTGTTAGGTTCATCCTCACCTTCTAAGAACAGCAGCCATCTCTTGCTGCCTTTAGACTCCTTGATGTAGTACCTGTGTGAGAACGCCAAAACAAATCAGTGTGAATCGGTCATGCATACACACACACACACAGATGCATACATACACAACGCAAGCTCTGCTGTAGGGATACTACGTTTGATCCATGAAAGATTTGGCTCTGATCGCACTGCTAAAAATCTCTGCCGAAGGCAGCTCAACAGCTCAAGGTTATTTAAAAAGAAAAAAAACATGAGTAGGAAAAGTCATCAAGCTGTTGGCAGCACACACACACACACACACACACACACACACACACACACACTCACAGAGGCTTGACAGCTTGGGTGGCATATGGAAAGGTGCCTCTTATCCACACACTCACAGTGTTCCATTTTATTTGTGACTTAATACTGTTCCTCATACTCAGCACAATTTATTTCAGCAATAAATTTAATTTTCTTGTAATGTAATTAAAGCATGCCTTGCTTTTTAATAGGTATGATAGCTCAAACCTGATATGGTTCTCATGATTTATTTTTACAAGAGATGTTAGTCACTGTGAACAGTCTGTTATATTAACTCTTAAAAAATCCTGATAGCAGTGGTGTCCTCTAGCTCACCCAGTCAGAGCGTTCACCCCATGTAGGCCAAATGCTTTAGTGGATAGGGTTCGACTCTGATCTGCAGCCCTTTGCTGTGTGTCATCTCTCTCTCCCTTTCATGTTTATTCACTGTCACTTGATAATAAAGGGAAAAGCCCCAACAAATAATCTTTAAAAAACTGCCTCACCTGTTAATGATACAGTAGTCATGAGATAGTATTCAAGCACATGTAATCCTTTCAGTCCATTATATCAAACTTACTGATATTTATTCCACATAGATTTTCCAATAAATCATTCTGCCACTTTCAGATATTTCAAATCATACTGAATCCCTTCCTCTTATCCTCTCAAAGTATTTCATTACCATTGACTGTGAGATGACTGGCACAACACTTAGGGCTCTAGGGAACATGATGCCCTCTATCCACCACTCAACCCTTTTTTGTGTGTGCAAACTTGACTATAGCTGGGATATTGCAGTGATCTGCATGAGACACAGCAGTCAAGGCATATGAGTAAAAAGGTAGTTACTTTTCACTTTTTGCTGCTGAGAATGAAAACATTCTACAAATTATGAGGCACACATCAGTCAAAGCTGCAGTCTAACTTGGACACCTGGGGTACAGTGAGATGAGTTTAGTTTATAACCCAGGACTGTCCTAACACACTCATCTGATGGATTGATATGCAAGTCGTTTAGATAGGATTCATGCAAGTCCATGATTCTTCTATTTCTTTCACTGCAAAAAACAGAAAAATGTTATTGCAAAAGCTATTATTGGTTGTAATTTAGTTTGATCAGTCTAGTTTTATCAGACTCAATAACTTTGGTCCCTCTGAAAAACAATCCCTTACGCCTCTCTCTCTCTCTCTCTCTCTCTCTCTCTCTCTCTCTCGCTCAGTGGTCCTTTGATCCAATTTGGTCACATCCGGAGTGACATGGGCCTGAAGGGCAGTGAAACCTCCACAGTAACACAAATCGGATGTTTGGTAAAGCAGAGCGCGATTTAGCATATGCGCCTTAATGACAATGACATGCCAGATGACGACAGGTCTTTTAAGTGCCATGTAATGAGTTATTGACTAAGTTGAGATGCAGTTCAGGCCACACACTCACCCAGCTGCTGAACCGTCATTGCAAGTCACAGATACATTCTTCAAAAAGTGCAACTTCATGTCTTGATCCAGCTTCTGCGCAGAACACGGGTACAGTGACTGCGCTAAGTTCTTAATCTGTACCATGAAGTTGTCCACGTTGCCCTCCACGGCTGTAAAGTCTAACGGGAAGCTCTCTGCTCCTTCCACCCGCTCCCTGTGCGCTGGAGGCTGCTGCTGCTGCACCCGCCGACTCTGCGCCCGAGCGCCATGTACTCTCCTCGCCTCCACCGGTGCGCTCATGTGGATGAAGAGCAGCAGCAAGCAGGAGCGCACCGCGGACAGACCGGCCCAGCTTACCACACCACGGCTCTGCATATCTAATTGTTACTAGAAAGCGTCTCTCAAATGTTTACAATTATGAGACTTCAGTGAAACACAACATGTCCTAAGAGTCGTTAGAAAAGTGAAAAGTTCTTTGGAAACACAAAGAGACCTCTTGGAAGTTATCGTCCAGGAAAGGTGTGCAGAATGAACGCAGGTTATGGTTCTCCATGGTACATTGAGAGATGGAGAGCTGGTTTAAAATTCACCTCAAATGCACGTGCAGATTCCACATCTCTTTAGTCCTAAATTCGCGAGGGGCCAATACAACCGTCGTTACGCGCATAGAAGTCCTTCCATTCAGTCGTTCAGCCCAGTGTCACTGACGACCTGTTGACTCATTGGTTTAGGTCCTCGTGAGCTGTGGACAAAGTGGAATTTTATTTAAAGTCCCCCTATTCGCCCCTCCTTCCTGCTCCGTGCCCCGTGCTTCTCACTCCCGCGGGCCAATCGTTATTATCGTTGGCTGATGCTCCTCGCGGGGCGTCGGTCTCACACCAAGAGCGCGCGTATGCCTGGCACGCCCCCGCACTCGGTTCACTCATGCACTCGATCTCTTTGATGTTGTGTCATCGTATGACCACCGCTCCCTTTGAAGTGTCTTTGAATAGCGTGTGTGTGTGTGTGTGTGTGTGTGTGTGTGTGTGTGTGTGTGTGTGTGTGTGTGTGTGTGTGGTGCATGTGTGTGTGTGTGTGTGTGTGTGTGTGTGTGTGTGTGTGTGTGTGTGTGTGTGTGTGTGTGTGTGTGTGTGTGTGTGTGTGTGTGTGTGTGTGTGAGGGAGAATTGCAGTTGGACTTGCTGCAGAGGGTCACACCATTCCGCCAGGGCCCAACACAAACACGTTTTTAGTATACCATAGACTGTAAATAATCTACGAGTGACACATGTACTGTGGCTTTAAAAAAAATGTGAGACCCTCATTTTCTTTTTGTGTGTGACTGATATAGAGGAGTCCCTTGTAGATTGCTTGGACATTTGCAGAGGAGAAAAAGTCACTGAGGGGGTTTAAATCATGACTGTGGTAGGCTTCGTGACAGAGACATTATTCGCGTTTCACTCATTCACCAACACACAAATGCAGGTATTGATAAAAACACTAAAAATTGTTAATTGTGAATGAGTGAAATAAAATATTTTCTTTTTTTCTTGTTTGTATTTAGTCTATGATGGGAGACCAAGGCTTTAGAGCAGCTCATCAAACTGCTGGCTGTGAATGCCATGAAACATGTGGACCATTCCCTTCAAGAAAAACGGAATTCTGAAGGTTGGCCCTCACTCTCCTTCCTCAGGGTACCATCCAGAACTCACTCATCTTCATTGTTAACGCGAGGAAAAGAAAGGTTTTCTCCCCTTTCTCTGCTTTGCCCGCCCAGAGAATTTGGCCCACCCATGAGAGAGAGAGAGAAACATCATGGCTTTCAAACAAGCAAAGTGACAGTTGGTCAAGTGATTACACAACAGATGACTAATAAAAAAAGGACATTACGTCCTGTGCCTCACTCTGTCTTTCCCTAACCACTATAACCCTATATGTTTTCATGTACAAATAGCTGCATACCATGCTCCCTTATACCATGGAAAATGTTATGATGTGTAGGCTATGTGTAAAATATTCCCTCATTTGGGGTTTTGATGATTTTGGTGAAGAATGCTCGACTGGTTCCAGATCTAGTAAATTTAAATGCCATAGCATATAATTCACTTCATTTCACAGCAGACATGTTGACTTGTTACAGCAGGACAGGCACAGGTTTAATTAACATTAATTAATTCCATTTAAATGTCCCAATTAGCAAGCCAGCACAGATAGAGCCCTGAACTGACATAACTGTTTAGCACCATTAACTGAATTACTCATTGCTGTTATTTTTTTACTGTGACATGTCAAAATGTATAATCATACTTAGAAATAAGCATAATCTAAAATTGTGGCTTATGTGGAATTTATTTAGGCCTAATATTTGGAATATATTTGACAATATGTTGGTTTTCATGGGGATAGTTTTTCACAGTTAACAGTTTCTTTAACAACAGTGAGATCTGAGTGTTTGAAATAACCATGGCATTATTTAAATTGTAACCACAAAAAAATGTCATGACTCCCCATGGAAAAAAAGTCTTATTTTAATTTGGGTGAACTGACCCTTTAAACCCTGCTGGTGTTTTGTCAATAAAGTTTATTCAAATAAACACCGCGACGTCACGACAAACAATGGCAGCCAGTGGTACAGCTGTGACGGTTCTCACTCCTAATGGGAGAAGACAAACAGTTAAAGTGTCTCCAAACACACCGTTATTACAGGTAACTTGTGCTTTAAATACTATTCGTGTTTCTAACATGGACGGCTTGTGTCTTTATGTTCCTTTCTTCCAAACCAGAGCAAACCATTCTCCTCCTGTTAGCTTGTTAGGCTAACAGTAGTTAGCCAGTGACAGATCAGTTTCTGTTTTCGTTTTGATGAAATCACAAGCTTTTGTTAATTAGGTTGCAACTCTCTTACTGAGTTTATATTTGTTCTCTTCAGGTGCTGGAGGATGTCTGCAAAAAACATGGGTTTAACCCCGAGGATCACGGTTTAAAGTGAGTATCAGTTTGATTGATGCTAGCTGTCCCAGTAATGACATTTAAGCTAAATCAGAATCAGAATCAGCGTTAATGTAAAGTATGTGTGAACACATGCAGGGAATTTGACTCCGGCTTTTTCTTGCTCTCAAAGTACATACACAGAAATAGACATACGGCTAAAAACAAGGAAAGCAAAGCTGAACAAGGTAAACATACATATTTGTAATATATTATTTACAGACATAGGTTTGCATACAAAAAGTTGATATACATTGATACGTACATACACACGTGTAAACAAACATATGGTGAATGTAAACAGTAATACAAAACTGCAATGCAAAAGTGCAAATGTTGCTGGAATAAATAACGGATTGCATATTGTATATATCTGAGGTAGGTGGATATACCTATACTATATTGGGACTATCATATAGATATACATATACATATCTAATTTGTACAGGTGAGATAAAACTCAGGATTTAATATACTGTATACAGTGGAACAAAAGAAAAAACATCCAGGTGACAATTGTTACTAACTTTTAATGTGTTCAATGTAATTTACAGTCAGGGATCATGTGATTTCTCCTCTTGAGAACTCAGTAGTTCTGGAGGAGATATTTTGTCAAATGTAGTGGTGCTCTCTATTTTTTATGATTATATAGGAAAGATTTGATTGTCCTGTCATGCTCACTGGCCTCTCCTCTGTCATCCACATTTCACAGGTTTCAGAGGACTGCTGTTGACCTAACCCTTCCATGGAGGTTTGCCAACCTGCCCAACAATGCAAAACTGGAAATGGTGACAAGTACAAGGAAACCGGCTGTAGCTGACAGCCAGGTTAGTTTAAACAAAGTGTGCGTGTGTGTGTGTGTGTGTGTGTGTGTGTGTGTGTGTGTGTGTGTGTGTGTGTGTGTGTGTGTGTGTGTGTGTGTGTGTGTGTGTGTGTGTGTGTGTGTGTGTGTGTGTGTGTGTGTGTGTGTGTGTGTGTGTGTGCGTGTGTGCGTGTGTGTGTGCGTGTGTGTCAGAACGAGACGGAGACAGTAAGTGAGATAGCAGTGTTAAACTATAAATTAATAATAAAGACACATAACATCAGTCATCAGTGTGAGTGTGTACAGTAAGTACAATATGTAAGGTTACATAATGATTGCCTGCTAGTCGGTATCACCTGTAGCATAAGCGTACAGTAGTAGCTTGATCCTCAGAAACAGAAAAATGTAAGCTTATCACATATATATAGTTTAACGTGTGGAATGTACATCTCATATGTTTGTATTTCCAAAACTATGAACAACTGTAACACTTACCTTTTTTGTGTTTGTTGTGCAGAATATATTTTAATTGTTTAAGTCATCATCAAGAACATTTTAAATTATTGGCTGAGAATTAGGCTTGAGAAATAACATTGATAATAATATTGTTTATTATTATTTATAGACATTGTTAATTTCTCTCAAGTAGATTAAGTTCAAAATATGGTTTTAGTTAACTGTGATGTAGACTTGGACTTTGGACCAACAAAGTGTCTCTGTCAGGTGTCTTAACATGATGGTGGTGGTGGTGGAGAACACTGTTGTAACGTGTTGGCCAAAATGTCTTATAGGTGTTCAATTGGATTGAGATCTGGTGACTGTGTTTTCATCAAACTATTCAGTCACCCCTCTTGTCATGTATCGAAGCATCTGCATTCTTTTAATTTCTCTCTCACTCTTTCATTCAGGCTTTGTCACACCTCTTCATATCACAATATGATGATTAGGACCGGGTATCAAAATACAGGGGATTCCCCGAAATGAAAGAAACATATAGTGATACTGGTGCCAAAGGATCAGTATTGTATCACATAAAACTATAAATTAGAGGTGTAACAATACATCGATCTCAATCTCTATATCGATTAATTGATCAAAGACCCAAAATCAATGATGCAAAGTGAAAATATTGATACATATCAGCATCTTTAAAATGTGCCTTTATTTTGAAATTCCCACTTCATATTTATTCTTTTTATTAAAAAGTGAAAGAGCTCAGTAATAAAATTGTCATATCATATTTTTGTTGCTTTTTGTTTGTTGATATAAATGTAACTGGCTCTGTTGAATGAGCCTCTTATCGTCTCACATCAAACTCAGGCCCCGGACTTGAAAGGCTTTATGATATCGGCAGATATCGTATTGTGATAAAACTTGCGATTTACAACTTTTAGAAACCATGTCAAGATATTGATTAATTGTCCCAACCATAATTATGTTTGAGGGAAAAATCCCAGATGATGATGATGGTGTAGCCTTTTATTGCAATTTCACTATTCTTTTGGTGTTTTCTGTCAGCTGTATATGTGGGGTTTTATTATCAGTACCTGGAAATTCATTAATCCTGTGTGTGTTGCAGCCTTCACTCTGATCTGTATCCAAAAAACACTTTGTTGTAGCTGAGCTGTAGTTTCCTATGACATCATTGCATTATAATCTAAGCAGTAAAATCACGGCTGGGTTTGATCTGTTGTTCTGCTCATTTGATGGATAGTTGACTGTTGATACCTCACAGGTTTTATGTACTCACACACACTCACACTCTTGTACCACACACAGGCGCTTCCAACATTTACCTCAGCCAAACTGGTGCATGAGAGAGTTTTGTGTTGGGCTGCTGACAGCCATAGAGCTCTTTTCATCTCACCCGGCGTGCTGATGTGCAGCGTGCCGATGTGCTGGACAACAAGGTTGTTGAGTAAACATAAACAACTAGTAGAATGACTCAGAGAGATAAAGAACAACAGAGACTCACACTGATGCCTGGTGTTACTCATTTCCAGACTGAGGTAGGCCCATATGTGCAACTTAATCAAGTTTGATTAGCAAAGAATGTTCTTGCTGCAAAATGGCTTGAGACTGTAGAGCCAAGAACTTACAAAAGACCAGCTAGAGAGATTTTGATACTTTTATATAGTGAGTGTCCTTCCTGCGTTTAAGGTAACTTTTTGTCACACATGTCTACATTGTGCAAGGTTAAGATATGTTTTGCATCCACCTATTTTTAACTTTTGTATTTTATAGTGTTTAAAGGCAACTCAAATTGTTAAATAATTTAAAGGAAAAAGTCAGTGGGACACTTTAATGTGTTTAACATGCTTGTTAACTGTTTATGCAGGTTTCCATTTTTTTGCATGTTATTTACCTTTTTGTCTTTATTTAAATCTTTGCAGTATTTCATTAGAAAAAACATAAATGAAAAAAGTCTGGTGTCCAATGTTTCTATACTATGTATTTTTAGATCAAATCCAACAAGCGTCCTTTGTCACTAGCGATTATTGTAATAAATCCAAAATCTGCCACACAACGTGACCCTTTATAAATTGATCTTACAACTGCCTTTAGTAAATGCATAGTTCTATGAGACTTTTAGACTCCCAGCTCAAGAAGTGTGGATGGACTATTGTTGATAATTTAGTGTGTTTGATTCCTGTATTATGGTCAGTGTGTAAAGTGTGTTTATGGTCTTTAAACTACAGTTGGGTAAGACTTTGCTTTTATATCTTTCAGGTGCGGATTGCACTACAAATGGAGGACGGTTCTCGGCTCCAGGGTTCCTTCTCCTGTGGACAGAGTCTGTGGGAACTGCTTACACATTTTCCCCAGATCAGGTGCGTGTATGAGCATGTACACATGTGCAAAGTTTGTGTGTGTGTACATCTGTCTTTTGTGAGGCCCAAACATAGAACTAATTTGAGGAAATTTTTTGGAACGTGAAGACATGTTTTCTGTTTCTAACTTCTTCACAGGCCTGTTCAAGGGTTAAGACTTGATTTCAGGTTCAGGGAATTAAGTTGGGGTTATACATTAAGTTTAGAGTTGCTAAATTGGAGGATCCACTGGTTCTCTAAAGTATTTATCCCCATTCTGTATTCCAATTTCAAACGTTTCTTTAAACAATATCCCAATGGTACTTAACATGGAAACACAGGAGTTTGGTCACTGGTAATGCATACCAGAGGAACACAGTTCATTGTAGGGCTTGATATTGGTACTCTTATCTTTAGGTATTGACCGAAATAGGCCACTACCAAGTAGTATCGAAACTTCTCCAGTCAAACGGTAGCTGCATTTGATCCTTTTTGCACCTAGCTTTAGAAAAAGATAGAGATGGTCTGATACCATTGTTTTGCTTCCCGATACCGATTCTGATACCTGAACTTGCGTATTGGCCGATACCGAGTACTGATCCGATACCAGCGTGTCATATATTTTATTATATTTTAACAGCTGTATACTACTATCCCTGTATGGATGCACTATGATTTCTATCTTTGTTGTCGTTCTGACTCAGGTGAAACTCAAACAATGAACTCCACAGAACTTTCTTTTTTCATCCAGTTTGACGGTCAGTTATAACAGAAAAAGAACATAAATAAACTATAACATAGATTTTCCTTAGGGCTTTATTATGTGGTATTGGATCGGTGCATAAACTCCAGTACTTCCTGATACCGATACCAGCATTTTAGGCGGTATCGGAGACTAAACCGATACTGGTATTGTATCGGAAGATCTCTAGAAAAAGATCACTATTTGTTTGGTTTTGCTAGACACCAATACATGTGACCAACTACAGCAGCAACTACAATCCATACAGTCTGTGGTGCATGCTTCAATTCACATGATGGGTATTGAATGAAGTAGAAAAAAGGTACCAAATTAAATACTCTATTGGTATCATTAAGGGTACTGGTATCAACATTTATTAAATAATACCCAGCCCTAGTTCATTGCTTTGAAAATTAGTTTCATTATTTTATATTGATTTGATACATTTGTCATATTGTACTAATTATCGGTCATACAGCCCTAGTAAGGTGCTAGAGATGGTCCTTTAAAGTATGGACCACAAACCTGTTTGTGTAGCTTTCGCTTTCCACTTAGTTGGAAAGTAAAGTTGATCATTGTTTAGGAATGAACGCAGACCAGCACTGTGTTAGATAACATCCATTCTTCTCACCACTCGTACTTTAAAGTTTAAACTTTCCCACACACACACAAACACGCAGCTGTTACTCAGTAGTTCCAGCTGTGCGGTCCCAGGTGCTCATGAATCTGTCCAGCCTTCATCTCTATTAAATGACATCATCCAGGGAAGTTATGCTTCCATGAAATGAATATTAGCCCCACATCAGCATGAAAGCTCTACAAATGTTGTGAAGCAGAGGGCAAAGCTTTTTCAGAACTGAGGAGAACAATGGTAAAACATTTACGGTTCAATTAGTTTCTACACAGGATTATGCACACATGGTTTACACATGTAGACCGCGTGCCACTGCATCGCATGAGGTTTCATTGTAAAATCCCAGGAATAATTCACCTGAACTAAGGGAAAGTCACTTCTGTGTTTTTGTTTTGTTGCTGTTAAAGCTCCCATAATTTTAGATTTTTTTATTTTTATTATTTGATTTCAGTGTGTCGGAGCTGTCTGAGTCAGGATCCACCCCTGTGTGTGTTTTCATGAGAGATGAGGTATGCAATGCTCCTTTTATCTTTTCATTTTTCAAGAAAATGAAATTACTTTTACTAATTTGGTTACTGTGTGTGTGTAGGTGAGTGGGGAAGAAGCACTCAAGAAGGCCACTCTGAAGTCTCTAGGTCTTACAGGAGGAAATGCCATTGTCAGGTAGGCTGCTTGTGTTCAAGCTGATTTGAATAATTTAATTTTACAAACAGAACACTGTAAGTAAACTTGAGACTTATGATAAAGATATTGTGTCCATTTCTGTGTAAGGTTTTTACTCAAAAAGAACAAAGCACAGGGAGAGGAAGTTGGCAGAGAAGCCACTGAAACAGCTGCTATGCCAACTACACCTGTTGCCAAGGAAACCACACCTAGCCCCTCATCTCAGCCTGATGCTGCTCCGTCACATACAGAAATGTCCACAACAGAGGAGCCAACTAAAAATTCAAGCCCCCAAAGGCCAATCGAAGCCCCCCCTGCTCCAACTCCCGCTTCTGCTGCAAGCAGCACACTCCCCATTCAACAGGAAGAGGTTCCGATCTCCCTTCCTGCAGTTCGGTCAAAGATTCCTCCCGTCGAGAGAGGAAGGCCAGAGGAGGATGGCGAGGAAGCGGGGCCATCAGGACTGAACTCTCACCCATCTTCTTCCTCCTCCTCCTCCGCTCCCTCAGCTCCTTTTATTCCCTTCTCTGGAGGCGGTCAGCGCCTTGGGGTCCCCGGGGAGGTGCAGTGGGACGCTCACTCTCTTCATCAGCATCATCTTCTTCATTGCCAGGTCTGACTGCAGCAGTAGAATCACCCAAAGCCAAGAAAGCGAAATCCAGCCACGGTTCTAGCACCAAGGTGAGCCATATCACTGCAAAAGTGCAAATGAAGGAAGTCCTGATATCTTGTTGTAGTATTATTTTTATTTAGTACAAGCCTCAGAAACTGTAATGGACAAACAATCTTTCCACAAGTCATTGAGTAGAACTGGCAGCCCTTCTGTTCCTTTTCATAGCCTCAAACCACTGCGAACAAGCCAGACGATGACATGGATCAAGGGGAGGAGTTCTTGGAGGTAAAACCATTTATTTCCGACCGTCAGACCTTTTCAGAAGTCTCTAACGTGACACCTTGAAAAAGCCAATGACACAATATAGTCTCGCTTTGCCAGACCTTCCTCCACAGTGCTGCATGGGAGGGTCTGGCTTGTCCACACAGCATTCGGGATGGGAGAATGGTTTATTGGCATTTCGTTAAACCAAATTGAAATCTCCTTGGGCGGCACTAAACGCTGCATGGAGCCTTGGTGCCGCTCAAAAATAGCCTTGTGAAGAAACTTGTCTTGTGTACGTTCAAAAGTTGTTTTAGTCAGAAAACTCAGGTTGGACAGATAGTCTAGCTAGCTGTCTGGATTTACCCTGCAGAGATCTGAGGAGCAATTAACCATAGTCCTCATTATAGCCCAACCGATAAAGGATTTTTAAGGCCTATAATATTTGGTTATATAAAAATCCAATATAAATTATCTGATTTATAAAGTTCTGATAAATAAATGGCTCAAAAATACAAACTTAAGATATGAAACTTAAAGTCCTTTTGAACAAAAACACAATAACCAAAAAAAATCTCATAACATGGTTGACTGTTTTTATTTTAGTTTTTAAATATTCATTTATCAGAATCATTTATAATGACAAATGATTCTAATAAATGAATATTATTTCATATATTTTTTATTTTTTATTGGCCGATACCGATAGTTCGGGAAAGGTCTAATATCAGCCCGCTGATATATTAGTTCGGGCTCTAGTCCTCATAAATCCACCAGAGTTTAGAATTCCAACACAAAGGAAGCGTAAGGTAACGGAAATTAGCTCGAAAAATAGGACAAACGGTTGAATATCCCGCGGTAACAGGAAATCCCAGAAGGGTTGTGGCTATAGACAAGACACAATGTGATTCTGTAACTATTAATAAGGATTTGATGACTATTAAATGACGTTGTTTGCCGTACATCAGCATGTACCTGCACGTCACACAGTATCTTTGCCTCATGTCTGTCCTGAACCCCCCCACATACACACTCTCCCCCCCTGGTGGGGAGATGCGCCTTTGAAAACCTCTGCTTTAGATGAAAACATCAGTGTGGATTTTAATGTCTCCATCTTTTCACTCACTCACTCACTCACTCACTCACTCACTCACTCACTCACTCACTCACTCACTCACTCACTCACTCACTCACTCACTCACTCACTCACTCTCTCTTTCCTCAGCCAGTAGAGAGGGAGCTTCTCATCTACCACCTGGACGCAATGTCCTGTCACTCTGAGGACCACAGGGATCTGCCTGACGAGTTCTTTGAAGTGACGATGGATGATGTACGCAAGCGCTTCGCCCAGCTGAAAAGCGAGAGGTGGGAGAAGGAAGTACATGGAAGCAGTTGGGTGACTTTGGGTCAGAGGACTGCGTGTGATATTTGGTATAAAACTATAAATACGTTGTTGCTGCAGAAACGCGTCTGGTTCCGATGTGTTCCGGCACTGTTTGTAACAGATAATTAGTCACTTTGGCATTTGGTCCTGCGGTGTTTTGTCGATGTATAACCCTTAATTGCAGAATACCATAGGAATGATGAGAGGCCATAGGCAGGCAGAATGCCGGGCATCACTGCGTGCGTTTTGAAGTTTTCTTTTATTTATTATGAGTTTGAAGTTTTTATTTATTTATGAGCGCTTCTTCAAAACAGATGCAGACAAGTTTACTCTGTGCTCTCTGGATGTGGCCATAGCAGACCACAGCTGCGTGTGTGTGTGTGTGTGTTTGTAAACCTTTTCTCATTTATAAGACACCACGTACACTACAAACGCTTCTAAATATGGCATACAGGGAGCAATTAGCAAGCCTGTTTTCTGTTGATGTTTGACCTCCAGCCCTTGACCAAACACCGTCAGGTTGAGACCTCACTGCGTACATCCTTTAATCTCCGGCGACGTTGACTTAGCTGGTTGCCTCATGGCTACACTACTACCGCGTCAATGACTGCAATTACCAAGGGGGCAATTAAGCCGACCACAGCAATTCGTTTCTGCCTCTGTCACGCACGCACGCAGGCATGGCCACACACGAGTAAGGGTAGAAGATGAAATATTTTTTGCTCATCTTTCCCATTGTCAATTCCACAGTGTGCTTTTTTAAAAAAAAATTTCAGCTCATTTCAATTATAACTGTGTCCGTCTCTTTCTTCCTCGTTCCTCCAGGAAGTTACTGGAGGAGGCTCCACTAATGACTAAATCTCTGAGAGAAACCCAGGTGAAGGAGAAGATGAAAAGATATCCCAAAGTGAGCACAAGTGACAGACACTTCATCACAATCCTGTTTTTAAATGTGAAATATACAGCCTTTGAATAACCTGCTGCCACTGTTTGTCTCCAGGTGGTCCTGAGGGTCCAGTTTCCAGACAGACATGTTCTGCAAGGCTTCTTCAGGCCCTTGGAGACAGGTGTGTGACTGTGTGTGTGTGTGACTGTGTGTGTGTGTGAGACTGTGTGTGTGTGTGTGTGTGTGTGCTGGCTAGCCACAGGTATGGCTGCAATGTTAAAGCTACTTGCGGCTCCCTCACCACATTTATGACTCTAGCCACACCAGAGAGAGAAATAATGAGACAGGTCTGTAATTCCAGCGATTAGAGCCACCTCAGCCCCAACATCAACACGACAACCAGCAGAACAACAAATCTGAGGGGAATTCCATCTGAAAAATGAATTATACTCCAGGCAGCGACTGATGAAGGTGCGGATAGATCAGTTTGTCCATGCTTCACTTGATGTTCTGGGTTTGTTTTGTGTCCAGTTGCTGCCCTGAGGCATTTTGTGAAGAGTCACTTGGAGGATCCTCAGCTCAGTTTCTACCTGTGTAAGTGTCATTTAATGTTCCCACTAATTGATCACAACATCATTAAGCATAATAAATCAACAATAACAATCTCCCAAATCTCAGCAATTGAATTAGTGAGTACAAAGTTGTCAAAGCTATGATAATAAGATTTAATTTGTATTAAACGGGAGTCTTCTTTTAAAATGTATCAGTCATCGTCAGGACATCATTTGTCAGCTTTTCTCAGTGTTTTTGTCCAATTCTTGATTTATTGTACAGGCCAGTGCCTTAGGCATTAGAGTTAGTGTTATGACAGAAGCCTAATCAAATTGTAATGATGGTCAGAGTTGCTAAACAGGCCACACAGATTTATCTAGACTAGATTTACTTTTGTGTAGGAAAAATGTGTTTCAACTAACTTGCTGTTATGCACCCTTTTCTGAAAAGCAGTGTAATCAATTCAGCCTTCCTATTGTACCGTTTCTGTTCATTTTACATGAAAACGGATCATGTGGCAAAGCTTGCAGTTTAACAAAAAACCTTTCTGCAAACACTGGTTTCATTTCACTTTCCAGTATCAGTAATGACTTCAGTGTAGATTTGAGCAGGTATGATAATGTGCCCTCTTTCTACCTTTTTGCTGAAAACTTTCTTTTAGTCATCACCCCCCCAAAAACCATCCTTGAAGACCCCTCAGCTACACTGTTTCAGGTAAGATCCTGCAAAGTGCCATAAAAGTCTTTCAGCAACACTTTCTTTAACCTCAATAATAAACAAAATGATTTGACTAAAACAAACCACATCACAGGCAAACTCCAGAAAACCACAACTACAAAACTGACTTCCCATCTTTGAAACTATCGCAACGCACGCACGCACGCACGCACGCACGCACGCACGCTTGCACGCACGCACGCACCCACACTGACTGACTGTAAAATGTATCGGCTGGTCCCTCTCTCATCTTCAAAGCCCCACCACATTCCCGTTCTCCCCCTTTTCTCTTCGTTCCTACACTCTCTCACACTTGTTTCCCCCTTCTCCACTATCCTTGACCCCAGCTGGGCTTGATTTTCCCCAGACTGACACATGGGGTTAATACAGGCCTTCCTTTGATCTTGACACTAACACACATACACAGAGCGATGGGCACCCTTGATGCTTTGTTGCCTTTGAGTTCAGAGCTATTCAAATAATGAAAGAGAGTGAAGAGATACAAATGAAAAACAAGAGGTTGTTCTCTTGTACAGTTCATCAGTCTGTACCCAGACGTGGACTTATATTTTAGATCTATTATTTTAGAATAACTAGAGCATTTTCGTCATCAGTGCCTGCTGTTTTTTTTCTTCTAACACTTAGACTCAACCATAAGTAAAGGAATGAAGGGGAGGAAGAGAAAGTACAATAATACATGAACAATATCTCACTCCTCAGAGGGATTGGTACAAACGATCCTTGTGTGTGTGTGTGTGTGTGTGTGTGTGTGTGTGTGTGTCCCTGTCCCTCCCTTTTTGGGTGCCACAATCTCTCTGAATCAGATCTGATGTTCCAATTCTAGTTTGCCCGTTTCTCTTTTTTCATCTTTGTGTCCCTTCCTGAACTCTCCCTCCCTGTTTTCACTACATGTCCCTCTCCGGTACCCCAACTCCAGCTTTCTCCCCTCGTCCACCACCACCACCACTGCTCTCCCTCTCTCCGGCCCTCTCTTGTGCCTCACCCCCCACCTCCCTCCCTCACCGCCATGTCTCTATCCATTAGGGACTTAAAAGTGTTAAAGGGCACAAAAACAACATCTTTCATCCTCTTGGTGTCATGTCACACACAGTCTGGCTCTGTTTCCCTGTCTATACATCAATCTTTCTCTCTCACACACACACACACACACACACTCTCTTACTCTCTCACTCACTCAGTCAGTCACTCACTCACTCACTCACTCTCACACACACACACACACACAAAAGGAAATCTTATTTTGTCATGTCACATAGACATTTGTGCACACGTCTCTTTCTTACATACACTCACACACACCCAGACGCACACTTTAATCACTTTGTGTCATGTCAGGAAAGGAATGCTTTCCAACCCAGAAGCTCTTTGATACCAGACATCCCCTCCCTCATCCGTCTCTCCCTCTGTCTTCCATCAGGATCTGCTCTGCCTCCCTACCTCCATTCCTGCTCTTTCTCTCTCTCTCTCTCACACACACACACACACACACACACACAGTGAACATCCATCCCAAGTGGAAGTGCCGCTGCCAAAGGAGCAGAATAGCAGAAATGCCCATTGATTCAATATAACACATTGTTTCCTGCTCATAGAACTGCAATAATAGCAATTAGTCCAGAGTTTCCCAATTTAGCAACCAGTTGGTGAGGGGTGGCAGGAGAGAAAGGACAGTGTGTGTAAGGTTGTAGTGGAGGGTAAACCCAGTGACAGCCATGCCACCTTCTTTTGACACTGTTGATGTGAAACAGTGAATGACTGGGCTAAGTCTGTTTTTGTTATTCTCAACTTTGACTGTTGATTTGAAAATGAAAAGACAAATGATGCTGGCATATGTTATTACCTGTAGCTCGCTAGTGTTATGTAATTAAGCTAATGTTAGTTCCATGAGTTGGTTGAAAATGAAGGTTAAGGTGACTTTCTGATGTTTCAAGCTGACAATGGGTCTTAGTGTGATACTGCTTGAAAATACATAATAAGAAATAAGAGGAATAATAGTAATTGTAAGAATAATAGTCTATAAAATGTTAGATGATTGAGAAAACACCACACACCATTTCCCAGAGCCCAAGGTTATGCCTTTTGAGTGTCTTGTTTTGCCCAACCAACATCCTTAAGTGTCAGTTGATGTGACATTAACTGCTCAACCAACAAAAAGTTATAACAACTCCCTGATGGTGTCTGTTAACTTGGATTTAGGTATGATAAGGGAAATATTACCATAGATGTTATGATGTGCAAAAGCCATAGTCAAATGTTCCATTTCTGTGACAAGATGCTGTCAAAGTACTTGAGAATAAAGTTGAGGTTTGTCTTGATGACCAGCAGCTGAAAGGGATTTTACCAAAAAGTCATTAATCATTAAAAACAACTCAACTTCGTACTTCAGCTTACTTGTTCTCCCGTGTTGCTCATATGTTTCTGTGAACGGACATACAGTATGAGTAGAAGACTCTTTGTCTTAAACTAGTCTTGTTTGTCTACTTCCTATTAGTCAAAGACTCGTGCACTGCTTGCTTGCTTGCCTGCCTGTCTGTCTGTGTTTCCACCTCCATAATTGTACGCTTGATAATATCTGCCTGCAAATGGTCCATTATAACCATTAAGACGTTCACCGGAGAGGAGTGTTGTGCTTCAGGGGTGAAAGTGTTTTCACTAACCATCTGATTGTTGCTCATTTTGTGGTCTGCTTCAAAGAACCACGGTTACTGATTGAGATCCTCGAGCGATGACTCAGGCTTGGATGTGGTGGCAGCGCTTGGTTTGCGTGTAGAAGAGAGGCAGTTTTGTTTAGATTTTTCTGTGTTTTTGCTGAAATTGCCTTGTGTGCCAAACATTTTTGATGGCTTCTGTTCACTTCTCCTCCTCTCCCTGTCTGTCTGTAGGCTGACCTGTTTCCCGGTGCGCTGGTGTACTTCGGCTCTGACGCTAAGACAGGTTTTTGATTCTTTTCGGTTCTTTTCTTTCATATGCTGATTGTGAATTAGATACTGGTGTATTACTGAGGAATGTAATATATTATATATGTATATGTGTGTGTGTGTGTGTGTATGTATGTGTGTGTGTCTTCTCCACAGATATTTACATTAAGAGGGAGCTACTTGAATCCTCTGTCTCAGCCTCACAAGCAAATGAATCCTTTGCAAGGTATGTGTGTGTTGTTAAATGTGTGCCTGACCGTGCGTGCATTAGGGTGTATATGCACTTGTATCCCGCGGCAACCAGCCTATTTTCTTGTCACAAAGCTGTCATCATTGGAATCCCTTTGAGGTTCAGCCTAAACAGCAGGTGCCCTCATGCGCCCTCATTTCCTACACACACAAACACACACACACACACACACACACACACACACACACACACACACACACACACACACACACACACACACACACAGACCATTTTCCAGTCCTTTTAAAGATAAAGCCGATTCGGGGTGGCCTCTAGCTCTCCCATTAAGAGCGTGCGCCCCATGTAGGCTGAGTCATTTTGCAGCGGCCCGGGTTCGAGTCCGACCTGCAGCCCTTTCCTGCGTGTCATCCCCCATCTCTCTCCCACCTTTCCTGTCTATCCACTGTCACTATCAAATAAAGGGAAAAGCCCCCAAAAATAGTCTTCAAAGATAGAGCCGATTTCTCAAAAGTGACCCCCAACTGTTGTCCTTTTTGCTTTTAAATGGATACAAGAAAAAAAAGATACTTTCATCAAATCATTTTTTCTGGAGACACATTTGTTTTATATTTCAACCTTTTTTTTTTTTCACCACCTCAGCTGCATGTTCCGGTCCCCAACACCCTCCTCTAGCTCTGAGGGCTCCGAGGAGCTGCTGCCTCCTCCAGAGCCCAAGGCTGACACAAGCGAGGCCACACAAGACGAGAGAGACCCGTCTGCACACACCCAGGCTGCTAAACCTTCCAGATCTGACCCGTGCAAGGTGCCCAAGTGGCTCAAGCTTCCAGGTGAGGATGGTACAGGATGTAGAGCTCATGTACTAAAACAATCATAGTCATTTCGGCCCCACCCCTGTAGTTTGGTTCATTTGGTCCAGACCAAGGAAAGAATGTATTAATTGTTGCCTTTTAGTTCTTATCCTGTTCATGTTCACACTGGCTTTTTATAAACAAACTCAAAAGCTGTAAACAAAGTCATAGGACTGACGTAACACATTGATCTGAACGTTATAGAGACCGTTATCCTGCGTCATCAGCACTACTGTATATGGTGACGCTTAGTTATTCTAACTGTGACTCACACTCTCCAGCAGAGTTTGAGTAAGTAACCACATACGTAGTCAGGCTTTTAAAGGGGTCTGCATGATTTTCTCTGGTTCTCATTTTGAGCTCCTCATTATGACATTTTGTTTTGGCAGATAATGCCCCGGTCCAGTTCTGCAGTACACATGGTGTAGAAATGTATTTCCTACATGGCAGCAAGTCAAACAGTGTTTCATAAAACACTTTATAGGGCTGACTTGCTATAATTGAACAATATAAACAGACTTAAAGAAACTTGCTAGCTTAGCATTACTTAAGGCTACAAACAACCCATAATGCAACACTCCCAACAGAAGCCGTTTATACACCAGGCCAATACAATGTCTTAAAGCAATCGCTTCCCGTACAGTTTACGATCAAAAGGTCTCATAGTAGTTTAGCTAGTTTAAACACATCTCTTAAATCTTGTGGCTGGTCTGCTTTGCTTTCACACGACAAACAAACCACAGCAAAGTCCATTTGGAAGACCCACCTTTTTTAGGCCATGTAGGGCTGGTTGTTTGGTCCGTTTGGACTAGAGTTCAACTGGAATCTTTCACACCAGCCCAAACAAAGCACCTTAGGACCCGATCAGACGGAGCGTGTTGTAGCAGCCTGGGGCGGGTTTTTGTAAGTGTTTTCAATGAGGGTGAAGTGTTTTGCTTGCTGCCGTTGCGTTGCTGAGCACCTCAGTTTTTTTTTTTTTTTCCCGGAGTCCCCAAGAACGCCTTAAGTTGAAAAAACTTAAACTCAGAGCGGAAAAAACACCTGATGTCATTTAGCTTCAGAGCAAAATAACACTTGGCTGAGGACGGGTGATTCGATTGTTGCCTAGCAAGAATAACAAAAAGATCTGGTCTGATCGGGGCGTCTTAAACAAAAAAGGCATTGCACTGCGCCTCTAGTTTTGCAACCTGCAAACGCACTCTGTTTGATCGCTGTCTTGCACACCCAAAAAAAGTAAAAAAAAAGTATTTCAACCTCAGAGATGACATTCTTTTTTTCCTGTAGCCAAAGAACAGAAGGCTTTGAGCCACACGATTGTTGTTGTGGTAGACACACACAGACACAAACACACCAACCCCAAAACCACAGTCAATAGGAAATTGACTTTTGAAAGCAGAATTCCTTATGACTCAGAAGGATGCGTTTTAGGATGAACCAATTAGTTCAGGATGGTCAACCCCTCTGGCCCGGGAGACCACTACAAGCACCCAGGGCCCAGGGAGAGAGAGCCTGCTGCTGGGCCACATCACACAGCATGGGCCCCTGTGGTCTGTCCAGGCACGGCGCTTTTCTGTTGTTCTATTGTAATGTTTCTGGTAATCACTGTATTGATGTTTTTGTTTAGAATTATGTTCCCTTTCCTCTCTCTGCCTGTCTTGTTTGTGTTTTTGTGCACATTTGATTTTTGGCTGATCTCTGTGCGTGCCCATGTGCGTCTTTTAAGAAAGTTGAGGCTGCTTTCTCTTTCATTAGGATAGTTAAAAGAAAAAAATTTATTCAGGAATTATAGGCTCCATATGTGGAACCCTACAATACAAAGAACCTAAACACGCACGCACGCACACACACACACACACACACACACACAGTTTGTCCATCAGTGAAGATGCCGGGTAGTTAACTGTCGGCACACTTCTAGTGTTCAGCAGTCTGGTGAATTTCTGGCACGCCAATAAAGCTCGGTATCTTTTGGATAAAAGCTTTCTGCTCCTTTCAGCATCATGACAATCAGCATTATGTTGATGCCCTGTAATGACAGGAGTTATTACACGTCACACGTTGCACATGAGTGTTATGGAAAACAGCCGTCTCTGTGGGATTTAGTGAGTTTAGCATTTTTTTAAATGATTTGCGATGCGTATTTATTAACGGTGTTACAATTCAGTAGTGGTCATACATTTTTACATATCCTGTTGAATGACAACATATTTAAAGGAAAAGTTTAACATTTGGTAAAATATGCTTATTTGCTTTCTTGCTGAGAGTCACGGTCTTTACGTTAAATATATGTATAGCCATGAGACATTTGCTTAGCTTAGCATACAGAGCGGAAACAGCTGGCACGGCTCTGTCCAAAGGTTAAAAAAAGAAAAAGTGTACCAGTAGCTCCAAAAGCTTACTAATTAACACGCTATATATTATTTGTTTAATCCGTACAAAAAACTAAGTGTATAAACCACATGTTGTGGGTTTTACAGGGGTTACGTGCACCACTATTTGTTGGCTGTGCACAGTGACATCATATTTAATGGACAGAGTGGTATTGAACTTCTCACCAACCTTCATAAAGAAAGTGAAAAGTATTTCCCAAAATGTAAATCTCTTCTTTCACATTTAACGGGAGTCGGGTCATGGATTTCTTTTAAAATATCTCAGAGTAAACATTAAACACATATTTTTCTAATAATTAAAAATCAAACCTTTTGTTAATTGTCCGAGCTACTAATTACCGTCTCCTGTTCCCTACACAGGTAAAAAATAAGACCGCTGCGTGTGTTGAAGGGAGGACGTACCATGAAAGACTTCTAACAAGCTGCTTGCAGACTGAGTAGAGCACTTAAACCTTTGCTGCGCTTTGATTAAGGCTCAACTTTGTGACAGCAGAAGAAGAAGCCTGCACTTCACTAGGTTTTAAAACCGTTAAAGTAATGAGAGAAAGACTTCACTAAATAGTGAATATTTCATTGCTCAAAGGATTGTTGTGATTTACTCCGGTTGATCTCTAGGAGCAGAGTTTGCTGAAGAGGCTGCATTTATTCAGCAGGTGACAATGTTGTGCAAAGTGAATAAAGATTGTTGAATTTAAACTGTCTTCTGTCGTCTTGTACTCAAGTTCATATTACACATCCATTGTTCTCGTCTAATTTGCTCAAAAGCCAAGAACCAACTCTGGACACATTACCACAGTTTTGTTTCCATAGTTTCCTGTATGTATTGTGTATATATTGTGGCCTTTGATGCTTCCTCTACTGTTTTTATTTATTTTTTGTTTAAAGATTATTTTTGGCCATTTTTGGCCTTTATTTTTACAGGACAGCTGAAAACATGAAAGAGAAATTACATGCAGCAAAGGGCCAGAGGTCGGAGTTGACCCGGGACCCGCTGCGTCGAGGAGTAAACCTCTATATATGGGTGCCCGCTCTACCAACTGAGCTGTCCACGTCCCCGATCCTCTGTTTTTAACAGGTTCAATAGGAGTGCTCTCTATTAATGGGCAGTCTTTAGTTGGGGACATGAAGGGAGTTTACTTTGCTAACTCTGGATATATACATTATGTTTATGACTGAGTTTTAGCTTTTTCTGTAATTGAAAACTTTTCCTTTTTGAACCAAGACTTTTTTGAATCTGTTTGTTATTCCATATTACTAAATGGGTCAGTAGCTGGAACCAATCATGATGGACAACAAAACCCAGCTAACCTCCTGCTAAAGCTAACTAGCACTGCCACTGTGACCTCACAAAAGCGTTTTTGGCTCAAGAATAACTATGCTAATTATGACATTTCACACTTACCGTATGTCCAATAGGATCAAATGATGTGATGCCATTTTACCTTATCTCAAAAGTCAACATTATAATGTTCTGGAAAAAACGCTTACCTGGCCATATCTCAGGAACAGAAGGGAGAGATTGTGACCATATTTTGCATTGGGTAAGATTTGTGTGGTGATATTCTCTGCTCCCGGGTTAAAGATGTGTGTGAAGCATGGTTACTATATTATGAGTCTGGACAGACATGAATGTAAACTGCAACCTGACTGTGGTGGGACTGGCGGAGAAACACACAACAGCACAGAGGTAGTTCTAATGTATTATGTAGGTTTACATTTTTATATTTGCCAGCTGACCAGCATTAAAACTTTAAGAAATGTGTCTGCTGAACTTACTGCCCTTTGCCTTTGTGGGGGAGTATAGAGCTACAGAAGGCTATATTCGAAGAAAGGAAGAAAACTTTATTTTCATTTCCAGGGCAATGAGGGAAAGTACATCAGAGGCACTGTATGTGTCTGAGTTTCTGCGTAAGTGAACGTTGGTGTTGATAAGCAGCTCAATATGTTTCAGGTGCCTCCCTGTAACCATGGAGACCACAGCTTTGATCTAACAGAACAGACCTCATAATGCACAGATTCACGCAACCACTAACTCTCACATGCCCTGACTTATTTGATCATCCACAGGTAATAGTAAACAAGCAGCATGCAGCCATTTTGTCACACACACACACACACAAACACACACACACACACTCTTCCTCAGCTTTCTCACCAGCTGCCCCCTCATTTACATTTAGCGGCAGGAGAAACTTCAAAAAGAGGCCTAACACAGAGGGGAGTAGGACTCTTGCTCTCTCGCTGTGTTTTGGGAGTATGAGGGAGGAGTGCATTCCATCCACTTGTCTGACACACACACACACACACACACACACACACTTTCTGTCTCCCTCTTGCAAATTAATTACTTCCAACTGCCCCTGGAGTCTTTGAGGCCAAATAAAGCGTCAGTTTGTGTGTGTTGTGTATCAATGAGGGGAGTTTAACTTTCTTATATTCAGGTGTACACAACTTTACTGTTACACAGAAACTGCCTTGAAAATTTCTCAAACTTTAACTTTTTTTTTTTAAGTCAAAGCATTCAAAAGTAACTGTGTGATCATAGTTGCAGCATTGCTGCTTTGCTACAATAACGGCCCCTGGTGGAAGCTGTTGCAATGATCAGAACAACTCTTCAAATGTTCTTACATCCCAGCAGCTCCATTTGCAACGTCAACACAGAAAAACATTTAAGACAAGAAACTTTAATGTACATTTGATCTGGTTCCTCAAGACCACAGCTGCCTTGGTGAGAAGAGTTGACTGACAGTTAAACATGTGACTGTTGCCTTGTCTTGAGGCTGTTTTCTCGTTATGTATATATATTTTTTGGGAAAAAAGTGTCTGTAGTTAATGCACAGACGATTTAGTCTTTTGTTGTTGTAATTGTCACATGTCAAAGTGCTGTTTGTGATTATGTGAGTGATTATTTTTCTAGTTATTATTTGATTAAGAGCCACATTGCAGGAGGGCAGCTAGAGTTGTCCAGTGAGGGAAAGGGCCCAAAGCTGTCCATCATTGGGTGACACCTATCCTCCAACGTCCTCTGAGTGGCTGACACAGGCACAGTCACGGCAGTCTGTGTGTGTGGTAGCTGCACTGTCTGCTGGTCACTGGCTCCATCAGTCTTGTCTTTGTGTGAGGAGCCTCCATCACCTCCGCCAGTGAGGCGGAAGACTCCATCAGCTCCGCCAGTGAGGAGGAAGTATCCATCACCTCTGCCAGTGAGGCGGAAGAATCCATCACCTCCGTCAGTGAGGAGGACGACTCCATCACCTCCGCCAGTGAGGAAGAAGTATCCATCACCTTTGCCAGTGAGGCGGAAGAATCCATCACCTTTGCCAGTGAGGCGGAAGAATCCATCACCTCCGCCAGTGAGGCGGAAGACTCCATCACCTCCGCCAGTGAGGAGGAAGTCTCCATCACCTCCGCCAGTGACGAGGAAGACTCCATCACCTCCGCCATTGAGGAGGAAGACTCCATCACCTCCGCCAGTGATGAGGAAGAATCCATCACCTCCGTCAGTGAGGAGGAAGTATCCATCACCTCTGCCAGTGAGGCGGAAGACTCCATTACCTCCGCCAGTGAGGAGGAAGTATCCATCACCTCCGCCAGTGATGAGGAAGAATCCATCACCTCCGTCAGTGAGGAGGAAGTATCCATCACCTCTGCCAGTGAGGCGGAAGAATCCATCACCTCCGCCAGTGAGGCGGAAGACTCCATCACCTCCGCCAGTGAGGAGGAAGTATCCATCACCTCTGCCAGTGAGGCGGAAAACTCCATTACCTCCGCCAGTGAGGAGGAAGACTCCATCACCTCCGCCATTGAGGAGGAAGTATCCATCACCTCTGCCAGTGAGGCGGAAGACTCCATCAGCTCTGCCAGTGAGGAGGAAGTATCCATCACCTCTGCCAGTGGGGCGGAAGACTCCATCACCTCCGCCAGTGAGGAGGAAGTATCCATCACCTCTGCCAGTGAGGCGGAAGACTCCATCACCTCCGCCAGTGACGAGGAAGGCTCCATTACCTCCGCCAGTGAGGAGGAAGTATCCATCACCTCCGCCAGTGACGAGGAAGACTCCATCACCTCCGCCATTGAGGAGGAAGACTCCATCACCTCCGCCAGTGACGAGGAAGAATCCATCACCTCCGCCAGTGAGGAGGAAGTATCCATCACCTCTGCCAGTGAGGCGGAAGACTCCATCAGCTCCGCCAGTGAGGAGGAAGTATCCATCACCTCTGCCAGTGAGGCGGAAGAATCCATCACCTCCGCCAGTGAGGAGGATGTCTCCATCACCTCTGCCAGTGAGGCGGAAGACTCCATTACCTCCGCCAGTGAGGAGGAAGACTCCATCACCTCTGCCAGTGATGAGGAAGAATCCATCACCTCCGCCAGTGAGGAGGAAGTATCCATCACCTCCGCCAGTGAGGAGGAAGTATCCATCACCTCCGCCAGTGAGGAGGAAGTATCCATCACCTCTGCCAGTGAGGAGGAAGTATCCATCACCTCTGCCAGTGAGGCGGAAGAATCCATCACCTCCGCCAGTGAGGAGGAAGTATCCATCACCTCCGCCAGTGACGAGGAAGACTCCATCACCTCCGCCATTGAGGAGGAAGACTCCATCACCTCCGCCAGTGAGGAGGAAGTATCCATCACCTCCGCCAGTGACGAGGAAGACTCCATCACCTCCGCCAGTGACGAGGAAGACTCCATCACCTCCGCCATTGAGGAGGAAGACTCCATCACCTCCGCCAGTGACGAGGAAGAATCCATCACCTCCGCCAGTGAGGAGGAAGTATCCATCACCTCTGCCAGTGAGGCGGAAGACTCCATCAGCTCCGCCAGTGAGGAGGAAGTATCCATCACCTCTGCCAGTGAGGCGGAAGAATCCATCACCTCCGCCAGTGAGGAGGATGTCTCCATCACCTCTGCCAGTGAGGCGGAAGACTCCATTACCTCCGCCAGTGAGGAGGAAGACTCCATCACCTCTGCCAGTGATGAGGAAGAATCCATCACCTCCGCCAGTGAGGAGGAAGTATCCATCACCTCCGCCAGTGAGGAGGAAGTATCCATCACCTCCGCCAGTGAGGAGGAAGTATCCATCACCTCTGCCAGTGAGGAGGAAGTATCCATCACCTCTGCCAGTGAGGCGGAAGAATCCATCACCTCCGCCAGTGAGGAGGAAGTATCCATCACCTCCGCCAGTGACGAGGAAGACTCCATCACCTCCGCCATTGAGGAGGAAGACTCCATCACCTCCGCCAGTGACGAGGAAGAATCCATCACCTCTGCCAGTGAGGCAGAAGAATCCATCACCTCCGCCAGTGAGGAGGAAGTATCCATCACCTCCGCCAGTGACGAGGAAGACTCCATCACCTCCGCCATTGAGGAGGAAGACTCCATCACCTCCGCCAGTGACGAGGAAGAATCTATCACCTCCGCCAGTGAGGAGGAAGTATCCATCACCTCCGCCAGTGAGGAGGAAGTATCCATCACCTCTGCCAGTGAGGCGGAAGACTCCATCAGCTCCACCAGTGAGGAGGAAGTATCCATCACCTCTGCCAGTGAGGCGGAAGAATCCATCACCTCCGTCAGTGAGGAGGAAGACTCCATCACCTCCGCCAGTGAGGAGGAAGTATCCATCACCTCTGCCAGTGAGGCAGAAGAATCCATCACCTCCGCCAGTGAGGCGGAAGACTCCATCACCTCCGCCAGTGAGGAGGAAGTATCCATCACCTCTGCCAGTGAGGCGGAAGACTCCATCACCTCCGCCAGTGAGGAGGAAGTCTCCATCACCTCTGCCAGTGAGGAGGAAGTATCCATCACCTCCGCCAGTGAGGAGGAAGACTCCATCACCTCCGCCAGTGAGGAGGAAGTATCCATCACCTCTGCCAGTGAGGCGGAAGAATCCATCACCTCCGCCAGTGAGGAGGAAGTATCCATCACCTCTGCCAGTGAGGCGGAAGAATCCATCACCTCCGCCAGTGAGGAGGAAGACTCCATCACCTCCGCCAGTGAGGAAGAAGACTCCATCACCTCCGCCAGTGTGGAGGAAGTCTCCATCATTGCTGTCTGCACTGGTGTCCTACACAGCTTCTTGGCCTGTTGAGTGTCCTCTTCAGGATTAGATGCAGATGCTGCAACACAAACAACATTGATCAGTCTCCTTAAACCTGCATTAAACAACATTTAATACTAGAATTTAATTAAAAAAAATATTCTGAAAGGGGTCACAACTTCTGTTGTGATTCTGACAAGATTTCTTTTGTGACACACAGTTGAAAATACAAGGAACCCTTCCACCTCTGTGTTATTGTTCACTTTGCGTGGTGAAGTTGTTTTGTGCTATTTATGTTAAGTCTAATAAATATACAATTGAACACTGAACTTCATCTTAAAAGTATAAGTAGGTTTTCTTCCACACTCTCCTGTATTCATGTAAATGTGTTAAACTAGTTTAACTAACTTATTTAAAAATAATTTAACATATATTTCTTGTTTGTAAAATCAATGTTATTACAAATGTTGGGATCTAATCTAGTCAAATATAATCCAGTGTGTCATCTTTTTTTCATCACCTTTTATGTGAAAACACACTGTGATTAACAGAAATGTCGTCACTGTCACGGTTTTTGGGTTCTGTTTCCCGTTTTATTTTGAGGTCTGTCTTTTCTCCCTAATCTTGTCTGGTTTTACTTCCTGTCTTGTGTTTTCCCGCCTTTTTTGGTTGTTTTGCCCAGCCCTGATGTGTTTCACCTGTTGTGTCACCTGCTCCTGGTTAGTCCTTGTCAACCCTGCGTATTTAGTCTCTGTCTTGTCTTTGTCTTGTGAGGATCATTACGTTTCTGTTGCTGGTCGGTGTTGTCAAGGACTGTTGTATTGTATTGTGTTGTATTGTGTTCTGTTGTGTTCTGTTGTGTTCTGTCTTGTCTTTGGATTTATTTGTCTCTTGTTCCCGGGGATTTTGTTTCCTGTCTGAATTACTTTTTGTTGTAAGTTTTGCCTGCTGCTTTCAGGACACTTTTTGTTGGTTTGTACTTTGTTTTTTGTTTAATAAGTTATCAAGCTCAACTTTGCTTGCTCTCTCTGCATTTGGGTTTAAGCCTCATCTCCCCCCTGACAGTCTTACCTTTAGCTCTTCTCTCCCTCTTCCTCTTTTTGCCCTAAACACAAAAACATCTGATATCAGCTGATAAAATCTCTTTGCAGTAACTCTTTCAGCAGCTCTGCTGTAGTAAGTGTTTAGTGATAGAAACATGTATGATGCTTTACTTACATAGTTATCTCTGGCGGTCCATTCGGGGTGTTGCTGGGCGTGGAGCCGTTTTTCTTCTTCGGCCTTGTCGTAATATTTGGCCTGCTCTTCTTTTGTTAGTGACTTCCACTGTGGAGAGACGACAACACACAACTGACACACAGCAACAGGCTGGATAGTGCACATGCACAAATATAAGCATAAAACACATTAACAGACACAATACTGAAAGTCCTTTTTAAAGTTTGTTCTCTTGTCAAAAGACAATACAAGAAAAGCTAAAATCACTGTAAAGATGTGAAGATTTAGACTTAGAGGACTTTATGCAAGTTTGGCTGTAGGAACCTTTTTTTTCTTCTTCAAACTTTGATTAATTGTCTCAAACATACAAAGCAAACACACCTTCTGTCCCAGGACTTTATTTACAGCCACACTTGCTGTGCCTTTGATGTTAAATTCGGCCTCAACATTCAACCTCTGCTCTTTCATGAAGAGCATAAATGCATTTGGCGGCTTCTTTACATACGGACGGGATTCGTCCTGCTGGGTTTCACGCTTTCTCTTTCTACGGAAAATAAAAATAAGATCTCATGTTAGCACTGTGTAAAAGTGAAAAGTGTGAGAAAAGACGTATTTTAGAGAGAATCAAAATAATAGAGACCCGCTGAAATCGGTGAAGTATGTGCTGTGTTGTTAAATTTAGAAAAAAGAAAAACCTGAATAAAATGATTGTGATTTGATAAGTCTGGAATGTTTATGAGAGTCAGAAAAAAGCATATTTTGATCAAAACTTACCTTGAATTGGAGGTGTTCAGTAGAGGAGCAAAATCTTTTGCTATGACCTCATACAACATCTCTCCATTCCTTCACAGATAAAAAGACAGAAAAACACATTAGATAATAGAGAGAGAGTTTGTGATGATACAAATAAAAGTTCAATAGCTGTGTACACTTGTGTGTTTGTTTGCATTTATGTGTGTGTTACTTACTGCACTCCAACCCAACGCAGACTCTGGCCTTCAGAAAGCTTCACCACAGGCACAATGTTACACTGGAGACACAAAGACACAAAGAACAGGTGATGAGACAAACTCACATCTGGAGAAATTACAACACACAGGTTTCTGTTGAGGGTCACAGGGGTCAGGAGGTCCAGTAACCACGGCTGAACAATGGCCTAATTTATGCATTTATGCTAAATGATATATTTTAGTCATTGAGAAAAAGTGGGAAGTGTAGGAAAGTAAAATTCTGCTACATTCTTTACGTGAACCTAATTCCCAGTCAGAGTGTGTGTGGTTAACCAGGGTCTTACTGGCTGTGGAGCAGCAGCAGGGTGACTGACAGCTGTTGCTGTTGGGACGTCAGCTACAGGCCACTGATACGGTAGATACTGTGGTGAGAGAGGGAAGGTTAACAAACCATAATACACACACTCAATTTACCATTTCATAAACCAACACTCATCTTCCATGCATGTAACCACACAATCTTTACTGTGAACTGACTACAGAACACAAAAACACAATACTGGAAATCTACTCTAGAGCGCCACAGGAACATGATACTGTATGTGCGGAGAGATTGTGTTTTTAATGTGTGTGTCATCCTTTAGTATTAAAATCTTATCAAATCACTTGTATGATAATGAGCAAACGTCATGACATACATTTAAGTATCAATCACAAGAAATGGAAAATTACAGTCACTTGGTAACTTCACTACCCTGAGCTCTCATGAATTATTACTTTTGAATCATGACTAATTGAAAGTTATTAAGTTTATTGATTAGCAGAGCTAATCACGGTGAACATGTGTGAAGGAACAACAGAGTGAGCTCGAAGCATCCCCCATTGACAAGCATCTGTATCACTACAGGTACTGATCTACCCCTGATGATACCTATCCCTAACCTATACTTAGTATCTTACCTGTCCTTCGCTATATACGGCTGCCTGACTATACAGGTGACCTGGCTGTGTAATGTCTCCCTGACACAGAAGTCCATCGTACATGGTGGGAGCAGCCATCAGGGGATTTTGCTGCTCAAACATATGAGGATCTGCCATCATGGGGATACACGCACCATATCCTTCAGTCTGACTTTCTACTGGCTGAGGGTAGGTGTTGAGTTCTAGCTCAGCAGGGACAAAAGGAGGAGGTGGAGGGTTGGGTGTGTCAGCCAATATTTCATCTATGGCCGCCCAGACAGTGGAAAGCAGCTCTCCCCTCTCCATCTCCTCTAGAGCACGCTCTATCTCTGCACTGAAATCCATTTTGGTGTCAGAGACGTACCGTCTCCCTACAGCTTGTTGTTACTGAACTCTTCTAGAAGAACAACTCTGTCTGATTCTGTCTGGCAGTTACTGGACTCCAGTCACACATTCACAGGAAGCTGGTTTGGAGACACTGTTATGGGGAATAACATTATGTATTATATTATACTTATTTAGAGATATATGTTGTAGTTTTCTACATTTATGTGACAACTATAGTTACTTTGCAGATATGGATTCACATACAAAATACACGATTGGTTAAGAAATTGTGATGACACTTTAAAAGGATATGATCTGCATTATGGTGTTTTGACCTCAATATTTCTGTACTTTTTAGTCAAGTGTATGCATCAGTATCAATTAACATATAATATATACTGCTGGTAATAGCATATATCTCTAGGGCCCCAGTCAGGCTACTTTTACTTTGTATGCTTTAAGTACATTTTGCTGATAATACTTCTGTACTCATAAGTACTTAAGGAAAATTTTGAATTTACTTCTTTGCTTCATAGTTTTACTACTTTCAAGTTGAAGAACAGGCCTGTTGTGTAAATAACAACATGCTTTGGAGAATAACGTTAGCAGCAGTGACATGTGAATGAAGAGTGTCCCAACTAGCCTTAACTTTGAGGACTTTATCTGTTGCTGTTAGTTGTTACTGCAAGTTAGTTATCAGTTATAAAGCTACCTGTTTAGATACTTACCTATCAGCTAATGCGTTCACTGACGGTTCTTTTCGTTGACTTTAAACTGTTCTTGAGGTTTGGAGTTTTTGATTTTTACTTAAGTTTTATCTCTCTGAATATATCGTATGTGTGGTTCACAGGTTGAAATCTGCTGATGAAATAAATCAATTCTGCTGAAAGAACCTCTACATTGGTATTCAAATATTCCATTCCAGGATTCCATTCCTATTTTACAGTCTATGTTCCATTCACATATGACTGTTTATTTTTACACAGCTAGACTATCAAGGCTCAAAAGTAACATGGGAAATAAATAAATTAATGAATAAATTGATCAAAAAGTGATCAATTAAAAAATAAAATAAGTCAAAATGTTCACAAAAAAAGAAGGGCCATTAAAATGTACTATATGTACTATATACATATTTTTTTCTGTATTTATTAATGTGTTATAGATTCATTCCTGTAATTTCTGTGTTTATTTTGTTATTATTTATGTATTTATTTATTTATTCATTTATTCATTCATCAATGTATTTCTCCACTAAAATATAAAATACTGTACATACTGTGTAGACTTTGTTCTTTCATCTGTCATATTGTGCATTTTACTTCATTTGTCTGTCAGCTTTAGTTACTTTTCATCCCTGTCCTGTCCAGTGCATCTTCAGATATGTTAATAAAGTGTTTCTTTATGTGTTGAGTTAATTCTCCTACGCCTCTTGGATCAGGTGGAAAACGCATTGTCACAAAGCTAAAAACAGGACCGTTTATTAAATTTTTTTAGAGATAGTATTTAGTGAAGTATTGTCACAGTGAGGTATTAGTACTTTTACTTAAGGACCACTGCCCTTTGATACCATTACTTTTGAATCATGACTACTGACTATACAGGTGACCTGGCTGTATAAAATCGCCCTGGCCAATTCCGCTGCTTTTGCTGCTCAAACATATGAAGATCTGCCATCGTGGGGATACTGTGTAGACTTTGTTCTTTCATCTGGCATGGACCACATCACATGTCTCCCTTTTGCAGTTGTCTA
The DNA here is from genome assembly GCA_013375575.1 of Percina caprodes. Classification (NCBI taxonomy): domain Eukaryota; kingdom Metazoa; phylum Chordata; class Actinopteri; order Perciformes; family Percidae; genus Percina; species Percina caprodes. The sequence continues at coordinate 3,170,506 of JABXJD010000026.1, forward strand.
CATTTACTCAAATGCTGTTACATTAAGTTGGAAACCTTTTGTACTTTATACATTATTGAGTGAAAAATGACCACAGACTCTCACACACCTGCAGGTGGAGACAGAGACCTGGACAGACATGATAAAACCAGACCGCTGCTCACTGAGCCGGTTGGTAATCATGAGATGGGAGCATAGTTTGATAGATTAGAAGAAGAACAAAAATACAATTTAAAATACTTATTTTGGAAGCAGCAGTTTAATAAAAGGTTAATTGGAATTTTAAATGTATTCATTGTAAATAGGCAAACATGTGTTATGTGATCCAATTCACTACTGACAAAATAAGAAACATGACAGAGCCTTTACCACTACCAGGGTCATTACTTGTATGTGTGTTCATTGTACCAGGACACTATGGTCCTCTCTGTTATAGGCCTTTGTCATTTGTTTGTTTCAAATTTTGGATTAATCAGTTTTCCTCAGTTCTTTGGAGCCTTTTAGTCTACTTTTTGTCACTGTCTGTCTCTCTGTTCCTGCTATCTAGCCACATTCCCGATTTCCCAGGACCTTCCATTGGCACTTTCCATCCATTCACCAGATGCCCTCGGACTTTCGTTTCTTGCCCCATCACCTGACTGCCCCACCCATCTACACAGTTGTTTCCACTTCTCCTATCCGCTCTGCAGTTGCTTGGCCTTCCCAGCCCTCTCCTCACCTGCATGTTATTCCATCATCAGTCACTCACTTCATATGTCCAGTCCACTTGGTTTGTTCCCTTGTCATCAAAGCTGCAGTGTGGTTTTCTCTCACTGATTTTGAGTCTCTGTTACCTGCCTGCGTCTGTCAGCCTGATTAGCTGTGTTTGGGTCTTTCCCTTGTTGCAGCTCTCTCTGTTTAAATTTTAAAACATTATTTTGGTTTGGCCCCCAAAGTCCACTTTCATCATTCTCATCTCTGGTCTCAATATGCTGCTGTTTTCAGCAAATTAGCTCTGGTGACAGTGTTGTAGATAATTTGTCTCAGGAGTTGGTGGAGACCAAAACAGAGCTATAAGGTGAGAGATCATTGCACTTACATTCATCAGGTGGCCATAAACACAACTTGAATGAATGCTAATGTTGCTGCACGTCTGCTGTGTAATAAGATAACTCTTAGTTATGTAGTAATGTTAGCCATGACAGCTTTATATAGTAATACTACATCAAAGTTCTTTTTGCAGTTTGGTATGCTGCCCGCAAGTGGCGGGGGTCATCTAAAACGGTATGCTGTTTAGCATATAATATTCTTTAGCAACATGTTGAAAACCCTAACCCTTTTGAGGGGTTTTAGTTTTGTCAACCCTAAAAAGGCTCAGTGGTGATTAAGAGAGGAATGAGTGTGGTGAGAGAAAATCTACCTTAAAACCTTTTTAAAACAGTTTTTTCATTACTCAGATCTAACATCTCTCTGGTCTTGTCACTTCTACACTCCCAGCTATGTGATTGAGTTCACCTCATTCCACAGGGTCTGTAATGTGTCTGCATGCCCCAACTCCACGCCCAACCATATGTACACACATCTCTTGTGATGATGGCCCAACCCTAAATAACTTCCACTCTGGTCTGACTAACCGGCAGACCCCCCTGCTCACAGCACAGAGACGGACAGAGTGGAAGGGGAAAGTGTCTGAGGAAGAGTGTGTGACAGAGAGAATGTAAGAAAATGAGAGTTGACATTTAAGTAGAGCGGATGGTGTCTTTGACTCATGTGGCCACATGGATTCACACTATGAGTGTTATACAGCAATAGATAACCCGAATATATCTGGATAATTGATCCAAGAAGATTCTGAGTCGGGACAGGGCCATTTCAGCTGAAGGGTTGGACCACGTAGTCAGTATTTCCCGGAGAGCCTTGACTGACAACTGCTGGATGAACATCCTGGACTTACAGAATCTAGAAGTTCTCCTGTTAGAGAGAATAACCCACTTCATCATTACATAACTACAACCCAACTTTCTTGTTTGCACAGTTCTGAGTCTGGATATTGCGATTGATAAGTCATTGTGATCTCTCAGCAGAAAGGTAAGTGTGCCTGCCTGGCCAGCTTGAGATCTTACAGAAGATATCAAAAAGAGATTTCCTTGTGTTTTTCATACATTATGTCTTATTCATCAATACAGAAATAGAGTATCAGAAAGTCCAACACTGCAAAAAGAGGGGAGTGCAGAGGTGGCAACAGAATAATGCACCCAGAGCCCACCAACCCACATGGGATAACAATAGCCCCTTAAAACACCTGAGCATCTGAATATCCTGCCACATGTTCATCAAAGACGCTGGAATTTTTCAAGACGCTGGAAATACTCCAGTCTGGATTTTGAACCCTGGAGCTCACAAACACTTTAATCACACAATCTTTTGCAGCAGGGACTTTTTGTGGGACTGGCTTGGACTTGAGCTAAAATTTTGATCTGTTCGGACATTAAACTCCACATCATCCTCTGTTTTGCTACTACAGTAGAAATCCTTCTTTACCTCTTGAAGACTGCAGAATATTTATTTCTTCTCCTACACTCACCCAGTTATGGATTCACAGGGTGGTCCATACCTCAACAAAAGGGCCCTATGCTCACCTCTGGGCGCTGCTCGCCTTTGTCAGTTGGCCATGGGCTGTGCTGTGATTGCCATGGTAACCCACAGTGCTGGCTACAGCGGTTCACAGGGTGTGTTCTGTATGGCGGCATGGTGCTTCTGCTTTGCCATGACAGTTGTGGTGTTTTTCCTGGATGCCACTCGTCTCTACAGCTGCTTGCCAATATCCTGGGACAACCTTACCGTCACATGTGCTGCCTTTGCAACGCTCATGTAAGTTCACGTGTTCAGATGTAATGCTGCTGGTCAGTTGGGTTTGCTGGGTTTTGTTGGGTGCTGATAACTTGATCCTGGCTCTGCTTCCACATCTTTTGTTTGCATCATGTATATAGCCAGGGGTGAATTTAAGAATGATGAAAAATTTACACTTTTTTACACTCACATTCATCATATTCCTCAATGCCTCCATTATTGCATATATGAAAATGTGTGTCCCCAATCCACAATTGCATATTATAGTTATATATAAATAAGTGTTTATTTTAATTGGAAAAATAGTGAGAAATATTGTGTGGTACCAATATTTATAAATATTTATAAATATTTCCCAAAACTTACGTTTGTCACATTTGTTTAAGAAAATAGGCTACTTAAAGCTGCTATATAATTCATATTTTTACATTATGTGTAGTGAAAGGTGTTGCTCTTAGTGACAATCTCACAGAACCATCACCTGACTCCGCAGTTACCCTTTAGCTTTACAAAGTGCTATAGCATTTTTTAGCTCAGTGTTTTGTTTAACAGCTGCAGGTAGCGCTGATAAACCCACTGTACCTTACCTGCTCAGCACCAAACCTCTGACAGGCACAGTTAGCCGCTAGCTGGTAAGAGCTGAGCCAGATATTGGTGGAGAGCAAAAACAGAGCTGAAGGGAGAGTAAGTATTGAACTTACATTAATCAGGTGGACACAAACCTGACTCTCGATGAATAGTTATTTTGCTCAATGTCTGCTGGAGGTGTAAATATTTAGTTTACAAGTTTACCTTACCAACTTGATAGGGTGAAAATATGTTAGTGATGTGTTTACAGCTTGTTGTGCTGCCCCCAAGTGGCCGAAAAAATCTATCACTAAAGATTTAGGGACAAAAACTAAATGCTATTAGAGGTCCACTTACTAGCTTTGTCAGACCTTTCAACTGCATGTCATGGTCTATTTGCCTTGTTTTGACACTCCAGAGCATATTTTCTTCTCTGGTTTGATGACATCATATCTACAATTGTGTTTTTCTGTCCTCTTCTTCTTCAGGTATGTGACAGCCTCTGTGGTTTACCCGCTCTTCTTTGTCCGATCTGAGTGCCCCTACGCCGGCTGTGATGTCAGAAATTTCCGCATTGCTGTAACCGTCTGCTCCATCCTGGGTGCTCTGGCCTATGGGGCTGAAGTGGCCTTGTGCCGAGCCAGGCCAGGCCAGGCTGTGGTGGGCTACATGGCCACCGTCTCTGGCCTCCTCAAAGTCGTTCAGGGCTTTGTGGCCTGCATCATCTTTGGAGCTCTGGCCAACGGAAGCGAATATTCCAGCTATCCCGCCACAATCTTCTGTGTTGTCGTCTATGCTTTCTGCTTTGCTCTGACTGCACTGGTGGTTGTCATGACAGTGTGTGGGCGGACCAAGGCTGTGCGCTGCTTGCCCTTTGACCGCTTTGTGGTGGTATGCACCCTTCTGGAAGTTCTACTCTACCTGAGCGCATCAGTGGTGTGGCCAGTGTTCTGCTTTGACACAAAATATGGCTCTCCGTGGAGACCGTCGTCATGCCCTCAGGGGAGGTGTCCGTGGGACAGCAAGGTTGTGGTGGCGGTGTTCTCCTTTGTCAACTTTGGATTGTATGTGGCGGACCTGATATATTCCCAGAGAATACGATTTGTCTCCTCCCATGTGCGCACTAACTCACGAACGTAGCACCATTTTATCACCGTTTTACTATTATATTGGCTTAACAGGTTTAAGTTATTAATCTGCTTCATTTGTTTTATTTTGTTTGTGCATTTTTTTTAAATATTTAAAAATTAAGGGAAAGAGCCATCCCAGGCCCAGGACATCCCTGGTGTTGCACGTGGTCTAACATTGAAGTGGCCAGACACCCCAGTTTCAATGTGCAAGCAGTGTGGAATGTGAACAAGGAATTTTACCAGTACGTCCCCTCTGTCACACCCCTCTGAGGTGACACCCCATATCTTTAAGTCACCCTTTTTGCCCTCTGAGAGATTTTGGAAGAACAGCCAGCCTCATCCAAGCAGCCAGGGCTTACTGGTTTTGTCCTGCCAAATCCTCATAAACCTATTCTTGACCTGCGGCACACACACACACACACACACACACACACACACACACACACACACACACACCTTATATTTATGCACAAATGATACATAAAGTCTTGACTATAAATAGTAAATCTGGTATGGCATCTCTGGCATCCCTGTCATCTGCAAACCCCTCACCAGCGATCTATGGACATCAGCCAGGCTGCCAAAAATAAACATGAACTGTCTGTACTCATATTGAAGCAGCGAGACAGCATTTAAAAGAGGCTGATGTCTTTAAAAGCTCTCTATGAAATGCTTCCTTCAGTCTATGATAATAAAAGAAAAGTAGAGCCCATTTCAGCAAGGCCACTGCTAAGATGACCTGCAGTTTGACTGCCATGTATTTACAGTCAACTGCACAATCTGATCACACTCTGATCAGATCTGATCTTGGTCAGTGTGACTGTGGAATTTATGCACATAATCGCAAAAGAAGGACCATGTGACCTAATATGTCATTAAACAACAGGTCACAACATTTCCTTTTATTACATTTACACTGGCTGTTGCAAATTATTTGGGTGGTTAGATGATTTTTGGAATCACTACTGGAACATAGTTTGACATAGACTTAAAACTTTGATCGATATTTTAATATTCACAATTGATCAAAGTACTATGTGTATATGAAAGGTTTATCTCACAGTGACAAACCCACAGAGTAACTAAAGTGACAGCAGATATCTCCCTGAAGAGTTGGTAGAGACAAAAAACTAAAAAGAGTAAATATTGGACTTACATTCATCATGTGGCTCCAAATGAATGCTAATGTTGCTCCAAGTCTGCAGGATGTGTAAAAACAACTTTGCTAAGACGTTCGCCATATCAACTTTATTAGGTGATATTTTGTCAATGTTGTATTTACATCTTGTTGGCTGCCTCCATCTGGCCACATCAATTAATGCACGTTAAGATATAACAGTACAAACATATAATATAAAATAAAATAAAGACAAACATATTCTGTATACAATACAGTTGTGTCTGTCTTTTGTCTCAGGTTTATCACATTTTTCTTCTACTTCTTCTACGTCCCTAATGGTAGGATTCCACACAACGAATCACATTGCGAATTTTGACCAGTGAAATTTTGAGTGTTAAAACTAACACAGTGACGTATTTGCTCTGTTTAAGTTTGTGTGTGTAACATATAAACAACAATCTGTGTTGTTACAAGTGTCAATGTTCGCTATCAAAACATGTACTCAATCAAATTAACAAGTAGCCTACAATGAAATCCAATGTCTGAACATGCTAGCAATGAACCTGTCAGCAAGCTAAAAAGTTTGAGTTTTTAAACTAAAATATACAGTGGTCTATTCAGTGGTGTATGTGCCCTGACTAAGTTTGTTTGTCATATAAATCCCAATTTGTGTTGATAAAAGTACCAATGTTCGTGTAGAAACATTTTAATCACACACAAATTTTCATGATTCAGCGAAGATAACCTCCGCCATCTTGGTCAGACTTTTTTTGTAACTCCCGCCTCCACACAAACACACAGACCTGATTGGTTCTCCAGTGGTCCTCATTTGAATAAAATTAAACTTTCGTCAACTTTAATTCGCTCCCCTCGGGGATTTACTCTCATCTTGCCCCATCAGGGCAAATTTCATTGTGTGGAAACCTACCGTAACTGGAACTTGATTATCCCAAAAACAAAAGCTAAAGCGTCCCTATCATAGCAGCTTAGTTTAGTTTATTCTCTCTTTAATTTTAGCTTAGAAGTGCTTTACTGAACACATGAGGAGGGCTGGCTGACCAGTGAATAATGACAGGTCATTTTATTTCTTCCTAAATACTGTAAATTGAGGCTGAGCGAGCTGAACTTGCAGATTGGGACCTCTTGTGGCTGTGGGGGCCCTGTGCATCCGCATAGTCCGCCTATAGAAAGAAACGCCTCTGTGTATCCCCAACTATCCCTGCACACTCTGGGGATAAAAGCTGTTCTGGCTGGCAACCTCTCTTCTCTTCTTGTTTCACAGGAATAAAACAGAAGAACACATCTAGCTGCCACAACTCAGCCTCACCAGTCTCTCCTTGTCCTCCTTTTCTGTCGATTAAGGCTTCTCCTGATTTTCACCCTCCCACCTCCCATTTCTCTCTCTCTCACATCATACCAGTCAGTCCTCCTACTCCGTCTTCTCTCTATCCTTCACTCCTCTCTGCTTTGGTCACCTTAGTGAATCTCATTGCTTTAATCCAGTATCAATGTATTCCCCTGCCCTGCTATGAATGTAATCTATTGAGTCCTTGGGAAGCCACTGTGCCACCACATACGTAAAGCAAGACTGTCTTGGTGCTCATCAGCAAATCCAACACCAGTTGGCTGCTCTTGTATCCAAATCTGTCTAAGACCACAGAAAACGTCATTGTGTGTGTTAGAGATTTGCTTTTTTAGACATTGTGCCAGTTTTTGTAAATTAGTAAGTAAATACAAGTGAATAACGTACACACAAAAGCAGATAAGCAGTATATCATGCGTCGGTTTATGTAAACTGTTGGATTTTTGCAACAATAAATTACTACTTTGTTAAACTAACATTGTCTGTGTGTGTTTGTTGCTTTCAAAAGTGTTTGTATCTTCTGATAAATCCTGAAAAAATTATTTCTATGGACAAGCCCACTGAAAGCAACACTTGCTCCAATTGCACTCTGACTAATATTTCCATAGTAGGATACAACATCAGTAGCATATGACAGAGCCCAGAGAAAGCTGCCACTGAAAGTGATGGACTGTGTTGCCACAGAGCAATCTGTAGCTCCTTTATGGTTTTTGTTCTCCCTGCTCCTCTGCAGCTCCCCATTTAGCAGCTGTTCCATGTTTGGCACTCATGTCACTTCTCACTCCCTGCGGGCCTCTGTCTAAAAACATAGCTCTGTTCCCAAACACACACAGCCCACAGTGTATGAACTCTTCTGACAGAGATGAGCTGCGACAGGTGTCCATCATAACCGTCCCTTCCTGATTCTCCAGCCGGGGGGACATGGAGGGACAGGGGACGGCTGGCTCGCTGTCGTGACTAATCTCTGATGGCGCATGTTGCTGATGTCAGCTTTGCCTCGTAGCTCATGTTTTGCCAAATGTTGTGTGGAACATTGTCAAAGGCCAAATCCTTGATCCCAAAAATTTGAATTCATGCCAACTCCCACAGCATCCTGTAGGAAGACACTGTATACAAAGGAGAATGGACGCTTATTTTGGAGGAGCTCACAGTAATCAAAATGTAGCCTCTTACCGTGGGTTTAGATTTGGACACTTTCAGGGGTGGACATTAGAGAAATCTACCAATATGATACATATGTAACACAGTCTCAAAATGCAACATTATTGCAAGGCTACTGTACTGGATTATATCACAAAGTGTTCATGTTTTTTGTCCAACCTTCTCTAGGTGAACCTGTAAGTATGGGAATTTGATATAGCTCACTATATATTATGATTCTCGTTTGTAATCCAATGTAAGTGTATATTGTTTCATGAATGTCAAATGTTATCTGACATTTATGGCAGGTAACACAACCTAATTTAATGATTGCAATAGTTGCATATTCAATCTAATTGGATGGGAATATGCGTTGTTGTCCATGCTATTTTACAATAGCATAGACCTATAAAATGAAGTTAATATTCATGATGCAATTTTATTATGCAGCATTTGTTTTTGCTCAATGCAACACTTAATAGTTGAAAGAGTTGGTGCAGCATTACAAACTATAGAAGGTCACATTTTGCCCTCTTCAACCTTCTGGTTATAAATCATGATTATCTCTGTGACCTAATTGTGTGATTTCAGTCTCACTCAATGCTAAATACCTGTTAAACTTAAAATAGACACACAGAAGAAGTATGACACACAGCTACTGTTCTCTACGTGTTTATTTTGGATTTATTAGTTTTGGGTTTTACATTAAAATTGTTTTTTAAATTGAAAGCTGACATTACTCTGGATGCCTTAACTTAGCTGCTGTCATTTATTTTCTATTCATTTGTATTTGTTTCTGTCTCCGACTCATTCTTGTCACTCATTCTTGTCTCAGACTGCAGGAGGGAGACAGATGCGCACTTCTGAAAGATTTTCTGTCTGTATATGATATTAAATATGCGCATTTTCTCACACTCAACAAAGCTACCTCTTTCTTGCTCACACACACACACACACACACACACACACACACACATACTCACACTATCTCATATCTGGGATCTAATCACCGCAAGCAACAATTGTGTGAATGCTTCACCCAGATTGGCTTGTCACTGTGTGCTTAAAAGAAAAAAACTGTTTCATGCTCTGTGGTATTTTTTAATAAATCTCTTGGGGTTTTGTCAAAAAAGAAAGACTGAATGAGTGTTCTCACACCTCAGCACACATGCCAAGTCTGGGTGCAAGATAGTACAGAGGCAGGCAGTGGTAAATTGACTTTGTGTGTATGTGTGTGTGACTGAAAGGCAGACGGATACATCACTGAAATTTTCATCTTATTTGGCATTAGGTTCAGAAAACAGTTTTGGGGGCAATTATTCCACAAGCCGATGCAAGAAGGGGAAGGGGGCCCTGTGCTGAACCCCCACCATAACTACTTCACCTGTTATTATGCTTTTTGTTACATCAGTAACAACAGCAATGACAATCATTCCCTTACATTAGAAGGGAATGAATTATCATATTGTTCTCTACCTTACCAAAATTCAGTTTTACTCTGAGAAAGAAGATGCACACTTGATCCCTGACAACCTTCTCCATAACCACAAAAGACATTATACAGCTGTTTTCACAAGCTAAGTCAAGCACCTTGTGATGATTAATGGTGGTGGCAGTAGCTCAGTCAGTTGGGAGTTGGGTTGGGAACCGTAGGGTCCCAACTATGGGCCAAAGTAACCCCCACACTGCTCTTCACTCTGACATCAGCATGTATAGGTACTGAGCTGTGTCATAACAACAGAGTGAAAACTTTGTAATTTCCCCTTGCGGGATTGTTGAAGTATACATTATTATTATTATTATAATAATAATAATCTATACTTTATTAATCCCACAAGGGGAAATTACAATTTACACTCTGTTGTTATTACACACATTACACACAGGCCTGAATTACACACGCATGCTCAGTACCTATACATGCACCAATGGAGAGATGTCGGAGTGAGGGGGCTGCCCATGGAATGGCGTCCCGAGCAGTTGGGGGTTCAGTGCCTTGCTCAGAGCACCTTGGCAGTGCCCAGGAGGTGAACTGGCATCTCTCCAGCTACCAGTCCACCATCATACTTTTTGGTCCATACAACCGACCCTCCGGTTCCCAACCCAACTCCCTACGGACTGAGCTACTGCCACCCCTGAGCTACTGCCACCCCAATAATAAATAATTAACTAATTAATTAATTAAATTAATAAACTGGTAAAATAACCCTTTAAAATACAACATTATCTATCCATCTAATGATACCCTGGTACAGTGGAGAAGGGTTTGAAACAGCGTTTACACCATCATGAAAGGAGATAACAGTCAAATAAATTTGGACTAATTCTCTCAATATTTTAAAGATCCTAGCAATGGCTGTGGGCAAAATAAATTACTATTTCAAGGTATTCACCTGTACAGATTAAAATGATGAAATTATATCACTCTGCCCAGCTGACTGAAGAAGAAGAGTAGGCCTATCCTAACAGCTGCTACTCTTGGAGGGCTATGCATTCTACATACTTTATATATAGACAGGAGCATATGCAACCCCTCACTCTGCATTCCTGTCCAATGCCACTGTGAGAAAAGAAAAGGAACGAGGTTCCTCAAAGGAGACATACATCACCTCTTGTGAAGTGTAAATTTAGTCTAGCATGTTGTGGTATGGCATGAGAAACACAGGGCGGAAGAGTAGACAGACAGAAGGGTCAGTCCTATTAAAATGTGCACAGGGGAGACTTTAGCATCAAACTGACAGTTACAGACCAAATTCATGGCTTATTTTGGGAATATGCATTGGAAAACCACCAAGGGATAGGCAGCAGAACTGTATTTGAATGCCTTGGGTCATTAGTGTGTGTGCCATCTGAGTTGGCTTTATTTTAGGTTCTGTCAAATCTAAGGGGAGAGGAAGACATGTACCCCTGACTGCAGACCCGCAGACCTCAATGTGGGCGGAGTTAAACGTTTAACCGCGCCCCCTCAACGTTTAACCCCGCCCAGTCTCCAGCATTTGACCCGGTCATTTCATTGTAATATTAGAGTGAATTTAGCGGTAATCGGACAGCCTTTCGGACAGCCATTTTTCAATAATAATGGAAGTAAGTGTGACTTTTATAGATTCAAAAATAATTAAAAAAGCTGGTTATGTCTATTTTAATGTTTCTGCACAAGTTGAGCAGGCTGAGGTTCGGATTTGACGGCTAGCTCCTTCTTTAACTGTCTATGCTAGCTCCAAGTAATGTGAAAGTGTGGAAATTATTTCCATTGAAGGACAATGCAATGTTACAGTCGCTCCAAGTAATCTGAATGTTATCTGAATCTGAATGTTACAGTCGGTGACTGACTCAGGACTAGCGCGGCTAGCGCGACCAGTGCAGGTGCTAGTGCTACTGACTCGCGTGTGGATGATAGCCTGTAGATCTGTCTTAAATGTAGATCTGTCTTCAGTGAATGAGCCCGCAACTCAACCAGTGTTCTTCTGCTTTAGCGAGTTTTATTGTGTAGGGCCGCCAGAGGATAACAGTAAGGTGTGTGAAGGCGATCTGTCGGATTGAATTGAAATGGATTAAAATAATCAATTTATAACGCTACAGAGCTGCAGGCTCGTTTCTATTTCAGCTGTTACTGTTGTCAAGTTGTTTTTTCCCTCGTGGTTTTCTCTTGTTATGGACAATGATGCTTTAGAGCTTGTTAATGTGATTTATTTCCTTTTGTAAAACATGTTTATAACATGAATTATTACACTAAAGTCACAGCTTGTCTCGGTAGGAAATAACTTCAGTCTTGTTTTACATGGCAGACGTTGTGTGTTGATTCAAACTGTTGGGCAGTATGGTTGAAAACAATTAAACAGAATTGTGAAATATTCTGCCTCATGTTATGTACAGAACTAAACTATATTTTGGGGAATTATTAGATGGCTGACCACTGTTATAGTCTAAGCCTTAAGTCTATAGAGAAATGCGCTAGTGCAGCCATGTATGGTGTGTAATGGCAAAGCCCTCTTCTTCTTTGGTCAGAACCAAGGAGAGCGATCGCCGATGGTCCGTTCTTTGCACCAAAACTTTCTACAATGCAACAACCTAATTAAGGTCCGTCCTTTACACTGAAACTGTTTACAATGCAACAACATATTTAAAGAGCATCAAGCTATTAAAATATCTAGTATGTAAGCACAGAAAGTATAACAGTATATTAGTCAGTCATTTGTTCTAGGTTTAACTTCATAACGTTTTTAAATTAAGGCAATTTTTAAAGTGGTCTGGCTCATCCAAAACTGGACTGCTGTTATATTTAAACTAATGTACTAATATCAGATTGCATTCGGTGGTATATGCACTGTAATAAAACTATCCGATTACAGCAAAAACAATTAATGGATAGGCAGTATTTTGTGACTTTGTAATAATGTTTTTTTTTTTTTATGTATAGAGACACTTTACAATCATACGTGGGGATGAACTCCCCAAATCCAGCAGCGACCTGACATGTCCGTTCTGCAGGTACAGGGCATCTTCCAAATGCCTAGTGGACTACCACATTAAGGGTCATGCCTCAGTCAGGCACAAAGGTATTACTTTTGAAATGTAGTTATTGAATACACTGTGATTAATTAATTACTGACATTTACCCCTAAGTTATAGTGTAAGTTATTTCATTACATTTTATAATTTTACCTCTTTCAGAGTTCACAATCATCAAATGCGGATTGGGTTGTCGAAAGACAAGTCACTTTCACTGCTTGTATTGCCAATTAACAATAATTAACAGGGCTCAATTTCTGAAGCACCTAATGGACCATGATCATGGACCTCAAGATTGTCTAATGGCTCCTAATCAGCCCACCATGGACCCTGCAGATTCTCCACAGGCCACTGTCGCCCCTCCAGATCCTCCACTGGCCACTGTTGCCCCTCCACAGGCCACTGTTGCCCCTCCAGATCCTCCACTGGCCACTGTTGCCCCTCCACAGGCCACTGTTGCCCCTCCAGATCCTCCACTGGCCACTGTTGCCCCTCCACAGGCCACTGTTGCCCCTCCAGATCCTCCACAGGCCACTGTTGCCCCTCCAGATCCTCCACTGGCCACTGTTGCCCCTCCACAGGCCACTGTTGCCCCTCCAGATCCTCCACTGGCCACTGTTGCCCCTCCACAGGCCACTGTTGCCCCTCCAGATCCTCCACAGGGCACTGTTGCCCCTCCACAGGCCACTGTCATCCCTCCAGATCCTCCACAGGCCCCCAAACAGACAACCCTGGCCCCTGAAGACCCTCAACAGCAACCAGTAATCGGTAAGCGGAGAACTGTAACTTGTCCACACTGTCAACTAAAATTAAACGTGAAAAATTTTAAAAAGCATGTGTTACGGAAGCATACAATTGCCTTTGAAACTGTTACTAGGGACAGATTTTTGGCATGCGAGTGTGTGGATCCTAAAAATGGAGTGTTTGCTGTTGAGAAGTCATTTTGTATGCCAGCAACACCAATCCACGTTGTAAAAAATACTTGGGGGCCCACACCAAAATTGATGTGCGAGGTGGAACAATGCTGTCGCAATGCTGACTTTGCTGTGAGGTCGAGGATGCTCCCTTTTGAATGTCAGCATATACAGTCCTTAATGTTCTGCCCACGTGCAGACAAACCAGCAGTGTATTTGCCACAGGAGGCCTTGGTGGAAATGGTGGGAAACAAATGGTTTGGAGAGGATCGCAAAGCCATTCTCCTTCAGCGTCAAGAGGAGGCAGATGCTGCAGGTGTGCCCCTGTCTCTTAAACTTTCTGTTGGTGGCCCAGCCACAAAATTTCACATTTCTGTTTACGAGCCAAAGGTGTCATACTATTCTAGGCTTGGAAGGGTTGTGGTAGCATACAACAGTAAGCAGAACAGCTGGCATTGCCCATGTTCAAAAGCTAGGCATTCTTGTCTCCACAAATCAGTTGGAAAATGGCACCTTTTTGCAACACAAAGGGAGCTGTTTAAAAGGGTTAAATCCACAGAAGAAGAAAGCATTTCACCACATCCCACCACAGATCAAACAGACACAAGTAAAATGAAGGAAGGGTCTTACCCACCTAATGACCAAGGGGTAGCAAAAATGCTAAATTACCTTCTTTCACATAAAACATTACCTGCTGAACTCCCCAAGGCTGTCATTGAACAGTCAAGAGATGGAAAGCAAGTGGGTACCTTGCCAAAGCACCTGATACCAAAGGAGTACAGATGCAAGGAGTGTGATGACATACTCACTGACCCTATACTCATCACGTCAAAAGGGAGGATTCTAATGACCACAGGCATAGTTGAAGGTGAGTGGTTTGAATGTTTGATTGTTTCTAAATGTTTACATTGTTATCATACAGTAAGGTTTACCCCCCCAAAAACAGAAAAGTAAAAAATGTATTACTCTTAAAAGGCATGCTTGCAATTTTAACACCTTTTTGTTTAATTTTCTTATTAGGCATTTCAACCTACAGCAAGTCATGCCTGAAGTGTGGCATGTTCTACAGATATCAGGAGTGGGATGAAGGTCTCCACAACTTTGATGACCACATAATCCTGTCTGTGCACTTATGCCTCACAATAAGAAATGCATTACAGGTGAGAACTTAAAAATGTGAAAATAGATTGGGATTATTTGTCACACTGCATGATACACACACACACACACACACACACACACACACACACACACACACACACACACACACACATTAACAAGCCTGTTTGTTCATATCCTTCTCAGACAAGATAGTGTGATTTTGACCAGCAAATAAATGTGACAAGAAATGTGTGTATTAGATGAAATACTGTAAAATATGCTTCGTCTGCACTTAATGCATAATTTCTGGAGTCCTTAAATGTCAAAATAGATTTCAGAATGTCAATCTATCAAAGGATTATGTATATTTCAATTAGATTCTTATTGCATTTCCACTCATTTTCACAGAAACATACTGCTGTCAGCAGAATTGTTGAAATAATTGAGGCAACTGAGGGAGTGTCCTTCCCAAACAAGGAAAGGGTTCTTCAAGGGTATCTCCATTTTGAGGCCCTTACTGAACATGACTACAATTTTGCTTGTGTATCATGTGGATCCAGCCCAGCTGTTGCTGTGATGGACCTACATAAGAAAGGTGTTTTCAATATGCCATGTAAGTTTGACAAGTTAAAATTTTGTATCATACTCCTCTCTCTGAATTATTATGACCAGTCACAGGGTTTCCACATGTAGACATCTGAACATAAACATTTCTTTTAACAGTCAGTGACATTGAGGGGCCACCTCAAGACTATGATGGACAGGTGGACATCAACAAATTTTGGGATGCTGTTGCCACAGAAATCATCAGTCGGGGTTTTATGACATGTAAGTCAAGCAGAAACGTGTTTTTGAGAACAAAATGTTATGTAAATTCACTGAAAGTGGTCCCTAATATTACTACTTTTTGTTTCGCAAGGTGGTCGAAACAATCCTTTTATCGTGCCACCAAGTTACCACAACTGGGCTCCATGGATTGGAACACATACTAGACAATCCACTGTAGTCCTGAACACAGAACATGAGAAATTACAAGCATCTAAAATGACTACTGATGGTGATGACATGCACGTAACAGAAGAACGCCTAGCTGATGAACTCCTTAACTTAAAGGTTAGTTGTAAAAGTGAAATAAGATTTCTGAAATAAATGTTTTGGCACTGTCAAAATATGCTTAAGGTAAACATTGACTTGGAAATGTTTTTGTAAAACAGGTAGAGGAGGTGAGAGCGCTGTGCAAGCAGTGTGGATTGGACAGCAAAGGGTCCAAGATGGATCTTGTCCTAAGACTGCGTGAAAAGATGTCCAACAGGGTCACCTACAACAAAGTTTTTGAGAAAGTCTGGGGTGCCTCTGGTGAGTGAAATAATATATGACATTTCAATAATCAATAATAATAATTATTAATTAATAATAATAAAAGTCATTTAATCCCTGAAAATGTAGAAGTACATACGTATGAATAAACACTTGTGTTGTGTTATAGGTGGCAGTGCTGTAATTACTTGTCCATGTGGCATTGTGTGCTCTGTCAAATTTAATCTACGAGCGGAGAGTCCACGTGATTATATGGATATGTTACTGTCATGGAAACACTTTCCCAACATCATAGTTTACGACTACGCAAGGGGACTGGCGTTACATGGTAACCGCCGACAACCAGGGACTTTCCATCCTTTTCAAGGACTGTTGGTGGAGCCTAATGTGGACAACATTAAGCAGGCTTCAGAGGGAAAACTAACAGTGAATATGTCTTGGTTGAAGCACCCCAAGGTACCAGCAGACGATAATGGCCATCCTCTCACTGGGTCTTCAGAGCATTTTGTTCTTAGTGATGTATTCCACCAGGGCAACAGCAGGGATGAGAGGGATGTGCTGAGAAAAATCCAACACGTGCCTGAGCTTGCTGGTTACATCAACAGCCAGTGTGTGGAGCAGCTGTTTTCAGGCATGAAGAAGAACAATTACTTCTTGAACATGACGACACCCTCAACCCATATATTTCTCCAAAGAAATATACTGCACCACTACAATGTGGGAAGGAACATAAAAGCAGAAGAGCAATACAAAAAGATTGTTCCAGAAAATGGGGTGATGCAGTTGGACAGCTATGGAAGACTCATGTTGGGTGGGTTATTCCTTTTTGCTTTTTTTCTCCTTTAACACTTGTGCTAAGCTGGAAACAATATAATTATGAAAACCTGTATATTTTAGCTGTGTTAATTCCAATATCATGAAATTTGGGACGTTTTTATAGATTTCCAAAATTGTAATCTCAGTTACAATTATAGATTTAAATTGTACAAATTCAGCACATGGCCTCCTATTTAGAATGGGTACATTTCTAAGTTTATAGGAGTGGTGCACAAAAATTAATCCTTTTTTTCTTTTATGCTGGTATATCAGACAAATCTAACCTAATTTCATTGAACAGCTCCTTCCCTACAACCTGGGATGTCCGCTACGTCCTTTTGCTGCACTGGAGGAAGTGAAGAACAACAGAAGTGTGAGTCAGCTGCTCTGATTGACATTAGGTTTTATGAAGCAACTTTGAGATACAATAATTTTTTTTGTGTTATTTCAATTAGTCAACTATGACAAAGAGCAAATAGACTTCACCAGTCTTCCGAAAGTCAACCCAAATAAGGCATGCTGGGGTCAGGAGTTTCAAAACATGCACAAAAAAAAGGTGATGCAAAGCAACTGTTCTATGAATTGTGCTTACTTTTAAAAGGTACAGGTCTTGATTTTTTTCTTCTTTCCCTTAGTTAATGGAGTTTTTGGATAGGACCAAAGATCCTAATGAACACGTAGCATTTGTGAACAACGTAGTTCTCACTCGAGCGGACTTTTGTAGTCTGGGATTGATTGAGGACATCAATGGAACAGTAAGAATCGATAACATATGCTAATGAGATGATGCATATTGATTATGCAAGTTAATTTAATTCAATTGTTAAATTATTTTATAACCAATGTGTCGATATTCTGGCAGATCCTGAACAGCTGTCTCAAAGTTATAGAAAAGGTAATTTTTGTAAAATATTTAAACAAAATGGAATCGATTCAATTCAACAGTTCAACAATAATAGATCAACTATATCCGTTACAGAGAGTGGTGGGAGTGTTTGCAGCAAACAGCCATGTCATAGCAACTTGGTTTCCACCATTGTCCTTGAATCCTATGGATCACCTGCCGGTAATTTTTGTATTGATTCTTCAATAAGTTAGGTTTTTAGTTGTTTCAATAATTAAGTTATTTTTTTAACTACTCACATTTTATATTAACCTATTTTCCTGTCTAGGTGAATGCAGCAACTCTGCAGTGCATTCTGCTCCCAGTGTGGACACCTGGACACTGGACTATATGTGTACGTAAATGTAGTTTTAGGCTTTTAGGCTTTTCTGTTTAAACTTCGTATAAAACAAAGTTTCCCATTGCCAATCTTAATCATTGCCATAATTGCAGTGCATCACAGAAAAGTCTTTAAGCATTGCCTGTAGTTTTCTGTTGTGTTCTTTACAAAGTCAACCTTTAAAGTCATAAGAGAAATTACAGAAAAAAACGCGTAAATGTGTATCTGTTCATTTTCTAACCCATTTAACAGATTATGAAACCACAGAAAAGGGAGATTTACTTTCTAGATCCACTTTATGGCATTGGCTGGAGAGATGACAGTCGGACCCTACCATTCAGGTTTTTAGGGCAATAAGGCTTGTGGTAGTGGGTAGTTCTGTTTTAGACCACTTGTCCTTTTTTCTTTTTTTAAATCTATGGTTCTGCTTTATATAAACTTTAGATGTTTTGGCACATTAGTGTATGACACACAATTCATTTTTGGTGCTTAAAAGCAATAAAACATAACCATAGATAACATTTCACAGCAGGGCAGTTCTGTTTGAGCCCTTTATGACAAGAGTCTTATAACCATTAAGATTTCCTCGGGACATTTTTTGCAATTTCGCCCTGTGAATTATTGTCAAAACAAGAAACAGATTAACACACTAGTGATCAAACAATGGCCAATTTACTCGCATTCAAAATGTAAATTTTCATCCTTATTTTTTGCAACTTAAGCAAGTGCTTTCCATTATCTTAAAATGTAATTTTGGACTACTGGCCATACATTTTCAAATTTTACCCATCTCCACCAGACTTGGCCCCATTTTAGGCATGCTAAAAGTTCTCTGCCACAAGGAATAAGTGGGTACATGAAATTTGCGGAAATCTTAAGGTTAAGTTGAAGTTCCAACCTCTGGACAGTTCCTAAATGTTCAAAGCATTGGTTATATGTTGGTTTTTAAAACTTTTTTACTTTACATTACATTTACTTTTCCAATACACTGTTTTCACAGAAGTATTGCTCAAACCTTGTCCCCTGGACCTTGGAGGACTTTTGGCGCAGATGACAAGGTATTTCTTTAAATAACTCTTATGAACTGTACCACTTGACCATCATCCTTTCATTAAAAATTGTATATTGCTCATACCACAGGGCCTACAAAAGCAAGGTTCATCTAACAACTGCGGCGTGTTTGTTTTGATGGTAAGATGTTGGCTATTCTGTTTATTTTACTGGTCAGATTAGTGTTGAAAGGTTTTTCAAATTATTCATGTATTTGCGGCATGCAAATTCACACTATTGTTACACATACTGCTTGTATTTCTTGACATTGTTAGACATGTTACACTACATACACTGTTCATACATCTAAGTCCTAGGAGATAGATGCTGATTTGATGACATGATGTGACTTCATGGCACCATATTCTAAATCCTCAAAAGTATTCATGGAAATGTCATCAAAATTGATCAAACTAAACCTATTTTTTCTTTTTTTTTACTTTTATAGTATGCATTTTATGTGGCGATGGAGGCACAGTGTGACTTCAATGAGGTATGCATAAATTATGATGACATTTCATCACTTATAATTTAGTTATTGAGATACAATCCAACATTTTGCTAAAATCAAGTGGTACGTCATATTGATTGTACTATGGTTTATCAGCCTGTATGTACAACACAAATTTCCCTTAGGACAAATAAATAATCTAGAATCATGATTGACTTACTGATTTCCCAGTTGATTCCACTTGTCAGACTTCTGCAACTCCCAGTCAGGAGTAGCCTGTCACTCTACCTGTAGCCTTCATGAGAAACATGTTTCCAGTGTGTTTTGGAAATTACCATACAATTGTGTTATTTTTTATTTGATTTATTATTTTCCAAAGAGAAACATGCCTCAAATAAGGAGATGGTGGTGCCAAGTTCTCCTGAGAAACTTTCCTATGATGTAAGAATTTATAAAATTATTAAGGCTTCACTTTATATTTTAACATCAATTATCTCAATTATAATTTTATTACATGTGTTGTATAATGAATGGATATCATTGACTCACATAGCTCTAAAGAGGAGATGGCCAAGAACGTGAAAAGACGACGTGAACATCAAAGAGCACAGGTATGATGTCATGAGTTCTGAGATAGTCTTTAACCAATGTGAAAAAATACTGTAAAAAAAGTCCACGTGCACAGCAGTGATGAGCCTAATGATTATGTCTAATGATTATGGCACACTTCTAATTACCATGCTCCATGTATTACATATTTGCAATGGATCTAATAAATTTTGTATCTTGTTTATTTTTCCATTTAAACACATTGCTCAGTAATGGTTACGAGTATCAGTAATAGTATGCAGCTGTATTGTGGGCCGTCTATCAGCAAATGAGGATTTTCAATAATATATAAAATTCAAATGTTATGTACTGTAATGGTGGACTGTATACAGATGGCACTGGACACCCAAGACAAAGACCAGCCATGTGCCAAGAGGCCTTGCAGCTCTCCATCAAAAGAGTTGGTTAGTGTAAAGGAGGTTTATTGCACTCAAACATGTTACACACTATTAAAACCTGCACAATCACTTATGCTTTTGTGTATCCATTAAGGACTGTGAAGTTACCATGGGCAAAGGTATTGGACTGGATGGTGATGCTTCCAAGAACCTTTTGGTCAGTAAAGTGCAAATGATAATGAAAAATTACTTATTCTGAACATTAAACTGCACCTATTCATTTAGCATGTTTGAGAACAAGCCATTTATCAAAACTGAACAATTTAAATGCATTCATGACTGCATGTGGTTGATTTATTTCTGATTTCAACTTGGGTCTTGTAACCAGGTCAAGCACCCAATCCTGAATGATAGATATATATATATATATACACAATATTAATAACATAACTGTTGTCATTATGTTCATCATTAATATCATTTTAGTATTTCATTAACATTTTTACTGTTTTGCCTGCTTGTTTTAATTTAATGCTAGTTTGTTGTTCAATAATTTGTTGTTAAATAAAAAAAAATAACAATCTCTTGATCCCTTTAATTTTGATAAATTCAAGCACCCAATTCTGAATGATCTTCAAACGGCAATGAGGTGGCTCAACAGCCACCAGACTTTACTCCGTGGGAGGTGATGGAGCCTGCTGTTCTCCAAATGGACCCCGCAAGTCAAGTGAAGGCACTCCAGGACTTCCTAGAAGGAGAAGTGGATGACGGAAAGGGAAAGGATGACTTTCTGATCACCTTTCAACACCAAGAGGACATGGAAATGTTTTTCAAACATTGTGTTGATAAACAAAATTTAAAAACAAATGCCATGTTCCTAGAGAGGTCATGAGACACAGACCAATATGTTCAGTTTGCATTCTTCTTGGCTGTGGCAGTCTTCCTTTACTTATTTTTTTTCCAATATGGAGGCAAATGAATCCCTCAAAGGGATAGAATGATTTTCTATGATTTTAATTCATGCTCAGTTTAAAAGAATATTCTGCTTTATTGTGCATTTTCATTGAATGAATGTGTTTTAGTTAATGCCTTTTATTTTAGAGATTGCTAATTTGGGCTTAATGCAATATGCTTTATGATTGCAGTTTATTTGCCTGCTTGTGTTTATAGAAATAAACAGAATCCTTCTTCCTCTTACCTGGACAGTTTCAGTGGGATCTGTTGAAGTTTTGGAGATCATAATCAGTGGCTTCTACACAGCACAGTGCACCCACCCGTACTGAATATGTCAAGAAATTACTTTTTTTTATTTTTTTTATACGCACTTCAAATATTATGCGACAGTTGCAGCGTAAATATGCACCTATCTTGATGGCAACAAATTAAGGTCAGTGGATTGTAATAAGATGTCTCATATTAACAAAGACATTTTGATGTTGACTGAGTTTTGTTTGGCACAAGAAGCATCACAAACTGCAAACAAGATGCCAGTCATCTCTGTTGTACTGTGGTGAATCTGAGCCAATCCTCTCAACTGTAAGCCTCACCAATTCACAGTGAATCAATCTGCATAGGAAGAGAACACTTCTATCTACATCACAGTTCTTGACAGGCACTACTCAATAATCCAAAATTGGCCAACTAATCTCTCAGTAAACGACATAGACCATTGTATAAATTGAGATTCTATCAGGAAAATTTGTATAATTCACCAGATTTTGAGCAATTTTTGGGACAGAAGAGTCTATTTCAAAACCAAACACCCGGACTCATGTCAGTGTATTAATCAATCTGCAGATCAGTATCCAAGGTATTGCATCAGATCCCAAAATGTTTATTTTTTCCAGTTACAGTACCTGTTAAAGATGAATCTATGATTCTGTGTATATTGTTAATATGAAGATTGACCAAAACAATCTTACACCCTACAAAGTTTACGTTATCTTGGGGTACAACAATAGTACAATTTCCTTTTATTAGAAATAACCATAATACAGTACAGTTGGGACAGTTTTCAGACCAGCTGTAATGCAAGTGCCTCATTGGTTTTGTAAAATTATTGGGCTGTAATTATTGATGTATTCAGTGTTAAGCAGTTGTTAAAATGTTTTAGTTCATGTAAAAATAGCTTTAATGCTATACATTTGTGCTTTTTTTGATAAAGATATGAAATGTGTACTACTTTATTCAACCTTTACATCCTGTAAAGTTTAATGTGATGTGTTTTGTGTTGCTGTTATATAACTGAAAAATATTAAAAGAGCTTGTATATGTTAACATTTTAAGTGCCACATAATTATCTCAAGAGCAACAATAAATTTGAAACGTTTTGAGGTTATTAAAATAAATTATATGCATTATGTTAAAAGCTTTTTCCTCTCATATAGTTTGATCTGACGCTATAAATCAAACTACAGTACATGCAGAGTATTCTTATTATTGTTGTTGTATATATATGTTATTAAACCTATTTTCAGAATTATTGGTGTTATTCTATATATATATATTATATAGTGTATATATATATATACACACATATATATATTATATTATATAAAATATATGATATATATTATAGTCTCATGATCCTTTAATTTTGATAACATTAAGAAAGTATCAGGTTACATTTGATTGATAAATACACATTAAAATATATTACTTTTTCATAATATAATGCATTATTAAGGTAATTTAATGTTTTGTGAAATGTGTCAATATTGTAATTCATAATTAGTAAAACCAAAGATTAAGTTCATTATGTTTAAATCGCTGCATTTCGCCACATCCATTAAAGTTTCTTGTCCCTCTTCGGACACCTAGTACATGAGTTGGAGACTGGGCGGGGTTAAACGTTGAGGGGGCGCGGTTAAACGTTTAACTCCGCCCACATTGAGGTCTGCGGGTCTGCAGTCAGGGGCTTCTCGAGGAAGAAGCACTGGTCGACAGTCTCCTGTTAGAATAACAATCCCTTCATTCAAATTCAAGCTACTTCTGGTGCCCTGAAGTGTTTTAGTGAGTCATCTTTAAATCTCCATTCAAAATAATGAAGCCTGAACATATGCTCATTTATTTATGGGGAATATCTTTCTGTTGGCACATGAAAAGGTGATGTGTTCTCCAGTGCAACATCACAAAAACATATAAACTCCACATATGAACCACATCTGAAGGTTTTTACAGTATTTTACTAAAAATCACAAAAACTATTTTAATGAGGTTCAGATAAGTGCATAACAACTAAGATAACATTGGCACAGACAATAGAGCTGACATGATTAGAAGATTAATTGATGAAAATGAATCAGCACACTATTTTGATAAGAGATCATAATAATAGTTTCAGTAACTTTTCTGGAAAAAAATACCAGACGTTATCTGGTTGCAGCATCTGTGTGAGGATTTGCGACTTTTCTTTGTCATGTTTGATTGTAAACTTAATATGAGTGTTGGTTGGACAAAACATGCCATTTAGATACGTAATTTTGAGCTCTGGGAAATTGTTATGGACACATTTGTAACAACAAACCAATGAATGAACAATGAGGTTTAGCACCTCATTGTTCATACATTATGAACAGTGATGTATGTTCATACATACAGCTACACTATACCTTTTTTTAAGTGATGGTGGTTAAGAGGTAGCATTAATAAAAGACAGACACAATATCTAAAGTGGCCTATGCTCTAATTCTATAGTATAGATTGCAGAACAATTGCACTCCCCTCTCCACCAGTCTATCATCACAGTGTCGAATCAGTCATTTCTGAATGTGGATGGTCAGTGCTGGCTTTGGTCAATTTAAACATAACCTAATTTACCTCACGGTTCCTATATTTGACCTACATACAGGTGGGCTACTTTCGGCTGCTTTACCGCCCAGAAGACTGATGCAATTGGGCGTGAACGCTAAAACTCCGCCTAAATGCTGTAATCTATCTTCTCATTGGCCAAAAAATCATCGTATCACTGTCGTGATTGGCCAGTCTCACTGTCCGTTACAGTTATGAAGCACATGGGAGTTGAGTAAAGAGGAAGCCACGTTGACACATAAAGTGGTTGGCTACCGGTATTCTTTGTTTTTCTCAAGCTGGGACAGAACCGTCACGTCGTCAGCTTACACCTGTAAACTCAGGAACCTCAGTTGGAAGATTTAGAGAAAGGTAACTATCTCCGTTTTGTATGAATGTGTCGTATTTATTATTCATTTTAGCCAAGAATAGCCGGTCATCAGCTAGCTAGGAAATGCTATCACCGACCATCAACATCAAACGTTGTAATGTATATATTAACGGCTTGTTAGCCCCTAGTGTTAGAGTGCGAACTTAGACAGATGTTACATTGTGATAAACTAGCGAAATCCCATTACACTTTCTGGAGAACTCCCAGAAGTAGAGAATTAATTTGTGGGCTCAGAAAGGTTTTTTGTTTAATGAAACTTCATTTGAATGTAGAGCAGTTCACAGTCGCAGTTTTAAATCGGTACCCATTTACCCATATCCCACTAAAATCACTTTCAAGTGTCAGAGAAGGTGTTTCGTCATTCCCTCCAGGATGTAATCTAGATTACATCATCAGCCTCTCTCTGTGCTTAAAAATTAGTAAGTAAACATGTGAACACACATTGTATATTATGGTGTTTTGTGCGTCTGTACATGTGGTCTATTAAAAATCCATGACATTCTTACAGGTCAAAGACGCCACATCATCTGACAGGATGAGTGTTGGATTCATCGGAGCGGGCCAGCTGGCTCACGCACTAGTGAAAGGCTTCACAGCTGCAGGTGATGCTTCTTTCTTTATTGTGCAATATTTGCCTTGTACTGAAACTAACATCAATAATGTCAGGTCATACATGCATATTGACTGATTT
This sequence comes from Percina caprodes, assembly GCA_013375575.1. Taxonomy (NCBI): domain Eukaryota; kingdom Metazoa; phylum Chordata; class Actinopteri; order Perciformes; family Percidae; genus Percina; species Percina caprodes. Next base: position 3,195,833 of record JABXJD010000026.1, read on the forward strand.
TGGGTCAAATAAACAGCTACACACACACACACACACACACACACACACACACACACGTCTACCTTTTTGTCTAAGGCCTACAGAGTTGCACAACTAGACTCATTACTGTGTGTACACATCCTGTATGTGGTCTGAGGATTTAATGTTAATTGTTTTTTAATGTCCTTGCCTACATTTCTTTAGTTCAAATGTATTTAGTTTAGATAGTAAGGGCTTATCTTACAGTTACCATCTCATTATATATTTTCATAGCTCATTCTCCACTTCATCCTGTCTCTCTCCCCAGGTGTGATTGCTACACACAGGATAACAGCCAGCTCCCCAGACTCAGATTTGCCCACTGTGTCGGGGTTGAGGGTAAGAAGACACATTTCTTCTTTGTTGTGTGGTGTTTGGAAATGGAGACATTGGTGTACTGTGTGCAAGCGTGGGCTTGTCAAGAAGCTTAAATGTGTGCATGTTGCTGCCACCTGTTTGCTTTATTCCCTGTTTTTTCTTTTTTTTACACAGCGCTGTGGAGAGAGAGGTCCGCGTTTGTCTCTTTTTTAAAACAGGCTAATGCTAGTATACTGTCAACACCCTCTCTCTGTTTACAGTGATTTATTTTCATTTTTATTTCTTGTTTTTCTGCAGAAAATGGGGGTGAACCTGACAACTAGCAACAAAGAGACCGTCAGTAAGAGTGATGTCCTCTTCCTAGCTGTGAAACCCCACATCATCCCCTTTGTTCTAGATGAGATTGGGCCAGATATTGAGGACCGTCATCTCATAGTCTCCTGTGCGGCAGGCGTCACCATCAGCTCCATAGAGAAGGTCATCTTTTATCACCATCTCTCTTTTGCTCACTAATCCCAAATTGTTAATCTGCTGAAGTTTTACAAACTCTAGATGACACCATCTGTAGTCTGCACTTTGTGGTGTGGCTTTAGTCCATTTCTGATTTACATAACTTTTTTGGCAGTTTTCCCATCTTCTCTTCAAGACTTTCTGTCTATCTTGCTATAAAATTAAGTTTAATGAGCTGTTTTGGAATGCTTCCAAAAATGGCTGGGCAATATGATGATATATGCTTTATATTCTGATCCTTGCATGTTCTCTTTTGTATTAAAGTCCTTAATAATTGAGAAAATATTCAGTACTTTTAATTTGTCATGTAGATATTTCACTCAGTATACAAAAAGTGGCTTTACCATGTGGTTATTTCATATATTTATTGACTTTACGGAAAACATGCTATATCATGAAATAATAATAATAATAATAATACCCACTCTTATTACACACAGGTACTTACATGCTCAGGTCCTATACATGCACTAATAGAGAGATGTCAGAGTGAGGGGGCTGCCCATGGAAAGGTGCCCCGAGCAGTTGGGGGTTTGGTGCCTTGCTTAAGAGTACCTTGGCAGTGCCTAGGCACCTCTCAGCTACCAGTTCACCACCATACTTTAGTCTATAAGTGGACTTGAACCTGCGACCCTCCAGTTCCCAACCCAACTCCCTACGGGCTGAGCTACTGCCACCCCACTACTACCACATATATTGTTATCAAGAAATTAAATGACACATATTAGCCAGTATAGGAGATTTTGGACATATTCCCCGGTATAGAAACATGTAAAGAAAATGGTATATATACCTATACCCATATCCTTTTTTGTTTTCATTCATGAATTTCACAGAAGCTGCTTCAATACCGTCCAACTCCTAAAGTCATGAGGTGTATGACTAATACTCCGGTGGTGGTCAGAGAGGGAGCTACAGTGTATGCCACTGGAACACATGCAGAGGTAAAGTGGAGGAATTGTTGAGACCATAGTAAAATGTTTTTAGGATGTCAGTTTTTTTCACTGTATCTCAGATATCTGCACAGAAATGTTAAAGTGGAGCTTTTTTGCTTTAACTAATTCTCCCACATTACCATGTTGTCCTCATTTCAGGTGGAGGACGGAAAGTTACTGGAGCAGCTGATGGCTAGTGTGGGTTACTGCACGGAGGTGGAGGAGGACCTCATTGATGCTGTCACTGGGCTGAGTGGCAGTGGACCGGCCTACGTAAGTAACTTCAGGGTGGTGCGTTTGTCACAAAGGGTTGTATGTGAGGTGTGATGCATACGTGTAGAATCCTAGTAAAAGGGGAAATAATGGGTGTAATCCTCTATCCTAAAATAGATTAGAGTCTGAGTCAATGGATTCATTACAAAAAACACAAAATTAGAGGCTGTGTCTCATTCCGCATACTTCCATCAGTACACTGCTTATGTGCACTGACCCCTTACTGACCGTAGTGGCCACTTTGAGTGGTTAGTATTGTCCCAAAACTGTTACATTAAAACCCGTAATGGTAATGATGAGCGTGACACACGCAACATATGTGAACTCTATTTTCCAGCCCGCCATTATGGCCAGTTTTGAAATTTGGTAGCAGCCAGACCCACGTGACACGTTTGTCCAATCAACTGTTGGTCAAAGACGTGAAGCATGCAATATAAACTTGCCGACGTCCCTGTTCCCTCCCCTTCCGCATTGTAGTCAAGATAGCGCCTGCTTAGTGCGAGTAGGGACTGTTGTTCCACACTGCACTTTTTGGCCGTTATCTAAACTATATACCTAAAACTAAGTGTTTGAAGTGTGCAAGTAGGCGGTTTGAGACCCAGCCATTGTCTTGTCTCCAAACTCTTCTTTATTTTTTTTTTTTTTTTTTTAAGAGAGCTACATAGACTTATTTGGATTGATATGGAATGATCTGATGTGCTGTTTTTTTTGTTTCCATTACTTATCTTCAGCTGTTGGGCTTCCCAGCCAGAGCTTAAACTATTATTTATTTATTTTATATTATATTATATAAGTTTTTTTTATGATTACATTGTTATAAAATGACAAAATTAAAAACCAGAAGTGAACAAACCCTAAAAGTTAATTAATTATTTGACATTCAGAAGCTCAGTGTATTAAATTCATAATAAGCAAGAGAAATGTAAGCAAATCTTCATAGCTGTAAGCAGCAAATGTTATGTATTTTCACTTGAATTACTTTCTTAGGTTTTTGTGATCTAATTGACTTAATTGATCAAACGGCAAAGAATTTATGGCTGCATTCAAAACTATGCTGGCTGTTAAAAATCCTCTGCATGCTCACTCTGTCCTTCAATAACTAATATTTTTTTAAGATGTTTTCAGGCTTGAGGTCTAGACATAGGTAAAGCAGTAGCAGGGAAAAAGGTCAAATGTGTGCCAGGTTTTTTCTCTCTAATGAAAGTCTCCTTTAGAAAACATTGTGAGGATGCCCAGGTGTCGTAATGTCTTTCGTTGCCATGCTTGTTTTTTTTTTTTTGTTCCCCAATTCAGTCATTCCTGCTTTATACGGTCACATAAAATGCCTGAAAAGATGTGTATTGGTTAAGGACCAATCATTAACCGCTAACCTACAAGCAGGCAACTGAATCCTAGGTTACCTATACTCTGTGGAGATAGGTCTAGCAATGCGAGACTACAGTTTACCTGTTCAGGAGGCTCAAACATACATGTTGGAGGGTTACATTTCTGATTGTTTGTGACAGGCATTCACAGCCCTGGATGCTCTTGCAGACGGAGGAGTGAAGATGGGTCTGCCCAGAAGACTGGCTGTTAGACTTGGCGCTCAGGCCCTTTTGGTGAGGTGTGTGTGTGTGTGTGTGTGTGTGTGTGTGTATGGTTGTTTGTGAATTTGGATGCAAAAACACAGTAGACTTGAGGGGCTGCTTTGAATGCACTTACCTCTCTAAAAATGATGAAACTCTGGAAATATAAAATCTGTGTTGTGCCAAAAGGAACACAAATTAAAGGATACGTTTTCAACATGTAGCTGTTTTCTGCAGGTGATTGGTAAAAGCAAAAGTTTTTTTTTTTTTTTTTTTTTAAACAACCTGATTAATAAACATAGATATTGCTTATTGATCACAATTTAGGCTAATGAAAACAATTTACTTAAAAATGTTTTTGCAATCATGGCAACTCCTTTTTGTCGTCTTTTCAGATTATTTGTTATTTGTTGTAGACAGTAAATTCCTAATTGAGTGTCTCCTCTTGTTTGCATGACTTTATTTGTCTGAAGGAAACACTCACCAAAGGCACTTTAGTTGCACGGTCATGTTTGCCTATTGTAAACTAACAAGCCGCCTGGAAAATCTTTCACAAAAAACATCTTTGACTAGGGTTGCAGGTTATGACCTAAAGTCAAAATCACTATAAATGAATGATAAATTATAAAAGAAAATGGTGTTGTCGTCCTAGTTTATTGGCAAGGTTTGTACTGTAAATAGGCGCAAATAATGAAGGTGAAATGTTTTCTACTTCAGAAGTGCTTATTTTTGTGAATTTAAAATAATTGAAGGGAACTATTAGCTGTTTATTGAAAAATGTGTAAAATTGAAATGAAAGCACACATTGCTTGAAATGAAAATGTCTTGTGAAAAAGTAAATTTTTAGTTTTGTAAAAGTTATCGTCATGGGAAAAATACGTTGATAGCAGCTTCAGAATTTCGGTGTTTATACATTTTTGATTAATTGCCCTGTCTTTGACTGTCTGTATGTCAGATTATATCCCATTTCTTGGATGGACTTTATTTGCACATTACATTAGCTGGGATACATCACTACATTACAATTCATGTGTGTGTACCATTCGCATAATGATGACAAAAGCATTTGTTTCTGAGGATGTGTCATATATCCACACTCTACGGCTATGTAGAAGTAAACAATACTGTGTCCTTCATATAAGTCCTCAAATCATTTTACTTCTTTAAGTTTTTCTTTCTCATGTTCCTGTTTCTCTTCAGGGAGCAGCTAAGATGCTGCTTGACTCGGAGCAACACCCCGGCCAACTAAAGGACAACGTGTGCTCACCAGGGGGGGCCACCATCCACGCCCTGCACGTCATGGAGAGCGGCGGCTTTCGCAGTCTCCTGATTAATGCGGTGGAGGCTTCATGCATTAGGACAAGGTGAGACAACTGCACCTCAAATAACTTATCTACACTATCAAATAAAACAGGTTTCTCAGCTTTTCTCACCTATTGCTGTTCTTAGTCCCCAAATCCCCCAACGATTTCAATTGTCATGGTGTTGTTGATTAGTCTATCAAATGTCAGTGAACGTTACCAGTAATGTTACCTAAGTGAAAACAGCATGTAGTTAATTTTTAGCAACAGTTTTCTTTATTTGCAATCGTTTCTCAAAAAGCAAATGTCTTACAATTACATTTCAGGATATATTAGTGCTCCTTCTCTGCCCTATCTCACAGAGGTTTTTTTGGAGCAGAATAAATATTTTTAGCTTAATGTTACTATGAGTGTGTTCAGCTTTACAGATAGCGTACATAGTTAATGAACAATTCCAGATAACAACACATTTTGCAATGTGCATCTCTCATCACATTTTCACTCACTATAACCACTACTACTCTCATTACTAAAGAGTGCCAAAATATGAACAATAACGTTGCTTTCAGTGGGTTTATCTGCTAACGTTGGTTATCGTTCCCTTTGAAAAATCCAGCAAATAGACAGATACCTGAAACGGGTCATTTAATGACACCGCTCATTTTACATACGGTTTAGCAACAAAACTAAAGGCTGGGCAACATTACTAGCGTTACGTATTTTTCATTTTGGTCTTGAGCGGTATGCACCCCCACTAACCTGGAAAAAGTTTTAAAACGTAACATTAATAGAGTCTGTCGGGAATACATTGGCTCCTGCAGAGGGACCGCAGCGTTCCCTAATGTTGACATTTTGTCTCATCTGGGGTCTGATAAACGGGACATTCATCAAATTCAGTGTCCAGTGTTCCAATATGCTGTAGCTGTCATATTTCACGGGACCCACGTGGTTGTGGTTTTCATGTCGAGGCTGCTGGTCATTTCGTTGCCATGACTTCACAAGTGATGCTTTTCTGTCACTGTTCCAGTTGATCACCCTCAAAGGGGAGAGAGAGCTGATGACTTTTCACTTCAGTTCAGTAAAGCAGACTGCTCTGCAGAGTTATGTTATTACGACTTTGAGTTTTCATAAACGGCTGAATAATATGTATAGCGGAAACCCAGTGTCTCCATACTTTATAGTTGTAACCATACATATAAAACATATTATGTAACCATAGATATAAAACCATATTGTTCTATATCTGTGGTTGTAACACTGAAAGAAAATGTATACACCTACACGTGTACTTTTATATCTAAACACTTTCTCTTCCTCTCTCAGGGAGCTGCAGTATCTGGCAGACCAGGAGCGCATCTCTCCAGCAGCCATTAAGAAAACTACACTGGACAAGGTGCTCCAGCAGCCCGGAGTCACAGTCAGCGGAGTGGCTAATGGGAACGGCAAATCAGGGCTCAGCTTGTTTAACAATCGTGGCCCCAATATTAAGAAAAAGAACTGAGTACTCTGAGGCAGGCACACAAACACATCACAGATGTAAGTGCACCAACCCGTACACACATGGACATACTTGCATCTAATATCTGAAATCTCATCCAAAGCCCCTTTTACATAAAAGCAAATAATTTATTTGAGGCACTTGCAGACCGTGGACCTGCTGGTGTCACCACCACATTACGCATAAGCACAGGTGCATTCTGGGTGCATTGCCCACAGTTATAGCCTTATGTTGTGATGCAGGAATACTTACTACACTTACACACATCCAGATGTACACTGAAGAGAAATAAGTGCATTTACAATCTGTTGTCTGTGTTAAGGCTCTAAACTATCTAGGGCTGTTAGACGGTAATGACCCAGTGGGGCATCATGGGATCCTGGTACTCACCAGGCAACAGATGGCTGCTGGGATACAGTCAAGCTTTTAATGTTTGTCTTTAATGTCTGTCTTTAAAACAAAAATGAAGCCACAATGTAAATTTACCTGTACCCTTCTATTGTTTGTGCTAATAATTATATTTTGTTTGGCTAACTGTTTTATACTGTTAAATAAGACTGAACAACTGGCTGAACATGTAATGACTTTATTTTTGGTTGTTTTAATTGTCGTATACGAACACTATGGTCTTCAATGTTACAAGGTTTCTAGCACATTAGGAACATTGTCCCTTTGAACCTGGGGCACACTAAATTATTTTTTCTTCATATAAAGGTCATTCCAAGCTTTAAAACATCACTGATGTCAACAATTTCCTCAGATCTTTGTTGATTTTCTGTTTCATGGGTCTTAAAACCCAAGCCTTGAACTGTTGTCTTAACCCCCAAATGTTTTACAATAGGAAGGCATGTTTTTTTTTTTTTTTTTTTTTTTAATTTTCTCTCATAAAGCAATGTGATGTTACCTAAACCTACAAGATATTATTTACACAAGAAACAAGAGTATATGGCAACATATTCAAACAGATAACGATGTAACCATATTACATCAGTCCGTCCTAATTGTATATTGTTTTGTTTTTTTCCCCCATCATGTTTATGTATTGTTCTGTTTGGCATATTAACCACTGAGTTGATGTGCTCGTCAAAAATCAGATATTAAAGAAGCAGAATCAAATAATTTAGTTTCAAAGCTAGTTTGTCCCTGAATTGAATGAGCCTCGTTTGACTCTCAGTACTCTGCACTGATTCTACTCAAATGTTTTGTATGCCGTTCCATTATCCCAGCTCGGTTTGTTTTCCCAACTCTGTAGTACATGTTTTGTTTTAGTTATTGCTTGTCCTAGAGCTAACCAGACTTTTATCAGTGAGTAATTAATTATTTTATTTTTTTATATATATAAAATAATTAATAAGATGCACCCTTGCCTACAGGTGGCACCCTATAATCAAATGACCCAATTGCTCTTGTCTACTAAGATCATATTATCCTCTTCACATAGCTGCCAGTTGAGAGTACTTTTTAATGTGTGTGTGTGTGTGTGTGTGTGTGTGTGTGTCTTTTAATTTGATGTCTCAACATATTTCAAAAAGACTGGTAAAGTTGAGGAATGCTCAAAACACACCTGTTTGGAACATTCCATAGGTGAATAGGATGATTGGGAATAAGGCTCAGTCGTTAATAAGCAAATCCAAGAGTTTAAGAACGTTTCTCAACGTACAATTGCAAGGAATTTAGGGATTTTATCATCCGTCCATAACATCCTCGAAAGATTCAAAGAATCTGGACAAATTTCTGCACGTTAGCAGCAAGGCTGTAAACCAACATTGAATGCCTGTGACCTTCAATCACTCAGATGGCACTGCAATAAAAACAGACATCATTATGTCAAGCAGAGATCTTCAACAGGGGGTCAGCAGAGCTGCAGTTTTTTCAGTACAGAAAAATACAAGTTTCAAAGAAACTTGCGCACACTGTCTTGCAAAAAATAGATCACTGGCCAATACTGCGGGTTAGTTAGTTGCTAAGGTATCCATCCACAGATACAGTGAATCCTAAGGATTCACTGTGCCACATGTATGTTTAATATTAAAAGATGATTTATAAAGTCATACCAACAAAAAAATGTTATAGCTTAGTTTTCTATGCACTAAAAAGGCTTTAGGCATTTATTGTAAGCCCAGTTTATTATGCAACTTCATTTTATAAAATATGTAAGGGGTCCGTGTTCCGTGGGGTCCTTGGCTTAAAAAATGTTGAAGACTCCTGATGTAAAGGATATTACGGGCTCAGGAACACTTCAGAAAACCATTGTCTGTTAACACAGTTTGTTACTACAAGTAAGTGCATGTTAAAACTCTACCATGCAAAACAAAAGCCATATATCAATAACACCCCAAAATGCTGTTGGCTTCTCTGGGTCCGAATTCATCTGAGATGGACTGACACAAAGTGGAAAAGTGTGCTGTGGTCTGACAAGTCCAATTTTTTTTTTCACCTCAAAGTTCAAAAGCTAGCATCTGTGATGGTATGGGGGTGTGTTAGTGCTCATGGCATGGATAACTTACACATCTGTGAAGGCACCATTAATGCTGAAAGGTAAATACAGGTTTTGGAGCAACATATGCTACCATCCAAGCAAAGTTTTTGTCAGTTCGTAGTTAAAGAGAGCGGGTACTAGACTGGCCTGTCTGCAGTCCAGTCCTGTTTTCCATTGAAAATGTGTGTCCAGTATGAAGTGCAAAATACAACAACGGAGACCCCGGATTGTTGAGCAACTGAAGTCGTACATCAAGCAAGAATTCCACCTACAGAGCTTCAAAAATATTTGTCCTCAGTTTAGAAACGCTTAAGTATTAAAAGAAAAGGTGATGTAACACAGTGGTAAACATGCCCCTGTCCCAGCTTTTTTGGAACTTGTTGCACTCATCAAAATTAGTAATTTTGAAATTAATATTTGCACAAAAAAAGGTTTTATCAGTTTGAACATTAAATATATTGTCTTTGTAGTGTCTTCATTTGAATGTAGGTTGAAAAGGATTTGCAAATCATTGTATTCTGTTTTTATTTACATTTTACACAACGTCCCAAATTCATTGGAATTGGGGTTTTTAATATCACAATAAAAGCACAGAATTATCAGCTAAATTTATACAACAAAAGTAAAATAACTTGAATGTCCCCTGTGACTGAAATATTATTATAAATGACATTATTGGATTATTAGTACGGTTTCTTCTGTGTGTTAATCAATGTAAGTACCATTTTACTGTTGTAGGTGCTTGAGATTGTAACTAATATAGTTATAGTTTGGTATTTTACACTTTGTACCACTGGTACAAAGTGTCACCAGATAAATCTGGAGTCTTGAGATGATAAATGACAGAGGAGAGAAGAAAAGTAATTTTTTTTAATCATATTTTTATCGTACTTTTTACTTTTCTCAACCTTTTTTGGCCTCAACAGGTTATTTAAATAAAACAACTAGAGAAGTATAAAGGGCGGGATCTGGGGGCCTCAATTGCAGACAGCTTTTTGGTAAGTGGTCACAAGCCAGAAAGATTAGATTTCCATGCACATTATGAAGATTGCCATAGTTTTTTTTTTATGTGAAAAATGTTTCATCTGAAATACTCAGCTACCTCAACTGTGTGCTTAAGTACAGTATTTGAATAGATGTTACTTTTTACCACTGGGTGCTGCAAGCTTAGAAACAAAATATCAATGAGTTCTGAATCGGTGTGATAAGAGGACAGGAATGCAGTTGTATTTGGGTATGTTCTGAGATTGCAGTAACTGCAGCAGACTTGAAGTCTGAAGTACTCAAGTCTATGCAGTATATTTGGGCCCATTCTTAGGCTCCAGGCTGCTACATTTGGGATTAAGAGATGCCACTTTGTGTTGGAAGGAGATAGGCCTTTGGGTCTATTCAGGCAACACACAGGTGCATAATGGCAGAGTAAAAATGATGGAAGAAAAGTGATGGTTTGTGAAGAGCCATGTCGTCATTATAATTGAACAATTTGTAGCTGTTGTAGGATTAGTTTATTTTTCTTAAACTAACACGCACACCAGTGTCCTTTGATTAAATTGCGTCCCGCATGCTCTTACTGCACTCGGGCTGTTTATTTGTGCGTGCAATGATTTTTCCTCTGCTGCTGAAGTGTCTCGGTAATCCCTCTTTTTATTGTGAAAGGTTATTCTCCGCATGCTCCTACCTCTGTCCGTTAAGATTAGCCATTCCTGGAGAGACTTCCATTTGCCTCTCATTATTAGACTTCTGTTACCTTTCGTCGGTCAGGCAGCTATGAGCGCCTCTCTTCCACCTAAGGTGAAGTCGATGTGCTCTGAGTCAATCATCTTGACACCAGCAGTGGGTCTAAAATGGCAGTTCAATGGCAGATAATCCTGAGTGGAAAGTTGTGTGTGTGTGTTTGTGTGTGTGCGCGCGCATGTGCAGGCTCGCTCCAGCCCAGCATGGGATTTCTATCCACAGGTAGGCCAGATGCTCCCTGTCATCTCCATTCAATCAATGTAATCACCGACCTTTTCAGTAACATGGGTGTTTGCATATCGTATCAAGGCCAGGGGGAGTGCCAGAAACCAAGATGAGTGAATAGATGGAAGAGTGGAAGAGGACCACCACCAAACATCCACCCAACCTCTCTAAAATGAAAAACATAGAGAGATGCGCTAGGAAAGGGGTGTTTGTGAGCAGCAGTCTTCCATCATGTGTGTGTGTGTGTGTGTGTGTGTGTGTGTCTGTTTGTGCATGCGTGTGTGCATGAGGGAGAGGGATCGATCTCCGGTCTGATACAGTATCAGCTTGTTGCAGCTGTCTTGTGAAACGGTCACAGAAAGAGGAAGCTCTGACAGTTACCACACAGTGGGTGAATCTGCAGTATGGGCTTCCCTCTCATGTCAGTGTGCAATGTATAGAGAGTTCCTGGGGGACACAGCTTTGGTCTACCAATGCGCATCTGAGAATCAGACATGCACACAGTTGTGTTGGAGTGGGTGAATATGGTCTGTCCTCATTTAGAACTTTTACTTAATCAAAAGGATGCTGCACTACATGTTATACATATTATACAGAAATGCCTCTTTCAGAATGTTCCAATATTGATCATTATAATATCATTGGATTATCGCTGCTGATGCATTAACATAAATGCAGCATTTTATTTTTTGTATCTGTAGTCGAGGTGAACTACTTTACATGCTGTTATTTGTCAGTTTCTGGTATAAAAACTATATTTTATTAACTGATAAAATGCTTGGAATGTAAAATTCTCAAATTCCTTCAAAGTAACTTGTGAAATGTTGTTGAATAAATTTAGTTACAATATTTCCATCTGAAAATGTATTAGAGTACAAGTATAATGTAGTTGAAAATAGAAGTAGTCAGCTAAAAATACTCAAAATTACCTTGAAATCATGCTTAAATATAGCATTTGAGGAAATGTACTTAGTTAATTCGCACCACTGCCTCTGTATTGACACATCAAGAATGGTTAGTAAGTGAAAGCACTGCAAGTAAAAGTGCTTATTATGCAGAATGGTCTATTTCAAAATGATACAATCTGCAAAGTGACTAAAGCCGTCAGATAAATGTAGTGAAATTAAAAGTACACCTTAAAAGTGTAAAATGGCACAAAATGGAATTACAAGTAATGTACAAGTACTTGGGTAAATGTACTTAGTTACTTTTAGTGGTTCCGCTGCCTACATGCCACCAGTATAATGACCATTTTTACAGGCATTTCCTCAGATGTGCAGGATGCTGCATCTCCTCAAGAACTTGCATTCCTCTGTAGTGTGGGCAAGGGCGGCTCTTCATTAAAAAAGAAGAAATACATCATGACGCATGATAAAATGTCTGGAGCTCCTTTGCATAAAAAAAGATTAATCCTGAAATCACAATTCTGAACGTTACCCATAAAATGGCTGTATGTGATGTATGTATGGCATACAGGCTGTACGATTACATTTGGGCTAAATATGAGTCATTTCTTAAATATACTATGCAATATTTAGGTGGTATTTCAAAATGAATCTTCACTTTTAGCAGCCTGGCGGAGATTTGCTTTGATTTCTTAAAGGCCTGTGAACAGCCGAGTGGAGATATCAGTCGTTGAGTATGTAGTACCGGCTATTTTATCATAAACTAAGTGGCATTATCCAGAAATAGGCTGCTAATGGTTGAGTGCTTTCTTGCCTCGTATTGAAAGTCATTAGTTTCTCAGAAATGGAAATGGAGTATTGATAAACTATGGTACATTGGTCCTAATAGTTTTGTTTTTAAATTGTCTTGTAATTGAGGATGGATTGTGTGTGATCCGTTTATACAGGTTTATGGCTTTCAGTTAGCTTCTGAACTAAAGGCAGATTAAAAATGTGGGATTTTAAAGTTGCAGACCAGACAGAATTGCTAAATTAGGCCTACTAAGTCAGTTAGTACATGAAACAGTGTCATACTGTTGCATCCTAAATGCAATTATTTACAACTTGATGGCCTCAGGAAAAATGGGAAACCTATATATCAGCTTCTGTGATAGTGAAAAATTTGTTCTCTGGAACCTGAGTCATGACCTCCTTATTTCTGATACTGCCATTTCACATCCTTCTTTTAGAGGAAGTACAACCGTGATATTGATCTACATGTCAGTAAAATGTCATTAAGGTCCTCAGCTTAAAAAACACAACATTTATAATATTGTATATCTTTCCCAAGCCATACATTTATGTATTGATAAATGTTTATATTGACTGTGTGTATTACAGCTTTACTAATGCACATTTAGTTTTTCCTATTAGTTTGTTTTTAGCATGTAGCCCAATTCTATAGCTGTATTTTTCTTTTATGAAATCACAAAAAAGTTAACAAAAAAAGTCACAGTATCTTCAACTCTGATGTCACTTTTAATATATGTACATACAAAATATATAACTTTCCCAAAGCTGATGGTAATCAATGAGAATGACAGCATCAGATGTTTTCTTTTTTAATTCCATCAATCTGTAGCCCACTTTTGTAGCCTACTTCAAATGTTAGCTCTAAGTGCTAAGTTTAGAAATATGCACAGGGGTGGGGCTGTCTTGTCACCCTTCCACACTGACTGTTGTTATAACAGTCCATCACATCGTAGTAGTGTCTCATGTCTCTTTAAGTACGGATTGCGTAGCTCCTTCATGAATGAAACCATGTGATCCAAACATCATTTGACGTCTGGCGCCTCCGACCATAGACTAAAACAAGCGAGGAAGGAGTGGATATATATGTAGACCTGCGAGAAGGCGTGAGCGAAGAAACATTTTTCCAACTGTCTCTCTCCACACCGGGTCGACCAACCATCGGCGAACCCAACCTTCTAAGGTGCGGTGGGCGAAAAGCGCCGGTTTGACTTGTGGTGAGTCAGCTTTGTCGAAATCAAAATTAAAATTCCTTTAAAAGTGCTGAATATAGAGGTGTTGTTTTGCTGAGTGTGCACTGCCACCGCCGCTGCCATGCCGTTATCGCCGCGCTTGTGTTGCCGCTTGTTCCCGTTGTGCGACGCTGCCGCTGCGTTGTCCTGCTCAGCCGAACTCACAGCAACGCCGTTGCCGCTTAAAGGGCAGCAGCCTGGTAGTGCTGAATCATCACGATCCAGTCGTCATCCAGACCTGCACATACGGTTCCGAGAGACCGGGTCTGTTCAAGCGAACCGTCACGCCGACCGACCAACCGGGGATTTCATACTAACACAGACAAAGGGGGTGTAGGCTACGATTCGTTGCGTACGGCTGTCAAGCTTAAAAAATAAGCCATGTGTCGGAATTAGAAGACCGTGCGGAGAGTCCGAATGCAAGTCGGCTTTCGTTACCGTTGGTATGGCCGGGGATTCCCTTGTTTTATGGCTACTAAATGGCTAGCTAGATATTTAGAAAGGAGAACGTAAGGAGAGCTAGGGATACACCTTAAGGAAGAGCAACAACTTAGGACAGCGGAAACCTTCGAAAACAACACGTATAACCTCAACGTTAGCTTCTCCGACTGTCCTCTCTTCGGGGTGCTGAAGCGGCAGCGGTGGACACAAACTGGAAGCTTCCCGCTGTCGCTTCACAAACCGGTTCTTGTGTTGCTTCTTTACAGGTAAGATGTGCAGTCAGCTGTTCGTTAAGTGTGTATGTGCTGGGATTTTTTACTTGTTTTGCGAGTGGTTATAGCATACGGACTCTTAAGGTAACCTTTCGTCCACTCGCTGCTTGCTGAGTTGGCGGAGTGACAGAAGTAAAATGTGTAATAAATAAAAAGCCGGTGACAACAATAAACAACTGTGCTGTCGTAGTTTATTTATAACTGTTAAACGGCCAGCGGCTAGCTAGAGATATAGTCTTTAGTGAGAGGGCAGCATTGACTGCTTCAGCGACTGTTTTGACATTTGCTTTGTGTCAGACGCTGTTCTGTTCAGGCCTTGTGTTCATGTATATATTCACATTGGGTAATACATTTTAACGTTTAATTGACTTGTGTTCAAACAGAGAGAAACGGTCTATTTCCTGGTGTGACCGGTTGTAGACCAGCTGGGCTCGCGGCAGAGATGCTGATTCATCACGTTATTTCTCAACGTTTGCGCGAGCAGAGCGGAGGCATGAGGGAGCCATGGCAACATGGCACCGGCGGTAAGCGAGCGGACAAAGGTCTGGCGCGAGGGAAGGCAGAGCTGGGTTTGTATTGGGGGTTTGGCTCTGAAATAGGTAGCTCCGGTCATGTAGTGGATTTTGACGTATTTAGGGGATAAAGATAGCTTATGTGGGCTGAGCAAGGTGCGTTTAAAATGTCAGTGCTAAATTTGTTAATTGGTTTCAGTGAGGTTTGGTTAATCAGTGGGATCAAATACATTTTCAGTCAAAGTGAATTTAGAGCAAATGGGAAGAATGTGCACATAGGCATGATAACTATCATGCTGTAAATTATTTAATGTATTAACCTTTTTATACTTTTGGGTTATGACTTGAATAAAACATTTTATTTACAGTTACAAGCAGAGCAGTGATACTGCCTTTGATATTTTCAGTGACCGCACTCACCTTTTGTCTGAGAATCTACAAATCAGAATTTATCCTGGTGTGTAAATATTAAATATACTAAAACTAATGAAATGGAGGGGTAGGAGGCATTCCCATGTCAGTTAATGTTGCACATTGACTGCTCATGAACCCACATATATATGGTGCTAAAAATAGAAATGAACCCTAATGCGTAACAGAATATCCTTGATTGATTTCTTGTAGATGGGCCATTATCTGCTGCCTGGTAGCAACCTATGATTATTGCAACTCCTAAACACTGAAGTGTAATAGGGAAGCTCTGTGGGCTCAAGAAAAACAGAAACTTCACCCCCTAATGACTCCATATCAGCAGCTTTAGTTAGAGTCAGCACTCTGCAGAGTGTATCAAAAGTATGTAGTAAGCAAGTTGGCAAGTACTGTAATAGAGGGTCATAATGATGAAACAGTTGTATCAGTATTGGAGAGAAAAGCAACCCCCCTTGTCTCTCTCTCTCTCTCTCTCTCTCTCTCTGTCTCTCTCTCAACCAAAACACACACACACACACACACACAACCAAGGGGCTAAACTTTTTTATACGTGGTATCAGTATTTAATCAGTGCTTGAAGTGCATTTCTCTGTCAAGTACTTTCCCCATCCTTCCCTGGTGTTCACGGTAATTGAACGCTGACCAATGCTTATGTGTGCAACTTTGCTGATGGTGGCGGAGCGGCAAGGCGCGTGGAGCAAGAGGGATGAAGGAAGAGGGAGGAAGAATGAGAGATGGGATTTGCGGAGAGATTGAGAACAAGGACCTTTTTGTCTTCAAGGCATTCCCCTGAAAATGCTGAGGCGAAGCAAATGCGCTATCGCTTGACAGATGGCGTTTTCACTTGTTACTTACCACAGCTAGTTTCTTTGCCTTGCCGTGTGTGTGTGTGTGTGTGTGTGTGTGTGTGTGTGTGTGTGTGTGTGTGTGTGCATGTGAGAGAGCAGGAGATATAAAACACCTAGGCCCTTAAGATGCTAAGATCTTGTTGCTTTTGGGGCTGTATATGAGAGAGCACAGTAAGCACTAAGGTTAGTGTGTGTGTGTGTGTGTGTGTGTGTGTGTGTGTGTGTGTGTGTGTGTGTGTGTGTGTGTGTGTGTGTGTGTGTGTGTGTGTTCCTTGCAATATGTAGAAAGATGTAGCAATGGGAGATGATTTGACTACCAGTTGGCCATTACAACATTTTACACTTGGCAGTTGATTCCTTTCTATCCTTTAACAATGTCCGACCCAACGCTTTACTCTTCAGTAGGAAGTCCTAAGTAATTACTGCAACATCACTGTTTTGCCACATCAGACAGATGATTGTTTTTGTGTGTGAGTGCTCATATACACTTGTTTGATTCACTGCATGTACAGGGGTCAAGTTGCTATAACACTGAAAACCTCCTCTAGGTGTATGAGGGAGGATTAGGGTTGGGTATCGTTTGGATTTTTACAATTCCGATGCCGAACGGTACTTTTAAAACGATTCCAATTCCTTAACCGATTCTTGAAAAACTGAAAAATTACATCAAGGAAAGGCTCTTTTATAGAGGTTTTTTTTTTAATTGGAAAATTACTTAAATTTAACAATATATTATCATTGCTAAGTATTTCAATATATAATAAGTAAACCTAAGTCACCTAACACACAGCTACAGTAATTTAACAATAAATAACAGTTGCACTACACAACAGTTTTGTTGTTACAAGTATATTTTTCCATCCGTTTTGGAGCGACAGAGGAAAAATATTTCAGTTGACACATTAAGTGGAACCGTAATGATGAAGTGAAATTTACGTTCTTACCGGTTGTGTAGGAACATAGTGGAACCGGGTTTTGGTACCCAACCCTAGGAAGGATAGGACAGCAGTTTATACTGGGAGGAAGAGTCCACTCATGTCAAGAACTGAAACAATAAGTTGACAAATCAATTAGTAATTTGAAAATTAATCTGCAGCCATTGTTTAAGTCTCATGCAATAACATATCACAGCCTTCCAATAAATGTTACCCTTGTGAATCTAATAATGTTCACCTTTTGTCTTACTGATTTCCAATTCAATCAGGAGAGACATGTTTGCAGATATGCAAATAAGATTTATTTTACAGCTCAAATAAAATGTACAAAGTCTTTGGGGATTAGACTCCATGGCTATACGAATCTTTCGTATATATGTATATAGGGGTAGAGAACCATCAGACCCCCCAATGGAAGGAGCCCGAAGACCAAACCGAAGAAGGCTCCGGATCAGTCAGCTGGAGTAGATGACTGGAGGTGGAAGGGGAGATGGAGGGTTGCACTCTTTGCCTGCAACGACAGCTGATAGCAAAGAGAGAAACAATTATTGAAAGCATGGTTGTGACTTTGTGATTGGCCCTTGCCATTTGTGTACAAATCTGATTGGTTTAGCAGGAAGGTGAATGCCTCCAACAGCTGATTCGAGTTAGGTAGAGCAATGATTAACAGTGAGGCCTTCCTGAAAGGATTTATACTGAGATACATTTCATAAGGAGAGAACTAGTTGCAGATATGCGACAGTTATACATTTATTAGGATAACAGCTGAATTGATTTAGGAGGATTTCTATCGATCAATAGTTAGGTCTTCCTGAAAGGATTTACGCTGAGATAGATTAGCGATGAGTATCGTTGCTTTCTTTTGTTAACTGTCCTTGAATGAAAAGTCTAAAATTAGTAAAGTTGCAATATCACACAGGAAATGTGGTACTCAACAGTTGAAACTCGGTGCTACAAACAAAGTGAAAGTTATTAAGGTTTAATACCCAACCTCAATTGTCAATGAGGTGTTCATTCAAATCTGTCATTTTAAGGTGGTGGTTAATGATATTTTGGTCCTAATGTACAGCATTACATTGTAACTAGTCTTGCATTGCCAGACCTTCCCCCACAACACTGCGGAGGAGGGTCTGGCGAGTCCACACAGCATGGGATTGGAGAAAACGTGCTCTGGTTTAATGACATTTCTTTAAACCAATCCCAACTGTCATGAGCGGCGCTAAGTTCAGGACACAATGACGGTGCCTCTGCAAATTAGCCTCAGGAAGGAACTTGTTTTTGTGGAACAACTGCTCGTTCAAAAGTTGTTTTAGAACAGAAAACTCAGATTGGACAGATAGTCTGGCTAGCTGTCTGTATTTACCCTGCAGAGATCTGAGGAGCAGTTAACCATAGTCCTTAACAATCAATGCCAATGCCAACACAAACACGAAGAAAACGAAAGGTGTGGGACATTTCCGACAATTTCTGGCGGCACCTGAACAGACCCGGAAATGAAACATTGTCAATATTAACTACATTAGTAACATGTTCTGGGATTTGCATTGAATAAGAAACTTCACAAAGGCATCCTTTATTGCAGGGTTATAGTACTGGATTGCATTAGATTGCACAGGTGTTCACAATATTGTGTCCACCGTGTGTGTGTGTGTGTGTGTGTGTGTGAGAGTTTCGTGTTTGCGGAGATAATTTCTAAGTACTGCATGTTTATGGTCTTGTTTACTACTGGGATCCATTTCAAAAAAGTCTTGTTATGTTTGCAAATTTCTGAGAGTGGGAGAGACGTAAAAAGAGATAAGTAAAAGACGGAATGGGAGAGTGGGTGAGAGAGAGTCAGAGAGAAAAGGAAGCAGTGGGGCAGATCAATAGTTGAGTGTTTTTTCTCCACAGTAATGATGAAATATGGTGTAAGCAGATCTGGTGCATAATCATTGCTGTGCTCCACTGTTTCTCTAGCTTCCGAATGAGTGTGCTGCATGTCCTTGTGTTATTTTGTTGTGTGTGTGTGTGTGTGTGTGTGTGTGTGTGTGTGTTAAATGTACCCTCCCTCCACAAGTGTCTTGACTCCTAATTTACATAACCTCACTGAGAACCGAAAAAAACAAACAAGATAAATCCCATTGCAAGTGAACTCAAAAGGATTTGGAAATGGAAAACATGTTTAAGTTCTGTAGCTCAAATTACTGATCCAACCTTCTGTCCTGAAATTTGCTCAAATGACCAATATTACAAAGCCACTTTTCTGGATCAAAAATCTCAACTCAGTGATCAGCAGTCTGAGTCAACGTCTCATGTTTTCCCTCCAAGGACCTTTGAGTTTATTTTGGAGGTTTTTGAGATGGCTCTAGTTTGAAGGAGACTACTTGTTATCACACATACACAAATAGAAACGCATACACTCCATACCAGAAGTGATTTTGTTTTGCATGCAGTGTTGAGATATTGGGAATTTAGCCGTGAAGATGCAAGGCCCTGGTAACAGGAGTATCGGTACCAGCAGTTGTCTGCCAGTTGCATCATCTTTATGCGCCAAATTGCTGCATTTTTTTAACTGCAGTGTGACGATCCCAGCATTGTGGTATGAATTTCTAAACCTTTTAAATAAAAAAACACATACACAGTGTGGATCAATGCCAAGGATAAAACAGAGGGCACAAAGATATGCGAGTGCCTCAAATGGGGCACCAGCTCTTTGCATTACATTAGTTCCATTCAGCAACAGTTCCCTGTTCACATTAAACACTAGTTTGGAAATTTTACATCAGAGTTGTTCTGACTAGTGCTGTCAAACCATTAAAATTTTTTATTTCATCAATCAATCTAATTGATTTATTAACCTATTCTTTCAGCTTTAAAGCTGACAAACCTGGAAGATTAAAAAAAGTAAAAAATAACTTTCATTATGACTTCTGTTGTCCTTTGTACTGGAAACCGTGCAATATACTATTAAGTAAGATTAAAGACAAAAATACAGTTAGATGATGCACAAACACTAATGTCAGGAATTTTAAGTTATTAGCTTTCTTCTTCTTTTTTTGAGGCATGTCTGGTTTGAATTTTTCTAAATAAACGTATGTAGAAGTACATTAGAAAATTAATTAGAGATTTTGGTTTTGCATATGTGCTGCTAAAAGATGTCTTGTTAAAAACTAAAGCAACTGTATGAAGGAAAAGAGACATTGAGTGTGCTCAAATACTAATGGTCCTGTGCGTGTGTATTGTTTGAGTGCCATAATGCCTTACCATCTGTATATATATTTATATGTCATAGCATCTTAAATGAGTGGCAGCAAATGTGAAACCTTAAAATAGTCACCAGGAATGTCCCCGTGCAAAAAGCTGCTGCTCTCCATGACACCTCCATGAGCTACAAACATATCTCCTCTTGTTCCTTTTTGGACTTAACTATACACTTCTGATGATATTTCCTCATTCATGAGACTGATAATGACAAATGCATCCCAGAGTCACACCATGCTTACTTTGCTGCTGAACCAAAACTTTCTCTTTGTCTCGAGTCAGTACTGCTGACTGGGGGGGATGTACAGCTTCTGGGGCAAATAAACGCGACATGTCGTTTAGTGATAGACCGATTTTATTGGCCAGCCGATAAATACTGAAGGCACTTTTATACTGCAATTGCAGAAGTGACACTGATCTCTGTTTTTGTTTATTATTTTTAAAGAAATGGCAGAGCAGATTCCAAAAACAAATGCAGTGTGGCAGGGTTTACATTTTTGTGATGTAAATTGAGGGAGCAAAAGCAGTATAGGCTCCAAATATTGGCTCAAGAAAATTGCCAGCCCGTATCGGCATCGGCACTAAAAAATCCACATCAGTCGATCCCTAATGTCGTTTAACTTATCTTTGTCTCCCTCACAGCCCTTTGTTTTTCAAGCACACATATATATGTACACACAAAGAGAGAACAAACTTAACCTACGGTACATGCTTTCTCTCTTCTTACAAAAAAAGCACTTGTGAAGAAAAGAAGACCCAGAGCTCAATTGCCTGACAGTGCAGGTTTTTTTGCTTGTGTTGGGAAATTTGTCATCACACTCCGACTTACTACCTGGAATGGGAAAAACGTGTCGACGCCAGGACTTTTTCTCGCCTTTAATAACACACTTAGACAAACACTATCTAGCGCACACACACACATTTTGAACTCTCAGAAAAGTGGGAAAGTGATCGTTCTTCTCCTGCCACATATTATAATATGCATATGAGGGGCCAGGCTCTTGCTTCTTTGCAATTCTTTTCCTTGTGTTTTCTCCATCTCTTCTTCCTCCCCTCTCTGTCTGTGTTATCATGCTTATTTCACGCTCTGCATACCTCCTAGTTAATAGCTTCCTGCTCTTTCTCCACACGCATGGCTAAAACTGGGGTGTCTTTTCTCCCCCTCTCTCTTCAGCTACTCACCCTCTCTCCATGGACCTGTGTCTCTGCTGTGAGCCGGCCCCCTCTCTATAAGATGCCATTATCGCTGATCTGATTCCTAATTCTCAATTAGCCTCCACACTGCGCTCATCGTTAATTATTTACCAACTCCCTCAACACCCTCGGTCCACATTAGATCAATGAGAACTGCTCCCTCTTTTATTTTATTTTAACAAAGCCAATGTGGACTGCAGCCAGGAGGCCAGTGTTGTGGCGCTCCAAGGTTTTAATTCACAGTCCCAACATTTTGTTCTAGTCTTTCCATCATGTCCTCTCTGTGTCTTCACCGCCTCACTCTGCTGCCATACTTTGTGTTCTCTATTATTGCTCAGAGAGTTGCCTGAGGGAGGAGGCACAGTTAAGGCAGTTGTTATGTTTGGTTATTCAATAAAGACAGACTGGCCACTGCATCACAACCGACTTGTGGCTCTTTACAGTCTTTTCTTGATCATTCTTTATATGGTAGCTTGTTTATTCTCTTGTACACCCACACACACCAGCCTCTGGGTCGTTTTTGAAGCGTCTAATCTGGCTATTTATTTTATACTGTGTATGTGTCTATGCAGCATGCCACCAGCTTTAAGTAGAAAGTCTCTTTCTAAGAAAGTCCTCTCTGTGTGGCTGGAGCAAAAGGTGCTCTCAAACAAGATTAATTAGAGCTCTGTCTGAAGACACACACACACACACACACACACACACACACACACACACACACACACACACACACACACACATAGAGACATAGAGTTCATCATGTTTGTCTGCACTATGAAGAGATAGGAGTTGTGCTTTCTGTCTTGTGCAGTTCCTTGTGCTCTTTAATCTGTCTTTATAAACCCTATGATCACTGTGTTCCCCTTCTGCCACACTATTAGTCTCCTTTTCATCCTTTTTCCAGGACTTGATTTGTGTGTGTGTGTGTGTGTGTGTGTGTGTGTGTGTGTGTGTGTGTGTGTGTGTGTGTGTGTGTGTGTGTGTGTGTGCGTGCGTGCGTGCGAGACAGAAAGCAAGGTTGGGGGAGAGCGAGAGATGGTCAGCAGTAGTTTCATTGCACTGGATCAGCTTCAGAACTTTTCTAATTGGAGGTTTTAGTCGTGGTCGTTGCTGAGTTCAGGTTTTTTTCCCGACCCCAATCCCCCTGCATCCATTCCTCCCCCCCTTCCCCCCCCCCTTCCTACCCAACAGCTAAGCTCTTACAAATGTGTTGAGGATGCATTTTCACCCAAACGCTTTCCCACCCCCTCTTCTTCCTCCTTCTCTGCCCCCCCCGTCCTGTTCCTCCTCATCGGCGTTCCTCGCTCCATCCCCACCTCTGTCTCCCTCCTCTTCCTCCTTCCTACTCACTTGCCTCTCTCTTTTTCTTCTCTTCTTTCTCCCTTGTCATTTGCAACCCCCACCCCCACCCCATCCTCCCTCCATACTCAGCATTTTTCTCGGCTGTGGGTGTGATGTCTCCGCTGTAACGCTAATCAGCTCTGGAGACGTCAGCATTCTTTCAGTCCTCCTTCACCACCACAAGCACCCCCTCTTCTTCTCCTTTCTTACCTAGCCTGTCTTCACCTTGCTATCCCACAAACTCCTCACTCTCTTTTCTCCCTACTTTCTTATCTTTTCTTGTCTTCTAGCCATATTTTACTCATCTCCACCACGTCTCGCATCTTCTTCCATCCATGTCCCATCCTCTGTGTGTGTGTGTGTGTGTGTGTGTGTGTCTCTCCACTGTAACCGTAAGCAGCTCTGCTCTTGAGTTGTCAGCGTTCTTTCAGTTGCTCCATAAAAATACAGCCTGCCACAGCAAAAAAGCTGTCTGTTGTAGCAACAGTGGCTGTGGCATTGACCACACTGCAGCGACCACCCCGCAAGCATTATGGGAAGGACACCTCTGGCACTTTGTGTGCATGTGTTTGTGCATGTGTGTGTATGTGTGGATGTATACGCCTAAGATGAATGGCGATGCCTTTGCTCAGCAGATGATCCTTAACCCGGGTGACTTACACATGGCCTGAGACACACACACACACACACACGAGCACACACACGCGCACGCACACACACACACACTATTGCCATTTTATGCTGTGGGGTAGGTCCGGTTTTTTGTTGTCTAACCTTGATGAAATATCCCCAACAACAACAACCCCTACAACCACTACTCTATAACACTACTTTTTAAAACAAAAGTACCAAAAATCAATAAGCTAAAGCTTCTCAAATGTGAACAGATGCTATTTTTCAGTCTTCTATAATATTAAATTTAATATCTTAAATATAATAATATCTTATGACAAAAACAATTTTGTGGCAGATTAATCGATAAAAACAATTATTAGCTGTAGTCATCGCACAGATGCCATCCTTTTTTAACTTATCAGTGTAACATAGTTGACTTATTTTATGATCAGATCCAACAGTTACTTTTATTTTTGTTCATAGCTAAATCTGGCACATTTGTAACCAGAGTTTCTCATCTTTACTGAAAACATTTCAAACCACAGACAGTGATTGATGGTTATAACTGCAATGACCATGCCATCAAAAGTAAGCCATCTGAAACTAAGGCAATTGCAGATAGTAAAAATAATTACAAAGGAGCTGCACCAGTGTAGATATAAATACTACAGGTACTTTTTGTGCACCTAAAGTAATTATATTTGCTAGTTGCTGTTATCTAAGACATTTTATGTATGTGCTAAGTATGGAATAAAACCTCTGAACCATGCATGCACAGTAACCTCAATGTCCACATGTATCAAGTAGTTTAGCACTTTAATAATAAATGCAATTGCACTTTTGTGTGCTTGCAGGCAAGTGTTTTCCATGTGTGTTTTATTGTGCCCCACTGGCATGGCAGCAGGGGGATGTGTAAATATATGTATGTGCTTGCTGGCATGCTTTTTGTTTATATGTAGATGGGGTTATGGGGGGTTGGGCACAGGGGAAATAAACCAGTGCCTGGCAGAAAAGCCCCCCACACACTATTCTCTACCCCCACCCCCAACAGCCACCCTCCGTCTTCATGTCTTTGATCCATCTATTGTGCGATGATGCACCTCCAGCTGTGGGAGTCTGCATCCCAACAAATGCAAGACTGCAGTGGTACATGACGATGGAATATACACAGTTAAATAAAAGCCCAATTTAATTAACTGACCCTAACCAATTAAGGAGGACCTGAAGTACTGAAGTCAAATACTTTGAACGAAGCTCCATTATAGTGGAACTCTTGTGTGTGGAAAAGTGTAGCATGGCTCTTTTTTATATTCTTCATAGTTTCACTGAATTTATGACATCATTTTGACTCACTGTGCATTTGCCACACGTTGTGTGCATGGATGATTACTTGTATGTGTGTTTAGCATACATTTTTCTTTGATCTCCTGCTATTTATAACTGCAGGATATGTGGCAGCGCTTGCACAAATACTCATCACAGACAGACAGAGGTGCATTGTGGGGGAGGTTCACTAGCACGCTCAGTGCTGTGCCTTTGACAGAAAAAAATAAGAATAAAACGAGAGCACGTTTCATCACTTCCCCGAGCTTTTGAAATTACCCAACTTGTGAATGACTGAGGAAATATAACGTATCTGCAAATCTGTTTCTTACTTTTTTAAAGTGGCCCTGGTCTAAAATACATACATGAATACAACAGACTGCCTTTGATCAGCAAATTGGTTTTACTAAACTTTTGATTCAGCAGTACCAGCTGTGAAGGTTTCGCTAATACTTTGAAGACAACCGCATTTGACCAATCACATGCAAGCACGTTCTCTCGTTGACCCCCCTCATGCCATGTAGGCTTTCCTCAGACTGCTGCTATGTGTGGGGCAAATCTTCACCTTTTAATAAAGGAGTTAAATGTTTGTAAGTGGTGTAAAAAACAATGAGGGAGGGAGGGAAAAGTGACAGTGAAAGTGAGGAGAGCAGAAATTTGTGCAGCAGGAGAGAGGTGAAAGCAAGAGAGAGAGAGAGAGAGAGAGAGAGAGAGAGAGAGAGAGAGAGGAGGAAGGGGTGAGAGAGTGAGATCAGGAATCTGCTGAGTCATCATGACTGGTCTCATGATGATCGCTCAGCAGCGGCAACAATAGTCGCCCTTCATCAAACACACTCTCACACACGCACACACACACACACACACACACACACACACACACACACACACACACACACACACACACACACACACACACACACACACAGGTCTGAGAGATGAGAGCCAGACCAATGCACCATACAAAGCATCTCATTGAGAGTGTGTGGAGATGCTCATCTGTGGAGCTGTGCGCTCTAAGGACTGATCTCATCTTTTGCACTTCCAGGCTCCTGCTTTGTTGACTTCTGATTCACACTGTTTTGTTTCATTCCTTTTGTTTCTTGTTTCCCCTTTTGGTACAAATGCATACTGTACATCACTATATTTGGTTTGCCTTCATTTTCATCCCTACTTGGTGTAGGGCTATATCTATTTTTCTACTTCTCTACTGTCAGTCTCAGGTAAGGTTTGTGTGTGTGTGTGTGTGTGTGTGTGTGTGTGTGTGTGTGTTTGTGTGTGTTTGTGTGTGTTTAGAGCTCTAACAGTTGGTTTTCCCCTGGAGTCTTTCCCACAAATTCTACCACTTCCTTTTGTTCTTTATGCTCACTTCATTCCTGTTGGCCTAAAGCCAACCAATGAGATTTCAACAACACAAAGGTAGTGGGCACTGTCAGTGTGTGTAACCACCAGGAAACAGGAAGTCAGGGAAATTCTAAGAAAAGCTGGTTGTGTGTCACTTTTACTCCTGCACTGTGACACAGATGCATGGTACTGTACATGCTCACAGTGCTCCAACAGTAGATTAAAATTTGGTCCTGGTGGGTATTAACACACACTTAAAGTTCTTATTAAACCGTTAGGAAGCGTTATGGTTCTTAATCACAATGATCGTCTTTTTTAAAATACTATTACCCTGTTAACTGGCTTCACGCAGAACTTCAGTTGTCTTTTATGTTGCTTGTTTGCTTATGTTTTGTATTCTGTTGCATCTCTGTAGGTCTGTTCAGAAGAGCAAGGCACTTGTGGCATGACGACGACTAACAAAGGAAATAAAGCCTTGAAGGTGAGAGAGTGCATATTTTACACTGGATTCTTTGTGTTTGATATGTTATTCGGTCTCACTCCTCTTCTTCCTCCCGTTTCCTCCAGGTGAAGCGTGAGCCGGGGGAGAATGGCACCAGCCTCACAGACGACGAGCTGGTGACCATGTCAGTGCGGGAGCTGAACCAGCACCTCAGAGGGCTCACCAAAGAAGAGATCCTGCAACTGAAACAACGGCGACGCACCCTAAAGAACCGGGGCTACGCTGCCAGCTGCCGGGTGAAGCGAGTCACTCAGAAGGAGGAGCTGGAGAAGCAGAAGACCCAGCTGCAGCAGGAGGTGGACAAACTGGCCAATGAGAATGCTTCGATGCGTGTGGAGCTGGACGCTCTGAGGTCTAAGTACGAAGCGTTACAGACCTTTGCCAGGACTGTGGCAAGGAGCCCCACTGTTGGGGTCGGGGTGAGGGCTGGGGTGGGAGGAGGAGGGGGAGGGATGGCGTCATCAGTCATCGGCCCACTCATACCGGGTAAGATGGCAACAGCGACGAGCGTGATTACAATAGTGAAGTCAAAAACAGATGCACGGTCTTGAGGGAGGGGAAGATAGATGAGGGTGTGTCGGGATGGAGTTCAGCTGCAACAGAGTAATTCTTCTTCTCTGCTGGCCACCTCTCCTCCACCTGCACTGAGAGCTGGGCAGTCTTGATCACATCACCTCTGCATGTGCCCGTCACCTGTCCCAGTTCTGTGCAGGTGAAGGAAAGGATGGAAGCAGAGTAAGATTATTGAGATTATAAAGATGCAAGTCCTCAGTCAGCGCCTGATCATTTAGCACAGGACAGATACACAGGGTTCCTACGGTCACTGAAAGCCTAGAAAAGTCAAAGAAATTATTTGAGATTAATTTTGTTCCAGGCCAGCAGAAAAAAAAAAATAATAATTTAAAAAGTCAATCACTTTGGAAAAATCTGTGTTCATTGTCAAGTTTTACTGCTGGTAGATCAAGATATTTGTAAGTGTGTAAATATTTAAAGTGGTCGATTGCCGAACCAAGATTAGTAGTAAGTAAAACATTTAAATTCGCTACACCAACAAAATATATTGTAACACATGCATTACATATGTAATAGAATCAGAAAGAAGGTATTTTTGTGTTAGTTATAGAAGTCATCTAATCAGATGGACACAAAAAGTGTTGGGTCCCTGAGTTCCAAAAAAATCCACAAGATTTGATGTGACCTGCTGATTTCAGTGGCTGAAGAGAAGTCCCATCATGCTCCACCATAGCCAAGAACCTTTTTAGAAAAGTACTATAGAAAAACATATATTACACAATGGTGGTAAATGTATTTCAACTGTTTTGTACTGTGTTGTTATTCACATGAGGTCCAAAGTGTATTCTCTGTGTGTCAATTGTTATATATCAGGAATTCTGTGAAATTCTGTGGCGCGTGTTCGTTTTGGTATGACTATATTTAGTTAGCTGTATTTTTACTACGGTCTCTTCACTTTCCCTGTCCAGCTCTCTTTCTCTGTCTATTCTTTCTCTGTCCTTCCATGTTTTTAATTCTGTCTGGTTTCCATCATTACACACAGTACTTCCTGGATCTAATAGAAAGAGGTGGGATTAAGCAATTGATATTTACCAAAAATCAAACACAACATACTATAGAGAGAAAAGGAGATAAAGTTAGTATATTTGTAGGAATCTTCAGGGAAATGGTCTTTTGAACACCAGAGCTAAATTAAGATAAAGTTGTCTTCTGTCTGTTTGAGGTCCTCTAAGTATATTCAAGAAAATCGGAAGGGCAAGTGCCTTGGTCTCCTAAAGATATGCATCAAGAAGAAGTAGAGAGGAGGTTGGGAATTGTGGAAGGACGTGAAGGTTCAATGCAGGTGTTTGCTTATACCTGTGCTAAATGTGAAACACTGACCAATCAGGAATCAGGTTGTGACAGCATTTAACTCTGGCTGTGTGTTGTTGTATGAGCTGTGTAGTAGCAGGATTAATTATATTAATAACACCCATTTATGTGACTTGGCAGTTTTTTTACTTAAAGAAAACTAACAAAAAGGATCTGTAAAACAGCTCCATTTCCTTGCACAGAACATGCTTCAGAAAGTTGATGTTCTGTTGAGTAAAAGTCCATCTTTCTGTTTTCTGTTAATGACTTGGTTTGCATGTTTATGAATGTAATTGGCTACTGACTCAGATATCTAGGTAATTACACTTACAGCAACATTCTTGCCTCAAATCAAAGTGTTTTTTGTTGCATTCATCTTGCTTTTAACCACAAAGCTCACTTTGCAAGTTGTAGGGTGATAACTGACAATGCAGTCAGCCAGCAAGGACAGCAAAGATATTTCTCTAAATTTCCAGTCACACAAATGGGATGTCATTTCACACAAGTTTTACCATAAAAAACGTAGTCTTACGTGGTGTTCTATACTCCAAGAATCTGTATCTGTATGGTAGAGTCTGGAATTTTATAAAGACAATTATCTTTGCATTGTTTGTAACGATCTATTAAAAAAAAAAAAAAAAAGGTATAACAAAATCTGTTTGATATACAGTATCTCTCTATTTTGCAATTGTACCAAAAGTGGCTTAACTACTGAATAGCTTTGTTTTTTCTCTAGTGACTAGGCACGTGTGTGTAACCGTGAACTAGCGTGTGGTGTGCTGTGTACGTATGTGACGAGGTAACTATTAATGTTCACTATTTCATGGATTTGACTTTGATCCTTGTTTCATTTCAAGCCGAAGCGGGTGATGACACTGGGGGTAACTGCACTCTTTTCTCTAATCATAAGATCTTTGTCCTCCCTGCCCTGTCATTCAGCTCCAGCACTGCGGACGTGTTAGTGTATTTATCTGCTTGTAATCTGCACTCATGATTTGTACATTTTTTAATTTCACTTTGGCAGACCCATTTTCCGTATTTCAGGTCTCTGTGGCTTTATTTTGGTCCTTGCAGTGTTGAAAGCTAGTTATTGCAGCTAGATTGACCGATGAGGTGAGGAAATGTTATGTGGTGAACCTCACAAGCTTGATACTGTGTATTCATGTCATCTGACAAAGTAACAGAGATGTGAAACTTAACAATGGGCCTGTATAGCTGCAAAACCCCTACTCCTTCAATAACTTATTTTTGTAGTGTGTGATAAAACTATTTGTTTTTTGCTGTGTACATTTTTATATAGTTATGAATATATATATATATATATAATGTTCCTGTTTTGTTTTCGAATTGTTCTGTAAGTGTCAGGGAAGTGAAACAAATTTGTTAATGTATTTGGTGTTTTATGAAGTTAAAAAAATGTATTTAATGCTATTTAATAGTTTGTCTGTCAAAGAGTTTAGGTTTACTACACAAAGTACAATTGCCTCAAATTGTTTTTTTTACCTAATGAAAACCTGATTTTAAACCATTTATTGAACTAGAAGCAATTTACATAAACACAAAACAGTTACATGCAGCCTTTTTACCTGAACCGCTACTTTTCCACTGTGAAGAAAAAGGAGTTAACTAGCCTACTGCTGTGCAGTTATTAAGATTAGGGAGGTACCAGTATGTCTGTATCTGTACCCTACATTCATAGAAAATCAAAGAAGGGTGAACAGTGAGCAAAGGCATTGGAAGGGAAATGGGTTTCATATTTAAAAAATATTATTCCTCCATAATCTTTCCACTGATTTGTATGTTCAGCCAACCATGAAATCAGAGAACTACAAATGTCAAATTATAATGTCTGATTTTTTTTTTTTTAAAGGTGTTATGTGATATTCAGCTACAAGTAAATATAGATATCACAGCCAGTATCTGTATGTATGTGCTCTGTACTTTTTTTACGTGTCCTGTTTTGTAATTTCAGAATGCTATTATTTGATTTTCTATTGGATTTTTCCCCCCATATATTATATATTTCACAAGACATCGCTAATTATGCAAACTGTGTAAGGATAAAATTAGACCTCCTGCCACACAGGAGCAGTAATACTTGTAGTTGTGTCAAGTTGTCTGTTTTATAATTGCAGGTATTGTGTGATGTGACAAGGTTAAAGAGCTTATATACAGAGTGTTTTGCAATTTAAACTTGGCTATGAATGCCAGCATCAGTTTGTCTCTGTTAAAATCCAGTTTATGTGTTCATCAAATAGGTTTGATCAATTTAAAATTGACAAGAAGGAACAATATACTGTAGCTGTAATGCAAGGCCTGTAGTCGAACTGAAGAATATCATTATTTTTGTCTTCCAGACATGAATATCTTGTTTGGTTGTTTTATTTCTCCAGTGTGTAGCAGTGTGTCGGATCAGGGTGTTAGTTCTCTAAACAAGTGATGTTAAACATTACAGAACTTTCTTTTTAATTTTCACTCTGCAGACATAATCAGCTGACAACTAGTCATCTTTAGCAATTGCCAGACAGAGAAGCTTGGTGGCTTTTCATAACAGAGTTTATGAGCTTGTAAGACAACGCTGACCTTATTTTCCACTGCCCGTACAGGGGTCATACCCTCCTTATGAAAAGACATTTCATTACAAACCCAAGCAACCTAAACCACTATAAATATTTTACAGAGGCAGAAAGGGGTGGCGGAGACACATCTGATAAAACTCTTTCCCACTGCACTTATCTCATTCCTTTTTTTTTTTTTTTAACAAAGCTTTAGTGAGTTAATTTAGCAGATCTGCCAAGCTCTTCTTAAAAACATCTGATTCCTTCTGGAAGATGCAAATCATTAACTCCTTATCTTGCTGCTCGGCTAATCGGTATGTAGCCATGCAGTTGTTTTCCTGTCTAGTGAATCACGCCACCAGACTCTAAAAGCCCTTTCACCCACCTCCCAATGCCGATCGATGAGAGTAAATGAACCAAGGATTCCTTTGATCGTTTCTTTGGTGTTTTCATCAATAATAATGTTTGTTTTGTACCCCCTTCTGCTGCTCTCCCTCTGCTGCCCCTGCCCTTATCAGTTGCACAGCCTCTAACATCAAATTCTTACCAGAGTTTAGGTATGACATCACATTAACATTTTTGTTAGTCTGTGCTTTTGTTGTAATAGTCCCCCTCTCCAATTTTACTTCTGATAACATTTCTTTGTCCATCAAACCACATGTGAGCATTTGGCCATGATATTTTTGTGTTTCTAAAAGTATTTAACGGTGGGTTTAAAGCTATAGAAAAGTAGTGACTTTGTGTGAATATGGCGTAGCCTATTCAGAAAATCCCTTGTAATAAGAAATTCTGTGTTTTGTAATATTTCTGTATGGGGTGTAATAAATTATTGTACGACAGTACTTTATCGGAAAATACTTATAATGTGACAGTCTTTGTAAGTATTTATCTTCAACTAAATTATTGTACTTTTTTGTTGCAATTTGTAGATACGTACGTGATGATGACAAGGTATTGTAATCATGAAATTAACTGTTTCATCATCGGTCCGATGCATCTTTTAATTTATTGATGTATATACTGTATGTTTGTTGATAAACAGCTTACTTTATTTTGTATATGACCAATAAACATGTTTTGAAATGGAACAGCTCTTGTGTGTCTTGTGTAATTAAGGATTGTGTAAGTGTGGATGAAATATTAAAGGGGACATATTATGCTCATTTTTAGGTTTGTATTTTGAGTTTCTATTAGAACTTGTTTACATGCTTTAATAATTTAAAAAACATTATTTTTCTCATACTGTCTGTCTGAATTTTACTATATCTACCCTCTGTATGGACCACTATGTTTTAGAGCATGTCTCCTTAAGACCCCCTCCAGAATATGCCAAGTCTACTCTGATTGGTCAGTGTTTCAGGGTCTTCCTCATCTGCATCTGGGAATGACTGTCACTCCCCAAGTAAGTCGAGTGCAGGTTTGAGTCGTGCATGGGTCACTTTGCGTTCAGTGAAGATGTGAGTTGTGCATGCGTCGCTTTGCGACAAGTAGCATACAAGATGCTAATGAGAGACTTCTGTAAAGTCAACACAGTAAAAATGAACCTACTTAATGAAGTTTGTTCACTGCTGGCTACAAATTAGCACTCAAACACAACAAAGGCTGTCAGTTGAATGGCGTTTTGAGCTAACATTAGCAATCAAACAATCATAGATAGCTAAGATGTTTTTGAAATGATTCCCATCTTCTCTTATTGTTTAGAATTAGAAAAGTTTATTATAAAACCGTTTTGAGCATAACCAACTAACATCTGCACGCAACCAGATTCGGTCTGAATCGACTCTGATTGGGTATTATGCGTTATGCCGTAAACCATTTACATCTGAGCATGTGCGACTCAAATCTGCACTTGACTTACATCAGGGAGTGACAATGGCTGTACCGTTTAAAGGCATCGTTTCATATATATATATATATATATATATATATATATATATATATATGTATATATATATATATATATATATATATATATATATATATATATCTGATACAATATTGATACACTGATAATACAGTATTTATATAGCACCTAGACCTGGGTTATAACAGAAAAACAATGGGGAATTTTTTTTCCACTTTTTCAATATGGGACCTTTCAATCTAGATTATTTTAAGCAGATATGGAATGCATTTAAAATTAAGTCAGCAAGTTAACATAATTCCTACTAGTTAATAAACGAATTAGTGTCATCTTAGCCATATTGTGTTTTTCATTAAAGAAATCTCTGCAATACAAATTCATTGTTGAAGTTGCACTTTATCCTGTTTAGAGATTTTGAGATAGCCTACACCGGATCAAACAAACTTTTGTTCTCAGCAGACATTTCAAAGACAGTTGCAGCATTGCATTGCACCGCTGCTGGAACAGAGCCATCGTCAATGCTGTTGATTTCACATGTGCTTTTTGTTCTGCAAGAACTTAAAATGTCTACAGTGACAAAGATTTGGACGCCCTGACTTGCTCTCATTTATTACATCGTGGTTTTAAACGTGGTTTAAAACAGAAAGAGAACATGGAATCTATGTACATAACATTACGCATTTATTAATCATTTTTATATTCAATTTGTAGGGTGCCAAAACTCCAGACAAAAAAATTTACTGCATTATTTATACTACCATTTTTTATTTTATTTTTTTTTATCATTAGTGTAATTTTAAGGGCACACGTTTGTGTTTAGCCAGTCAAGTCTGTAGGTGGCAGTATCAAGTTATCAGCACGTCTCCAACAGATCTGGCTGCTTTGAAAACAAGGAGCGCCATTAGGCATTTTTATCCTGATTATTACAAGATTCGCAGAAATATCGTTGACACAGAAGATGATGTTTCATTTGTTTCGTTAAATTGATATGATTATTTGTTAATTAAAGTAATGTGCTGTGTTTTAAATAGCTATTTTCGTTGTTTAATTAGGTATATTCATAGCCGTGCTGTAAAGCCACTCCGGGTTTTCAGAGCACTTCGGCGGTTTCCAAACTGTCACCACTGTTGCTCCGCCGGGAGGAGAGGCGGGTAAAAATGTAAACACACACATTTATCCTGATGGAGATTTGTTGTTTGGTAGCTCCCCAGACTTTATTTAGTTGCTATTTTATCAGAAGTAACACTGCAGAGTTGCTCTACCTTTGCTTCGCTTACTTCTTTCAATAATAGATATTAACTTTAGATATTACAGACGGTTTCGTACCGACGACCGCTTAGCTAACGTCAGCTAGCAAGGGTTACAGCTCAGCAGCTAGCTAGCTAACGTTAGCAACAAAAAACAATCAAGATAACTTACATATATTAACGTTAGTTAGTCCTTTAGTTATCAAACGCTACTACCAAACGTACCCTGATGCAATTTGATGGAGGACTACGACAAGTTTGTGCAGCATCGTCTCTCCCATCTGAGGAAAAGAGAGGAGGAACACAGCAAACCTTTACCTGCATCCTCTCTCATCCGCTTCTATGGACAACCCATCCTTCCTCCCCTGGTATGACTCAGTTTTATGATATTTGTGTTCTAATCAACATGATTCGAGGTTTAAACATTAGCTAACAAGATGCACTTGCACTAAAACACTCGAAGGCTACACTACCCCGCTTTGTCTCTCTTAATTTTTTTGTATAGTATCAAATCATAAGAGTTATCTCAAGACACTTTACAGATAGAGTAGGTCTAGAACACACTCAATAATGTATAAAGACCCAATAATTCTAGTAATTCCCGTTGTTTACCGATATGTTTGATAAGACTAGTTACTGTGCAGGCATGTCATTGTGTAACTGGTAGTTTTTGTGGCATAGTGCTGGAACAATCAATCGACAGAAAAGTAATGACAATGTGGTAAATAATTATTCATAGAAGTCATCAAGCAAAAATCTCATGAGTTTATACCATGGTCATTGTAAAGTACTTGGGTAAAGTATTTGGGTTTTTGAGTGTTTGTACAAAACAAGCAATTTTAAGAAATCACCTTAAAGAGGGCTCTGGGAATTTGTGATGGACAGTTTTCACTATTTTATAGAACAAACAACTAGTCAGTTCATTGAAAAATAAAGAACAGAATAATCAATGATAAAAAATAGTCATTAGTTGCCAGTCCTGTTATTGCACATACTGTACATGACACCTAATGTCTGCTTTCTGATGATAACAGCTCTCAGGGGAGCAGAGAGAAAAGATGCAGCAACACAGAGATGCAGCACAGAAAGCTGATGTCCAAAGAAAGTTGAAGGAGGATTCAAGAATGGCCTATGTACAGACTATCCTACACAGTGTTCAGGTAACATAACTCCTGACTTTTCAGCTATCCTCTTGGCAAGCCTAATATGTTCCTATATTTGTATTACTATATTACTGTAGAGCAGTTTTGCTAAAGTATAATTTGGACCTCTTAGTCCTATTCAAACATGCAGTAGTTCTTTTAATGAATGGAGTCATAAGACATTATTTTCATTCATGTACTGTTTTTTCATGCACAACTTAGTTTTAATCTCTGATCTCTTGATATGTGTTATAAATTACAGCTGAGGAAGACACCAACACTGGAGGAGTTGCTTCAAGAGTCAGAAATAAACACAAAATATTCATATTCCCAAAACAACAGTAGTGGGTCAGTGTTGCAAAGCAATTTATTCATAGGACCGAAGGATGATCTTTTGCTCTCTCAACCACCCGGCGGAAAAGAACAGAATGGTGTTCCTCTTCCACCGTTGACATCAACTACATATAGTGCCTTTTTCACTTCTAATGTGACACCTCAGCAAAGTTACCAGGAAAGATGCCTTATTGACCAACATTACAACCAACATGGATCACAGCCAAGTGCCCTTAATGGCATAAGCCACCAATCAGTATCCTCCGGCTACTTGACCTTTGAAAACGGCACCAGTGTCTCTGAAAGGATTAGTACAGAGAGAGAGAGCCCTGGCTTTGGCTCCTCAGATGGAGCTTATAAAAGTAATATGGATGGCTTTTTCCTTCACAACACCTCAGAGACAATTGCCAAGATGCCAGATATTATTAGCCACCCTCCCATAGATGGAGAGGAATTAGAAAGGAGTGGACTGGAATCATCTATTTGTAATAATATTATAGTAGTAAAAGACATTTGTTGCACCTTGCTCCAGGCGGATTCAGTCATAGGTGACCATTTACCAGTAGAGAAATCTGATAGCAGTCATCTGGACAGCACAGAGGGTGAAGTTAACCTTCCCTTTACCACAGTACTCGACACTGAAGAAGATCACAGTTTGGGCAGAATTGAAGGCCCAGTCTCCTCATCAGAAAACAGTGACATTTCAGACAACCTAGAGTCATCACAGACATCAAGCACTCATCGCAGTTCAACAGCAGAGCTGCATATTCCACATGACCCCAGAGAATTCAAACCAGCGGACAACCATGTCAATGAAGCAAAGCCATCTGAGGAGCCTTATCGTCTGAGCCTCCAGGCCTTGTTGAAGAAATCTCAGGAGTATCGGCGGCGCCAGCGGATGCTTAGGAACCAAGCCAAAACCACTAAAATTCAGGAGAGGACCCAAGAACAGACGAGAGCAAGGGCGGAGGAGCAGAGCCACTCCGATAAGGAGAATGACGAGTTCCCTTACAAGGGAACTGTGACTGCAGATGGGAAGAAAACAAAAGAGAGAAGAGACACTCTTATCCGGTCGGTGGATACGTCGCCAAATAAATCCTGGGAAAATGAGAGGGTGATTGAGAGTGAGTTTTTTGGGGAAAAGGCTAACTTTAAATCTCAAAGCTCAGACTTAACAGGAGATGGAAATATTAAGGAAATAACTAGTGTTAAGGAGGAAACAATCCTCAAAAATAATAAGCTGAACATTTCACAAGAGATCCTAACAGAGCCTCAACAAATCAACACCTTCCCCCTGCAACAGCAGCCCACGTCAATAGAGACCTCGCCTGTTCAGGAAGCCTTTTACTTGACCACCTGTCCCAGAGCTTTTTATAGTGGAGTAAGGAAATATCACACTATCCCAGCCCCTAATTTTTGTAGGAGTCCTGTGAACTGCAAAAGCAAAGGCAGTATTCAAGATGGAGGTGATGGAGAAGCTGTCGATGTGGCCAAGATCTCAAAGAGGAAAGTTTTGGTTGATGCTGGTTTGAGCGAAGACCACAAGGTTGATGAAGTAAACCTGGGACATAAAAACTATAACTCAGTAGTTCCTTTCACTGGGAATCTCATGGTTGAAGGTGATGTAACAAGCATTTCAGCCAGGAGTTCACAGCACATAGATCAGCTTGAGTCCAACCTTTCCAGTCTGAAAGTAATGATCTCTGATCTGGAGTCCACACTGACAGGAAACTTGGAGAATCACAGCCAAACTGAGAGCAACACTCACAGTGAGGTCACTTTTAAAAACATCAGGCACTCTCGTCAAAGTGATTGTGATTACTGGGAGGACAAACTGAGCAAGGATGATGACAGCAATGAAGCAGAGCAAGACCAAAAGTACAAAGAGTGGCAGAGAAGACAATTATTAGACAATTTCAACAACATGCAGGAAGATAGAGAAACTGAACTAAGCATCAGTGACACAAACAATGTTTCTCTCATAGCTCAGGTAAAAGAAACTGAGGCAGTTAACGTAAGCGAGCTCAAGCTAATCAAAACCTTAGCTACAGAGAGAGGAAAGGAAAAAGGGACATGTAAAGAAGGATTTGCAAAGAGTTACGGACAAGGTGGCAGCTGTAGAATGCCCACAGCAAAATGCATCCTCTCTGTAACACAGCAGCAGCGAATTCCCAATGTATTCAGAAATGTTCCATCTGCAGCCATGGCTTCACCTAATGTCTCTGTGCCTTTGGATACCAGTAACCATTCAGTGGAAAGTAGGAATGAGACAGCTGTACATGGTCACGACTCTACCTACACGCCATCTATCAACCAGTCGTATGATGTGGAGGCACCGTCTGGCCTGTGGCTCCTCGAAGGGTCAGGGTCTGACATGGGCTCAAAAGGTCATCTTGTTCAAGAGAAACATCTGACCCCAGAGAGTGGGGGTGAAAGCCAGGGCGGGGTATCCAAAGTCAAACGGAGGCTGCTCATGCATGTGGCAAAGGAGACCAGGAGTGCAGATGTCAGCAGAGGAGCAACCTCTGTGGTCAGACCCAACGCCAGCACTCCTATAGGTAAGAGCACGACATTAATGAGCCAAATGTGGTAAAGAGTATGCATGTACAATAGGGCTGCATAAAATATTGCTTTTTTTTATCGTCATCGCAATATCGACTGGCGCAATATACACACTGTGAAAGGCTGAGACACATCGCGAAAGAAACTCAGAGATTTTCTGTTATTTGAAAGAAAATATCAGTAGAAAACTTGACTTCAAAATGTAACTCGTTCTTTTTTTTTTTTTAGTGGTACCTTTTAGTTTAAATTAAATTTACTATTTGTTAATTAAAGAATATTAGAAATGATTTCCCTTCATTTGTTTTGGCTTTACATGCAAATGTGTCCACTTCCTTGAGCGTCAAAACGGCCATAAAGAAACCAAAACACTTGAAAGAAAACTTGAACTTACATGTTTCTTGTTCATTTCAACAAGCAATTTGTTGTATTTTAGCAGGAAGCGGCAGAAATGCAGAATTGAGCACAATTTAATATCTGTTTATTTATCACAAATAATATCGGTATGGCAATATTCAACAAGGTTATCGCATATTTTTCCTCATATCTTGCAGCCCTAATGTACAAAACAGTCTTGTTATTGGGGGGGCTGGAGGTTCTGAAAATTAAAATAGAAGTCATACATTACTTAAAAGCCAGACATTAAAATAAGAACAGTAAATGCCTTTAGCATCTGCAGTATATCAGGAGTCCAGATGTGTGTTCTTTGTTGAAGGCCTACTTCAAGGCGAAGTGCACTGTTACATCTCCATTTATATTGGGAAGAAAACATCAAATGACTCGGTCAGATCAGAACTCAGCATACTCCTTGTACTCCTGGCACATAGTTTATTGTCAACAGTTTTTATTTACACATTATGTCACCACGTATTACAGTTGCAGAGCCTTTAGCTGCAGTGCGGTGGTACAAAGGTCATGGTGGTCAAGACAAGCAGGAACAACTGAAACAGACCCACGCTGCTCAGGTCAGAGCCCTGCAAGATGAGCACAGGAGACAACAGGAAGAATTACTGCAGGTGAGACAATGGAAATAAATAATTTGTATTTGAACTTGAGTGTAAAATTAACATCATGCAATAATGACAAATTATTCTGATAAATTAATATTTAAAAAAAATAAATAAAAACGGATGTTATGAGTTTTGGTGTTGCATAGTTTGTCCACCAGAGGACACTCTGCAACGTTCCTGTTGGTAACACTGATTTCTTTTTTTTTGTTATTGTGTTTTTGTTCAAAGGACTTTGTTTCATATCTTAAGTTTGTATTTTTATACATTTTATTTATCAGAACTTTAATATACTTTGATGTTCCTCTGTTCGGTTGTGACAATCATTTTTTTTTATTTTTAAATAACCAAATATTTGTATCTGTCGGGCTCTAATTTTTAGCAGTAAGAGTTAACCCTCTCCTTGATTTCATGTTGTTAATGGAGAAGGAGAACCAGGAAATGAGTCAGGGAAAATGCAACGCTACCAAGCCTTGGCCGAGTGATGTGTAGTTAAATTTTTTGGGAGGTATATGTCAGGCTACGGCGTAGGGTCCGATGTAGACGCAGAGGGGTCTGCGGGGGTACGCCGTCAATTCTATGCACAACCATACAACGGCCTATAGAACGTGCTTCTGGAGACCGGGGTTGTGTGCAGACTATAGACGTCTGCTCATTACAAGAGACCTTCAGACTCTCCCCAGTAAAAAAAAAACACACAGGGATTCTACCATAAATGTTTCATTACATCC
Organism: Percina caprodes; assembly: GCA_013375575.1. NCBI lineage: Eukaryota > Metazoa > Chordata > Actinopteri > Perciformes > Percidae > Percina > Percina caprodes. The sequence goes on from JABXJD010000026.1 coordinate 3,235,912, forward strand.
CTAAGAGGCTAGCTGGCATGGTCGCCTGTGTGTGTGTGTGGGTGGGTGGGTGTGTGGGGGGGGCTTCAAGGACGCCTGCTGTTCTCTGGCAGCCAGTTCTTGTTTCTTCAACTAGTGTCTGTATTTGTACTTGGCCAGTGTCCTTGCCCTATTAATCACAGTCTCTATTTAATTTATGTATCCTTAACAACAATATAATTAACATAAGCTGTTTAATAAAAAGACTTCTTTTTGACTCCCCTATGTCCTTCCATCATTTGTGATGTGATGAGAGAGCAAGCTGGCTGGATTCTGGTAAAGGGAGGAGGGGACCAAGGGAATTGACACAGAAAAGGAAAGGATAATTTGTTTAATTCATGAGCGTCTGTAGTTAAGTGCCAGATCGTCCCGTTGAGTGCCACAGCTAATGGTCCCTTCCCCTTCTCTTTTTTTCCTCTCTTTGCATCCCTCTCTTTGTTTTGTCTCATACCTCCTCCGTCGATTTTACTCTCTGGCTGTATTCATTTTCTCCATCTCTCGTCTCATAATCCCGTCATCCCTCTCCTCCTTCTATACTCCCTCCCTTATCTCATCCCTCTTACCTCTCTGCCCCATCTTTCCCCTTCTGTCTATTTCTCTCTACCCTCAATTAATTTCTTCCTCCTGCCTCATTTGCTGTCCTTTCTAATTCAATATTTTCCAACCTTGCCTGCTACCAAATGCACGCATGTGTGCATTAACACACACACCCATGCACTTCTCCTCCTATTCCTTCCCTCCACCCTTATGTCTCTTTCTCCTGTCTGTCTCTCAGGCATTGGCAGCGCGTTACCATCTCCTCCAGAGCGTGTCCTTCCCTTGCTCCATGTCAAGCTCACGTCTTCGGGACAAATTGACCATTTCTACCCTCTCTCAGGTATCACATTTGTTGATGCAAAAATCTTGCTTATCCTTGTACTCACAATATTTTTTTATTTACCACAAGTTAGTTGAAACACACTCGGGTGAAATACTTCCCCCTCAATGTCTTAATCTATATCAGTAACCCCTCTTATCTGTCATTGCTTTCTCATATGTATTCAAATATAACAGCTCAGCTTCACTTAGATTATAGTTGTTCAACAAACATGTCCTTTTAATACATCTTGAGATAAGTGAGTGACACATTATTATTGTTATTGTGCTTATAATTCTGCTTATTATTCCCTATTATAATAATGAGCTATGAGTCCACTTGCGTTGATGCGATAAACAGATGCCAGCCAAAAGACCTTGAGAATCTTTGTGGGAAATTAATTGGTTGTCATTGATGGAATTAGCATTCTCCTCTCTATTCCCCTCTGGTCCTCATTATTCACCCCTCTCATCACTCGTTCTCCCTTCTTCCTCCACTTCCTCCAGCCCTCCAGCCCACTCTCAGAGCACTGCCGCCCCCTGCTGTTAGCAGTCGTGAAAGGTTTTCTAGCTCGCAGGCTACTGAAGACTGAGAGAGTGGCACAGCTGGTGCGCACCATCAGGGTGAGTAGAGACGGAAGTCTGTTGTATGTCTGTTTCATAAAGTGAACAAAAACATTTTGCATACGGATTACAGGCGTGTGTGTGTGTGTGTGTGTGTGTGTGTGTGTGTGTGTGCACGTGCGCGCACATCTAGGACACACATCAGTTCCTGCAGGCCCTCCAGCAGCAGAGCCCTGGCAGAGGAGAGTTCCGTAGCAGACAGGACCTTTTATTGCAGGAGAGAGTCACTCTGCAGGTATTAAAGAAAACACGTGTTGTAAACATCTGTTAACCTTTGTCCTCTTCTCTGCTTCACTGCCAACTGAGCCATTATTCCCTCTATTAGCAGTTACCACAACAGATTCTATGATTACAAGCATTCATTCAAGCCATCGTCTGCTCTGTAATTGTTTCCCCCTCCAGCTGCGCGCTGCACGTTACGAGGTCCACGACATATTCTTCAGCCTGTCAGCTGGAGAGAGGATGCAGCTGATCAACTGGGACAGAGAGCTGGCCAAAGAGAGAGAGCTCAGACGACAGGTAACCTTTTCTGAAGCTGTATGTGAGCTAGTGTTGATTTCTTACTATAAATGTAAATGTCAATGTGCTTTATTTATATAGCGCTTTTCTAGTCTTAACAACTACTCAAAGCGCTTTTACATCATACAGGAACCATTCACCATTCACACACATTCATACACTGTGGCCGAGGCTGCCGTACAAGGTGCCACCTGCTCATCAAACAAACACTCACACACATTCACACTCCGATGACACAGCATCGGGGACAACTTGGGGTTCAGTGTCTTGCCCAAGGACACTCCGACATGGGACTGCAGGGCCAGGGATTTCCTTTCCAATTGGCAGGCAACCGCTGGCAGGCAACCGCTATACCACTGAGCCACAGCCGCCCCATAGATAGTGAAGCACTCACAAATAATGCCAAAAAAAGACACAAGCAGAATTTTATGTGGGGAAAGTCCTGTGGTAGTCAGTTTAGAGCTGGCTGTTACATTGAAACACTGGCATCAAAGCCAGGTGTAAAACAAAACTAAACACTACACAGAAATATTAGTCAGCGTCACCCCAAGGCGGACTGCTTTGGGGTGCTCACCCATCCTACCATAATCCGTTCTCAAATGCAACACTTTAAAGTTTTTTTTGAATATTTAAAGAAAGTTACTTTTCAAAATCCGCATGAACCACTCTTTACATCGGCATAAATTAGAGCCACCGCACAGCACTTATTGAAAAAGAAAATGTCACTTCTATAGCTGGTTTGCCTGTTATTATTCCCAGTATTCCCTTTATCCACAACAGCAGTGAAGAACACCAAGAGCAAATTCCAGGAGTTGAGTTTTCATTAAACCAAAATTCTGACCAGTGTGTTACCAAAGTAATCAGGGCACACAAGGCCAGATTGCCTCCTAAGTTACTTTATGACTAGTGCTGTCAGTTAAACACTTTATTAACGGCGTTAACGCAAACCCATTTTAACGGCATACATTTTTTTATTGCGAGATTAACATTCTTTTTGGCCTATCAAACTTTGTAGTTTTCTTTCACATGCTGTTGCAACAAATAGTAACGTTAGAAAAACTACAATCTAGCTGATCTAGCTAGACCGGAAACAAAGCAACAGGCACGCCGCACATTCTTGATTGGGCTTGCGAGTCGGCCAAAGAGTAGTAACAATATGTTTTGGGTGGATGGCGAGAGGGAGACGTGGAAATGGATGCCATTAAGGCTCTGAATGGAAAGTTTACTTTTTAAAAGTTGCCAAATGATTCCATTGGCAAGACCAAAGTGATCTGTTTGTTTTGTCGTTGTGAACTGAGCTATCATTGCAGCACGTCCAGTCTGAAATACCACTTGATGGCCAAGCACACAGCTGATGCCAATTCTCCAACCCCTCGTCAAAGTATTTTTTCACCCTCGTATTGATGGACAGTGTTGACATTGTGTGAGAGATTTGCTCCAAGTGAGAATGTTACGTGTGAAATTGAACACTACAGTAGGCTATATGCCAATGTTTTCAATAAGAAAACATTTGCACAAAGCAAGCCGATCCACTTTTCCCAAAACCCAGAATCTATTGGCATGTTAGCGTGTCGTTGTGCCGTTGTGCCCTGCTGCAGAATGAATATAGGGGAAACACTGCCAGGATTTAATCATGTTTGTTCTGATTCAGGTCTATTTCAAATTTAAAATACCATTATGCTTTTAGTACTGTCATTCTTCATGGTGACTCTGGTGAACATTGTTGTTCAATTTCTCCCAGTGCAGTAGTAATGGTGTTGATTTAATTTCTTAAAGTAAGCAGAGAGGACTGAAATATTGATTCTGTACTGTTTAAATATACACTTTCTATTGCTACATTGGAGTATTATAATATAACTTGTGGGTAGTACAAAGACTTAACTAGTGTGTTTTTGCTTGTATGTGTTTGTGTAGAGTGGGCACACAGGCAATCCCAGAGGAAAGAGTTCTCTGTCAACTGCAACACAGAAGTCACTGGAGAGGAAGAGAGGAATGATGTGAGTTTTCACTGGATCTGTACTTCCTTCTCTTTTCTTTAGATTTCTGAATAGCTCAAGTGTTTTTGTGTGTGTGCACACGTGGAGACAGTTACCGCCAATAGTCACAATACAAGATAAAAGAATCAGCCAACTCGGAACTCAAACTGCTACCTCCACTCTGATAAAGACATGCTTTATGTTGAAACATTAGTTGCTGCACCTGATTAAAAGCTCCTACTATAACCGTGTGCTCCAGATCCCACAGTCCAGTACGAACCCAATCTATGAAAACATTCAAAATCTGAACACAATTTATTCCTGGGTTTTGCACATACAGTATAATCTTTTAATGCAATCACATATTTTTCAGAAGTTAACAGTATTGTTGCAGCCAGCTAAAAAAAAGCACTGTTCAGCTTAATGAATTGTAAATATTGCACTATAGCTTTTTTAAACAAGCAGTTACTTTGTCCATGGCTAAAACCTGTCTTCTCTTCCCTCCAGGATCCAGAAAAAGGTAGCAGAAAGGCACACAGGAGTTGTGAAGAGGACTGGACACAATACTGGATTCTCTGCCGAGCAGTCGCCAGAAACCAAACGAGGACAGTTCAGAGCAAAACCTCAGATGGTCCCTAAGAACACTTACTCATCCAGACCACGATGACACTTGGCTCCAGTGAGGACTCCTAATCAAGCCTTTAGCAATTACATGAATATTGTATTAAAAAAACAAACACTGGCGTCCTTAAGCTGACTCGCAGCAGACATTATGACATGTCATAGCAGGAAAAGCACAGGTGTAATGAATAGCACTAATGATGGCTCCTTCTCATTTGCATATACCAGTAAGCCATTAGTTCCAAACCTGGGCGTCATCTTGTGAGATATATTACCACAGGAAAGAAGCAAAAATGTATACAGTATATGCAGCACAAATAGACTTTCATGTGACTTACTGGAGGATTTTACCTCTGTGGAAAGAGTCTATTAATCAGGTTATTCAGCTGTTTTTGCTTGTTAGTTTTTTCCAGTTTTCCAATGCTAAATCTCTACTTTAGGCTAGACCAGCTCCAGATGTATTAGAGATGTAATATAACTCTGTTAGTATTGAATTTAAATATTTTGTAGGACAGTGTGCTCATTTATACAGACATTTTAATATCCATATTAGTGTTACTGCTAATTCTTGAATAGAGTGTCACTCCCAAGTGTTGCCCTTAAATATTTTTGTAGTGTGTTGGGGTCACATGTCAGCCAAAAAAAATGTTTATTCTTGGAAACTTTGGACCTGTTTTATGTTATTTATTTATATGTGGTTGTATGGTAATAAATATTTCTTTCTTTACCTTGAAAGTTGCTTTGAAGTTTTGTGAAAGGTGGCATTTACAGACCCCGAGCAGGAGGGGCGCTGTTTGCCGGTTGCTCTCATCTTTACACCGACAACATCCGCCCCGGCTATCGTTGGTGGCAGGCGCTAAGTGCGGTGTTTATAATAGCTAAACGCCCTCAGCTGATAAAAAGGATGGAAGAGGAGGCAGACACTGGCGTTTCTTCGCGGACGGAGAGGAAAGCTTTGGAAAAGGCCAAAATACTTCAACGAGAACGCGAGAGAAAGATATTTAGACTGGTAAGACGAGGCAACAACACATTCGGAGCCTTTTTCTCTCCAGCTAGCTGGCTAAAGCTCTTTACTGTGCATGGACGTTAGTGTTTCTCAGCCGGTGATTCTGACCATGCTTCTCTTTCTTGTTAACTGAAGGTTGCACGAGTACTGAAGAAACCGGAGGCTGATCGGTCGGAGGAGGAGGCAGCTGTGTTACTGCTGCACGGAGAAACTGCGGAGGAGCTCTGCAAGCGACAAGTCCGCACAAATGTGCTCAAGAGAAAGCAGGAGGAGGTGAGACTGCCAGGCCCACTGAGTGTAGTTATTAAGCTAACTAGCTAGGTAGAATAACACCTGGAACCGGTTATAACAAGATGGTGAAAGAACAAAGACGTGTGTAGGTTGAATGGCAAAAGCCAGACGGTTTGTTTCTTTGGTTGGTCCTGGACTAGCTAAGAAATGAACTGTAACTCAGCCCACCCCAGGCTCTCTGTCCATCACTTAGTTTGTAAAACAAAATAATTTATTGGAAGTCGATCTCAATTGTAACACAGGCCCCCTCCACAAAACATGACATCATTGTTAAATGATTATGCAGGACCTACCTTTTCAAGGCTCTTTTCCTTTCAGTTTTTGTATTTTCTATGAGCAAGGTCAATAATTAAGAGAATGGTACAAATCAGGATCACAAAAAACTGCTATGGCTGTTCCATGTTGTTGTAAACTTAAACCATTTTGTTTTTTCCTGTACCATCTGCAGATGTTTGATGATGCTGATGAGCTGAAGAGTAAAGTCAGACAGCTCGCTGTGGCAGTCAAACAAGCAAAACATCTGGTGGTATACACTGGAGCCGGTATCAGTACAGTACGCCAAACTCCTTTTATCTTCACTTTCATTTTCCTCTTTAAACTTTCACATGACTTATGAAGTCTTTCCATTCAGGCAGCTTCTATCCCAGACTACAGGGGGCCTAATGGTGTGTGGACACAGCTACAGAAGGGACGGACAGTCAGGTAAGGTATATTTAGTCTTTACCCTGATCAGATATTAGCTGCATTTTCTTTTAAAGTTAATTAAACTCCAACTGACTATCTTTCTTGTTTGTCTTTACAAACAGTTCATCTGACCTGAGTAAAGCTGAGCCGACCCTCACGCACATGTGTGTTAGGATGCTACATAAGGAAAAACTGGTATTTGAGACCTAGATATATAACTTGTGGATGTTCCATTTGTATTTACCCGTACTAGTTTTTACGTGTGTGTGTGTGTGTGTGTGTGTGTGTGTGTGTGTGTGTGTGTGTGTCTATAAAGGTACAGCATGTTGTTTCTCAAAACTGTGATGGACTTCACTTGCGCAGTGGTCTGCCAAGACATGCCCTGTCTGAGCTTCATGGAAACATGTTTATTGAGGTGAGACATTTTCTCAGTTGCGCACACACACACACACTGTCCTCAGCTACTTTCTTCTAAAACAAAGGAATATCACCGTCTCCTGGAAAGACATAGTTTGGATATTTATTTTTAAATAGAATTTGCAGTGCTTCGTCTAAAAGCAGCATCTCACCAGGATTAAAATCTGAAAAAGATCTGTTAAGGCTATATAAAGTCTGACCCTGTTTGTTTGTTTGTTTGTTTGTTTGTTTGTTGTGGGTAAACAAGCTGTCAAAGACATCCTATCATGCTCAGTGAGAATAAGTGAACTGCAGAGTGCACACACTTAACAAATAAACAGCAGCCAGCAGTTTTGGTCAATAATAGGACGACATGCTTCAGTGAGCCACGCAAGCAGAGCTGCTTGTCTATTTTGCCAAAATCTTTCACTGATATCCCTACATTACAGATAACAATGCTGTTACATGGGGATTGCCAAGGAAACATTTCTGAGATTGTTTAGGAATTCTTTACAATATCCTGGAAAACTGTTCTTCAAAGAAAGTTAGTCACCCTGACATGCTGGTTTTATCCTCCTATCTCTAGGTGTGTACATCCTGTTCCCCGGTCAGGGAGTATGTGCGCTTGTTTGACGTGACGGAGCGGACGTCGCTGCACCGCCATGGGACATGCCGCAGGTGCAGCCACTGTGGTAGTGAACTCAGGGACACCATAGTGCACTTTGGGGAACGTGGAACTCTAGAGCAACCTCTCAACTGGAAGGGAGCTGCAGAGGCTGCCAAGATGGCGGATGTTATTCTCTGCTTAGGCTCCAGTCTGAAGGTAGATTTTATAATTCACAGGGTGTCTTTTATGCATTTTTATTTGGTGATCTGAAAATGTTTGTTACATTGCAATTTTAGAGTTTTGTTTTAATCAGGTTAATATATTATAAATATCATGAAAATACATTAATTGACAGTAAATTAATATATGTAAAAGGATTTGTATTTGATAAGTTATTAGCTTGTGGCATCTTCAAAACATCTTCTTGCACTCTTGTTTCTCCATCTTCTAGGTGCTGAAGAAATACGCTTGTCTGTGGTGCATGAACAGACCAGTAAGCAAAAGGCCCAAACTCTACATTGTCAACCTCCAGGTATAGTTGGTTTTGACATTTTTGGTGAATAAGATGCGAATAAAGTTCTGGCTGCTCTTGGCTCATTTGTGTCTGTGCTTTTGTTCTAGTGGACACCAAAAGATGATCTGGCTAAGCTAAAAATTCATGGCAAGTGTGATGAGGTAATGAGTCTCCTAATGGACGAGCTGAACATTCAGATTCCTGTATATAACAGGTAAGGGCATTTTTGACAAATGTATTTTTCATGCTTTACAATACTTGCATTTTGAAATATCCCCATCGGATTCCTTCATTCTGTCTCATCAGGTTAGAGGACCCTATCTTTAGTCTAGCCACACCTTTGCGGCTAGAAGAGGTCGACAGCCATTCTCGTGAGATCATATCTCCCCTTGATGGGCAGGAGGACTGCTTACCTGACTCTGGAGAGCAGGCAGAAGAAGCCACAGCTGTACAGGGTGGCTGGTTTGGAAGAGGCTATGGCAAAGGAAGAAAGAAAAAGAAAAAAGCTGCATGATCAAGACACATGCAGATGTGGTTGACGTATGTGAAGTGATCAATGCCAAAGAGGGATTCAAATTTCAGTCCCATAATGAGGACGAGTTGGACTTTAGTCTGCTGTTGTCTTTTTGGCTGCGTTGGTGTCATTTAGTCGTGTGGGTGTGGTTTGAGTATTTGCTTTTTGAAAATGAGGTTTCCTCATGACATTGCCACACAATGTGTTTTTCAGCTTTAATCCAGACAGTCAAAAAGGATACCAGTAGTGACTAGTTTTGATTTTTAAAAAAAAAAAATCAAAGTTTTGAAACCATTCCTGCACCATTATCATTTTTCTTCTGTCCCTCTGTATGGTCAGTATGTCACTAGTCTCGCTTTGCCAGACCTTCCTCCACAGAGCTGCGGACGAGGGTCTGGCTAGTTCATACAGCATTCTGAGCTGAGATGAAAACATGCTCTGGTTTATTGGCATATCTTTAAGCCAATCACAGTCCTCATGGACGTATGCTAAGCACTGGGCAGAGCCACGGTGCCACTGCAAAATAGCCGCGGGATGGAACTTGTTTTGGTGGAACGTGCACGTTCAAAGGTTGTTTCAGTCGTGCAACAGAAAACTCAGAATGGACAGATAGTCTAGCTAGCTGTCTGGATTTACCCTGCAGAGATCTGAGGAGCAGTTACCCATAGTCCTTATAAACCAACCTGACTTTATTCATTTCTGGCGGCAATGGAGCAATCCCGGAAGTGGAATTTCATGGATATAGACTAGTATGTCACAAACGCTATTATTTTAAATGACAAAGTTTTTTTCATCCATCATTGAAACCTACAGGAGGGGAATGATCCTTTGGAAATTATATTTTTGGAGGTGGAGTAGCACTTTAACCGGAGTTGCATTTATGTTTTCACCAAGTTGGTATTGGTGCAGTACAGTAAATAATTTGTTCAAATAATTGCAAGACGCTGCTGGTTTGAGCATTAGCTAACATTAATAGACATTAAGATACAGGTGTCTAAAGTGTACGTTACTGTACGTATGACTTAGTGTTTACAAGTAGCAAATGCCAGTAGAACAGCACCAGCAAACCAACCATTTTTTGATTTTGGTGCTGCCACAGCTTAAGAGATTCAGGAGGTCAAAAACTTTTTTAATATATTAGATTACATTATATTTTCGTAGTCTTTTTCAGATGTTTAAAACTTGCATTGTTGAATGTACCTTTTTTAACACAATGGCTTATTTGTTTTTATTTTAACAGTATTTTGGTTAACTTAAATTATTTCTTGAACTCACCACCAATCTTTATCTGCTGTCCTCCATCCTCAGGTTTGCAGGCTAGGTAGTACAGCTACTACTGTACCTCAGTTTACTGAAGTTGAATATGCGTTTACATATTTATCTCAACTTTTGCTGCTGTCACATTTCTGTCTACAGAGACTTTTTTCTTCATTTTAAAATTTTTATTAGTTGTTAGTTAATATAAGTTACTGTTTCTTAAGTGATTGGAAACTCCAAATATGTGTTTCTATTAACTTGTCTCAGGTAGATACAATGTTATTATTAATCTCATCTTGTTACAGGCCAGACTAATGACCAGAAGTAGTGTTCAGCATTCCTAAAACTGGATGTGAAGACTACTTGGTTTTCATTGTATTTTGCAAAAAAAGGGATGTCATACTTGTAAGACAAAGTGTTCTGTTATTTTAATAACGTTTGATCTTCTGCATTTTCATTGTTGTAGCCTTTGCTTTAACTAGTCAAATATTTGTAATATTAGAGTAAATTTGATTTATAGACTTCAGGTTAAATAAAGGGTTTTAGTTATGTAACTTGTTCAAATACAATGTTATTATTAATCGATAATGACCAGAGTAAAACTGACTACTTGGTTTTCATTGTATTTTGCAAAAAAAGGGATGTCATACTTGTAAGACAAAGTGTTCTGTTATTTTAATAACGTTTGATCTTCTGCATTTTCATTGTTGTAGCCTTTGCTTTAACTAGTCAAATATTTGTAATATTAGAGTAAATTTGATTTATAGACTTGACAGAACTCTAGTTTAACCGTTTATCCTTTATTAGCCGTGTGATATTTGAGTGTGAGTTGTGAAAGTGTAATGGTTTGTTCCTGGGTTTGTTTTATTTGTCAATTTAACTTATTAAATTAAAAAGATTTGACAACAATATAGACTGGGTGACTTTTGAACATATCTCTGAAACAAAGGACACATACAAAACTAACTATCTAGTATTCTTGAAGCATAACAGTACAATTAAATACTGTGCCTGTGTGTTTAACAAATAATGTATGTTATTGGCCTTGTTCTAGGCAAAACATTCCCTAATAATTAACATTTCTAGCTGTGTTAATCAGTGGTTTAATAAGTATTCAAATCCTAAGTAAAATGTAGCAATACCACAATGTAAAATAGTCCATTACTAGTGTCAAAATTGTTTAATTCAAGATTCCATCACCAGAAGTAATTTAATAAAGATGTTTTTCTTCAGTTAAAGTACAAAAGTATTCACCAAAATATACTCAAACATACCTATGCAGCACAATGCTCACTGTCATAGTTATATTATGCTTAATCTATAAAAGTTCAACATACATTTTATAATCAATCGTGTTTTGTCTGTAAAATATTGAACTGCAAAATAACTTAACCAGAGCTGTCAAATAACTGAAGTTGAGTAAAAAGAACAAATGTTCCCTCTGAAATTTAGTGGAGTAAAAGTTTATAGTAGCGAAAACTAGAAATATACAATTATTTCAAGAAGTTTACATCACGGATATATAATAAAACTGTGTACATTATATTAGTACAGTAGGCCCCACCCGATGAAAGGTACGTAGTTGCATTTCACATCAGTTTGTTTATAGCTGAGACTCTGGTTCATAGGTTCTATCTGATCACGTGACAAGCGTGATTACGCCATCCTCACGCCAGCGTGAGAGGATTCGTTCGATGCGACGTAGTTTTGGAGGCGTTGGCTTGTTCAGTGCTATGGTCCAGTGTTGTCAGTCCGCTTTGGAGAACCTAAGACGAAGAAGAAGAAGACGACCTTAATAATCTCTTGGAGTAACCGGAGTCAAATACTCTGACACTGTTGTTGTTGTTTTTAATTTATAACGTAAAGTAATTTGAACCTATCGAAATGATCAAAAACGGCCACCACGCCAACGACCAGCAGGATGACGCTGGTTGTAAGCCGGGTGGTTCAGTGTGCAGCCCGGAGAAAAGGAAGCGCGTCGTTCGGTTGTGGTGTGACGGCTGGTGAGTCTCTGTGCCAGCCACTGAACTGTTTGTGTTGTTTATTTATCTCTTTTCCATAGTTTTTTATCATTTACGCGATCATTATGTAGCACATAAAGACCAATTGTGGGGAGGCATGCTAATGCTAGCTAGAGACTTACCGGTAACTTAGTAGTTATAACGTAGCAACAGGAGTGTCAGTTGTAGCTAACGTAACGTTACTTTCTCTCAAAATTAACTAATTGTTATAATTGTATTGTAGTATTTTATTACGAATTTTAGGCTAGCAGATCACCTGATTAAAAATAATTCAGGGATTAATTATTTTTAATTGCATAATTTATTCGGCTGCCAACGTCACTATCATTTTCATAGCACATCGTTTTTATGGCACAGTGGCGTGGGATGACGGGACCTCTCAATGTACAACCTCTTCGCCTGACAGTAAGGCTGTGAAGGTTATAAATTATATTTTAAATATAATTAAGTGTTTGTGTTTGTATGACATATACCAAGACATAACTAAAGCTATGTTTATTTAAGGGTTAGATGGGACATAAATGAATGAAAACCTGTGAGCGTTATGTTGCGTAACGCTTCACAGGTTATAACGTTATATGACTACTGTAATGCACTTTTCTCATATGGGGCAGCTCTGATCGTCTTCAGTCACTTTATTTTTACGTTCAGCAGTTTTTGTGGCTTCTTATAGAAATTAGATAAAGACATACCTATTTAAAAAGGCGTTTGGTTGATTGGTATGCGCCTGGTCTGCACTTTCAATATTATCGTGTAATACTGTGTATCAAGTACACACTCTGGATGTATTGTGTTTGCCCCTGTACATCACTTTGTGACTCATGTCTTGTCTGTGAAAAGTGCTTTACAAATACATTTTTACTACTTATATGCATGTCATGAGATTATAGTTTTGTAAACACAGACACGTTTCCTACAGCTGAGCCAGAAAATGTTTGGCTGCTTTTACATGCATCTCTTGTGAAACTGGTTACAAATAGTCTAACGTCTGCTGTCTGCAGACCCAAACCTCACTCCGATCTCCATGTGAAATCTTGTTGCTAATACTAAGATTGTCTAAATTAAAGTCTCGGCAGTGTTTATGGTTTGATGCCTGATGGATACTTAAATCTTAGATGATTACCCAAGGGCATTTATTTTCTGTCTGACACAAACATCTGAGAGTTGGTTGTTACACACAGAGCCAACTCGTGAGTCACACAGCCATGTCTTATTGTTGTTAATGTTATTTTAACCTCTGCTGTCAAAGACCATGATCCTCACATTACATGGTTAGCTGTAGCTCAGGAGACAACGGGCTCTAAGTGTGCAATACATAAATTTTCCCATGGACTAACGCACTGCACAAGGAAGTGGCCAGGTTGTTGTAAGCTAATTTGACATTGCCCATCTCATGTGGTGGTTATAAATAACCAGCATAGTGAACATGTCATTCAGTGTGATGCAAAGGTGGCATGTTGTTGTGGTGAGCAGGGGTTCCCTCTTTTTTGGGGGCTCAAGGGGCCATATTGATACATAGTTGATACTTAACGACAGATTAAATATAAGACAAGTGAGCGAAAGAGGAGCAGATGGGGCAAGGGTCAAGATGAAATATGAGACTATTCATTTTGCAGCAGTTTAGTGTGTCAAAAACCCAAATTAATACCCAGCAGTCTGTACCAGTTAGTCGATTCAGGGAAACCCTGGTTGTTCATGATACATTGTCAAGGCATCTGCAATATATTTATTTATAAACATACTTGAAGCTGTTAACTGAGCCAGAAGAACTAGATTGTGTGTGCATCACATCAATCTAATACCTACTGCTTTCACTGACAAGACTGCTGGTTATGCGTCCAAAAGATATTGTCTATTGATGGTTTGATTGCTCTATTAACACATTTACAAACATGCAGTATGTGTAAATTTTTCAGACATTTCAAAAGACCTTTTGTTAGCATTTTCTGATTGAGATTATTTAGTTTTTCTGATAGCTTTAAAACATAATCACATAGTACACTTGGAAACTTAGGCATTACCTTACTGTATTCACTTTGTCTCTCTTGAAGCACAAACTGTGAAGTTGTTTTTCAAGAATGCTAAAAAGCAAACTCTGATCTGCATATACATCCCTCTGAAGAAAATATATTCAATATATAACTGTATAGTTTAGTGTCCAGTGCTTCTCACATGTTGAGAATTTACTTGTGGTGGGGGGTGGCGCAGGATGTGACGCCGCGTAATGACCGGGTTCAGTAATAAGGGGTTTAGTTATAAACTAGTCAAACAAAGGTGAAAAGAATGACTCTGATAAATGACGTTTGGGCAGTTTTTACAGCGGCGTGGCCACATTGTTTCTACGGTTTTACAGTTACAGTTAATCCCACCAGCAGCATGCTGCTACTAACATAACAGTAGCCTCTCTGAGGCTACCTTTACACGGGGCCGGTTATTTTCATAAACGGACATTTCAACATCTCCGTTTTCAAAAATAACATCGTGCACAGCTTTCAGTTTTCAGAAAAGATTTTGGTTACATGTACCCGTGTATACTGTATGCCGTCAAGAGCATGCCAAACCTGTAGGTGGCAGTGTAACAAGAAGCCCACTTTAGCCAATCAGAATCCCAAAAATAGCAACAACAGCAACAAATCACTTCCTCTCTCTTCTCTTCCTCACTTTCTTGGCTGCCTGAACGCCTGGTTGTCTCAGTTTACATGCAAACGTGTAAACAAAGTTTTCCAAAATCTCCATTCTGGCTGGAGGTTTTAGAAGGATCCGGTTTAAGAGGCAAATTTTTCATTTGCGTGTTAACGAAGGTCACAGACGAAGGGAAATGTCTCAGTTTTTCAAAATAACCATGTATGTGAAAATGGGGTATGAGGGATTATTGTTAAGGGAATTCAGACTCATAGCTTGTGGTAATGTCATTATGGAGGAGAGGTCTGCCCACTGGAAGTGTAGTCACAGATGAGGTCTTTTAATAAAGCGGAACAATCTGATGGAAATGACCTATGGATACAGAAGTGTTAACAGAGAGCTCTAAAGGTCAGAGAAATGGAAGTGTAAATAAAAAGAGACTGGTTTGAATCCCTGGATCAACTGGGAAAATGAGGACAAGGAAAGTAATATGAGTGAGTGAATGAGTGTAATATGAACCCCTTGCTAATAAATTGTTTATTATTCATTACACTTTTTTTTGTATACCCTGGGCTCATAACCACAAGCTGCTTTTGTGAAGCTGCTCAGTCTGTGGTTGAACTGGACAGTCTTAAGATTTGAATATTTTGAAACTTACTTTTTTTGGATACTAGGAATGTGAAGCTGCAGGGTGCTGAACAAAAGCAAGCAACATCATCGTATACAAGGATTATTATTCTTTAGTTTTTCTTTTGGTTAAAATTAGCTAAGACTTTGAAAATGTTGCAATAATGGAGGTGAACCCCCATAACTTCCTCATTAAAAGCAAGCTAGTACAAAATATGAATGGTAGAAGTTGCTTAATGGCAGAAAACAAATAAACATTGACACATTATACACACATTGTATCTGACCTTTCTCCCAGTAACTTTTTTCTTTTTCACTCACCATGTTTAAAAGGTCTGTCTTTTGGGCTATAACCTGTTTGATGGCCACACACACACACACACACACGCCCACACACTGCTCGTATCTGCAAGGTCACCATAAAAAGAGATAAGCTAATGTTAAACAACAAAGCAAGAAGTGTTGGCAAGTCAAAGGTATCCTGTGAAGGTGGCTTTGAAAGACAATGATTCTCTGAAAAAATATAGCTGCGTGGTGCTAATTGTTAAGGCCACACCCCTTATTGTTGTTTGTGTATCCGTATATTCAATATCTCTTTTGTCCATTTTTGTTCAAGCACTTACAATATCTACATTGTTTTCCATTCTGATGATGACATTGTCCTCTCTTCTCTCTGTCTCCACAGTTATGACATGGTTCACTATGGTCACTCCAACCAGCTGCGGCAGGCCAAAGCCATGGGCGATTACCTCATAGTTGGAGTGCACACAGATGGTAAGACACATATAGGCATTCTGATATCGATGTATCTGTTAAACCTTTTTGTGATCAACAATTTTTATACTGATTGAACACTCAGTTCTGACTGACTAGTCTGGTACTCTACAATCAAGTCCAGTTATTGTTTATTTCTAATCAAATCAAAAATTAAATAATCAAAAGTTTGTGGTATAAGGCCAAAAAGACACTTTCCCTTTGTTAGTGCAGACTGAGCTAACCTGGGTTAGTAATATAACATTATTTTCCAGCGTTACTTGTAAGCTTTTTAGACAGTGTGAGATTTGGGGTTACTTTTAAGAGGCTGAACAAACAGATGTAAATGTTTACATTTCTAAGATGAACTTTATTATACAGACATGGATGCCAGCTACACATGTTTATATAGCTGCAGTCTTGAGGATCTGTTTACTTTGCTTGAAGCAAACTGATTTTACATCAACATTTTACACTTAATTCTTCATTAATTTGTCCAATTAAACTAGGGGTCTCTCAATCAAAACCATGGATGTAAACACAGATTTTTGATGACGTCGTGAAGTTGTGTCATCAATCGATCATGGGAGTTGTTGTCTTCATTGTTAACCACCATTGCCGATGAAAATGTATCTATTCACAGACAAGTTAATGTAATAAAGTTCTATTCATGTAAACGTTTAGTACACTTATTCATGTCACGTTATTCTAATTAAATAGCTGCAGTTTTTCCCACATACATACATAGATTCTATTTGTGGTGGTAGCTGACTGGTTAGCAAGCAAGCAAGCCAACAATAGCCAGCCGCTAGAACCACGGGCGGGCTTAACATAATGATGGCAGAGTTGCAAAGTTCTACGTTACTTCCCTGCTACTTGAAAACAAAGAAGATGGCTGCTGCTAGCAGACAGCGGCCTTTCAAATCAGCTTTGGCAACAACTCTGGAATACTTGGAGTTAAGCACTGAAGTCATTCTTAAAAAAGGAAGTTGTGTTTCTGAGTTTTGACAACCAGATACGACAAAAGTTTAATCTATCATCTTGCGTTGCCCTGGTTGGTTGTAGCGCTATCCTATTGCATGCAGAGGGAGTTTGAAAGACAACCGTTAATCCCGCCCCTTAGATTAAGCCCTGCCAATGGTTCCCAGAACCAACGTCTTGATGTGGGTCTGGCTTGTCAGACTTCTTGAATGCATCATTTGGTGTTTCCTGTGTTTTGGCAGAAGTTAAAACAGCTAGAGGTGTCAAAGATAACACTGTCTATGGGAAGTTTGGTTCAACTTAATTACTCTTCCAGAGAGAGGAGCTGCATTTAATGGTCTATATTGAGCAGTTTGGCAGCAAAGTAAAAGGATGCCCTGTGCCTGCTAATTTTTTCAAGTGTTCCATTTATCATTTGTCTCTCAATGGACGGTTGCTTTTGGTGGCTACTTTTGGTCATCCTACTATTAATTTATCAAAGTTGTGAGCAACCAGCAACTGTGTTGCAGTAGCTGTTTCTATGTTGAACATTTTATCAGAGCTCTGATGCTAATTTATCAGTATGATTATGCATATTATTGAGTTATTACCGTTATGTGCATTCTTCACAAACAATCACCGAACCAGAAGATTTTTACTTTGTTGATATGGAAACTAATTTATCAACATTGATTACATCTTGTTTTTCTTTTCTTTTTGTTTTTAATGGCCCACTCAGACAACTTTTGTTATCAAATATTGTTATGAAGACACAATAAAAGACAAATACCACCACATTCTGATCTGCTACTATAACTATTGTAACAGTGGTGCAGTTTTTTTGTGATTGTTGCAGGCAAAAATCCTTGATTATGCGGCACATTTTCTTAAAAGATGCGAAAACCATGCCAAGCTGCTATTCGTTGACTTTTTGTCAGCTTTTTTTTAGGTTATATATTCTAGTGGTCTAATAGTCTGTTGATCCATTGTTGATTATATTGTGTCAATTGTCTAAGCTGATATGCACTTTTCCTACCCTATGTCAGTTACTTTGACGCTGCTATCCATGCACCTTGTACTGGTATTATTTGTCCTCGTACTGTTACAGTTGTGTTTCACTTGGAGTGTGTGTAGAGCTTGTATGTATTTATGTGTCTTCTAAGTGTTTTTTTATTTGTGTCCCTTTGTCTGATCTGTGGTTGTACTGGGAAGCTTCCAGATATGAATGTTTGCAACTGTGTGAATGTGATCAGGGTGTTCCTGCAAAAGAAAGGCTGCCTCTCAGTGAACCTTCCCTAAATAAATAAAGGTTAAATAAAAAAACTTTAGCATGACCAGATGATCCCTGTGCTGGCAGTCCTTCCTGCTGTATTTTATATATATATTATATTACAAAACTGGTCAGATAGTTGCTAAAAGTCAGGCACAAGGTTATAGCAAGCATTATATGTTAATCTACACAACGTGACACATGGTTGAAGTTGGCTGAGTTGAATCCATCAATATGCACTCTGTGGGAGTACAGTCTTGCACTTATCTTTAGGTTAAGCTCCCAGATTATCCCAGCAGGCAGAAATCCCATTCACTGCACATGTCTTCAGGGGTTTCAAATGTTATGGTGTCGAGTTGAATTCTGATTAACCAACTCACTGGCAGACAACATTGGAAGTGTTCTGTGTGGAGTACCCTAGCGCAAATAGTCTTGACTTGAGTCCGGCAATCTTCTGTCAGTAGTCCACTAAATTACTGTTTGGGTCTTGTTAGTGTTGTGGGTCGGAGAAGGCAGTTCAAAGTAGATTACAGCAACCCAGTTATCCTCCCAATGATTTAGTTATAGGAAACCTCCTCAAATATGTTAGAAGTGTGTAGATTTGAGACGTCACAATACTGTACTAAGTGGAACTTTCACAATAGGTTTAACTGTATATTTATGATTACTAGTTAGGCAGTTGCATATTTTGTATTCCCAACTTGTATATATTTTAAATATTTGTTCTTGTATTTTGTCCTATTATTATTTCATGTATATTGTATGTATGTATGTATATTGTATCCTATTATTTCATGTATTTTGTATCCTAGTATTTAATTTATATTTGTTATGTGCTGTGTGACTAATATTTTGCTGCTGTAACACTATAATTTCCCATTTTTTTTGGATCAATAAATATTTCTGTTTATCTATCTATCTATCTATCTATCTAGAGAAGATGAAAAAGTGGCAAAAATAATAGCTAAGCAGAAAGAAAAGCATCTGCATTGTAGCAAAGCAGAAATTTAGAGTCAATACAGATGAAAGTGATGTGCCAATAATTAACAGAAGATTACCTCCCATCCTTTTTCAAAGCTGAAATTTCCAAGCACAAAGGTCCTCCAGTCTTCACTCAGGAAGAACGCTACAAGATGGTACGGGCCATCAAGTGGGTGGATGAGATGGTTGAAGGAGCACCTTACGTCACCACCCTGGAGACTCTGGACAAGTACAACTGTGACTTTTGTGTGCACGGAGGTGAGTCGGTTGAGGGCTGCTCTTTGAATTTCTTGTCCTTAACACACAGAGATTTTTTATCATTTTATTTGAAGAGACCTACTAAGTGATGCACATAATGTGAACAAGCCTCCAGATTCAATGATGAACGTATGAGTTTGTTTATGTTTACCAGATGACATCACGCTGACGGTAGATGGCAAGGATACATATGAAGAGGTGAAGCGTGAAGGCCGTTACCGGGAATGTAAACGCACACAGGGTGTCTCCACCACTGACCTGGTGGGACGAATGCTTCTCATGACCAAAGCCCATCACAGCAACATGGTGAGTTAAGCTGCGTTTATAATGTTAAGTTAATGTTTAGCATTGCATTTCACCCACTGATATGGTGGCTGTGTGAGTTGGTGAGTTGTGAGTTCTTAGCTACACTGTCCCCCCCTAACGCACCTAACTCCTATAAATCTCCCTTAAGTGTCTGTTTGTGGGTGTACTCATTATTTAGTTTATGAGCAATGGTTTGTTTGTTTGTATTTCTGCAGGATAACCCAGATTATCAGCAACATACAGACAACTTTGGAAAAGTGAGTACCATGGGTTTTATTTTAGTAAAACCATGTTGTGTAATTCTGTTAGCAGTAGAACATCTTTCTCAGAGACACCACTTACCGTGTATTACATTTTCCCACATTTTTCTTGTATTGTGTTCCAGGGCCCTAAAGGCCACAGTCCATGGACAGGAGTGTCACAGTTTCTTCAGACTTCCCAGAAGATCATTCAGTTTGCATCAGGAAAGGAACCTCAGCCCGGAGACACCATCATCTATGTGGCCGGGGCATTCGACCTCTTCCGTATCCTTATTGTACAGAAATAACCACAATTGAGTTTTGAACACTGTTAGTAATCATTTCTGTGGTGTATGTTGTTCTTGTTGTTGTTGTTGTTGTTGCCTTGACCACAAATTCCTTGAAGACATTGGCCATGTTGACTTCTTAGAGATGGTCTATAAGCAGGCGGAGAGGCCCTACGTCATCGTTGGTCTGCACTTTGATCAGGTACTCCTTATGTAGACATGTACTCGCACACACATCTCAGCAAGGCATTCCCAAGACATAAGAAATTAACCCCTCCCTGCTGTGTCAGCAGTTTTCAATAGAAACATTTAAAACAAGTTAAAGTTACTATAGGTAACTTTTTAATGTTTCTGAAACAGTGTAATTTTGCATCTAATGATCATAAATGACCTGTAACAGCAAACGAGACTAACAGTTAAAAAAAAATATATATATATATATTGTTTTATAGTATTTATTAATTCCTTTGCCTAGCTCCGATTTTTGCCGCAAAGTCACAAATTGATTTACGGCAGGTAGACCAGCTCTATAGTAACACATTGTGATGGGTCACAGATTTCTTAATTATGGATACGGTCTGTGCAATTTTGTCGCCATTGCCTGTCAGTGCCCTTTGCACTTGTCAGCATTGTTGTTGTCTGCCAAAGCTGATTGATTGAGAGACCCCTACCGGCAGAAAATTACATATTGTACATTTAACGCAAGTCATGTCCTTTTGGTTCAGATGAGTTGGCTAAATATCTAAAATGTCAAATGTAAAAGTAATAAATGATCTTTTCTTATTCTCTTTAGGAAGTGAATCGGTACAAGGGGAAGAACTATCCAATCATGAACATCCATGAGAGGACACTGAGTGTCCTGGCCTGTCGGGTGAGTACACACACACACACACACACACACACACACACACACACACACACACACACAGCTCTAAATGTTCAGCACAGTGTGATGTATTTATAGTCCGAATACTTATAGTGCTGCATGGTGATCTTGGCTCTGTTCCCTCCATTCCTGCTGGTTAGCTATCTAGTCCAGAACAATGAGTCTCACTGTGTGCGTTTGTGTTGAAGTTAGACCAACTTATGAGAACATTACACAAACAAACATATTACACAATCCTAAAACCACTAAATTGCTGTGCTCCGTCATCAGTTTTACTCAATGCCTGATGATGATGATGACAGTACTCAATTAGCCAGAATTGAAGCAGTAGACAGTAAACGCACCCTCAACCTTGAGCTGTGTGATGTATCCAAAAGATGCGTGTCAATTCAATTTTGACATGTAACAAAAATGCACTGAACGCACAACTGATGTGAGGCATTGGCATGAAAGGTTTAATCATTACTTAAAAATCACCTATGACTATGAACGTCTCTTTTGCTATCCTCTTGAATGTCTCTCCATAGTATGTGTCGGAGGTGGTGATTGGCGCACCCTATGCAGTGGGCAAAGACCTGCTGGATCATTTTAAGGTGAGTTGCCTTTGAAGGACTTTTCGTCTGATTATGTGTTTGTTTTTGTTTTTTATATATATAGACCTTTTTTAACCACCTTAATTTTGAAAAGAAAGCAGCTTAATTATTTTACACAAAGTACAACTAATTATTGAAACATTTCCAATGTTTCCCATTTCAGTCTTTAAACTGATGTGAAACTTTTTGTTCATTTAAGGTGGCAAGTGTCTGTAATTTTAGAATTTCCAACATGAGAGCTCTTTTTTTGTGAAGGCTGTACTTTGACATAGATGGTGTATGTAAATATGAGAAAAGATATGATTCAAGCTTCTAAGAGATACCCTTATTAATCAAGAAAAAGTGCGGCCAACATATTTTCTTAAATATAAGATGTGTAAATTACACTACAGTTAAATTATTAGTTATTTTAAGGCACAATTCTAAGCAAAGTCCAACACATACAGCTAACTGCTGGAGGCATTAGTGCATCTTCAAAAATATAATACTGTACCAGCAATGGCTGGCTACAAGTGGGAAGTACACTTGTTTGACACTTTGACACTCTTGTCATTGCTGTTGCAAACCGCAATTTCACCACTGTGGGACAAATAAAGGTTTTTCTTATCTTATCTTACTTTAGTCTGAAAACTAGTTTCAGCTCACAAAGTTTTGACAGAATTACATTAAATACAGAGTAAAGATTACTTAAAGCCTTTGACTTTGTAGGCCAGAACAACAGATCACTGTATGATTGCTGCATTTGTTAGCTTCCCACCAGATAATTTCTCTACATTGTAAATTAGCTAAAACAACCAATACTAAACCATAGGGCACCCTCTAGTGGACAGTTGAAATATCAGAAGAAAAAGCGTCTATTTGAACAGAATTTGAATCTGTCACACCCTGTAGTAAGTTAACAAATCATTATCACATCCTTTTTCTTTACATAATCCATATGTTTGAAAAGCTTAACAGCTAAACAAAAATTAATAACAGGTTTACCTTGGCAAAACTAAGACTAAGAGTAGACACAAGTTTACATGCAAAGTAAAAAGGAACATTTTGAGGAAGCCAGAACAGAGCAGACCATCTGCCAGCATGGGGCTGTTCAGTAACAGATACTATTTCTTCTCAGTGAACATAATGAAGATAAAATACTGGAAGAATGTCATTTATATTTTACACATGATGGGTGGTCTAACCAGATGTGTTTGTATAACTGTGCAGGTGGACCTGGTGTGTCATGGCAAGACAGAGGTGTTTCCAGACAAGGATATGTCAGACCCCTACGCTGTGAGTACAGGGTCCTCTTGTCTCTGATTAGAGTGCAGTAACCCCTGGGCGCCTGGGTAGCTCAATTGGTATAGTGTGTGACTATGTGCAGCGGCTCAGTCCTCGACACAGCGCCCTGTGGGTCCCCTTTCATGTCTAACCTGTCCTATCAAATAAAAACCCTAAAAATCCCCAAAGTAACTGATGCAAGTGTTCTTGAAGATAAGCATACAAAATGGACCCCCAATTTTCATTATGGTCTCTGCTCTGGGCGCTCAACTCTGCCACTCAGTTCACTCTGTGATGCCTTCAGCTGGTCCATTATCTTCTTATACTGGGAAACCTTGTTATACATATATCACTTATATGTCCTACACACCAGAAACGTGTCTGACGCTAGGTGATGTACAGGGAGGGCTATCTCCGGAAATAATGCCGACAGATTGTGTCGGCAGCATTGACGGGAAAATAAGTTACAGAACATTTTGTTCTGTATGACAGGTGCAATATTTGAAAATCGTTTTTTTAAATATATTTTTATATCTGCATTGATGTCAAAACCTAAAGGCTTTCAAACATCAACATATCATTTATTAATATGTATTTGTGTCAAAATTACATGAAAACATCTTTTCCTATTCTATTTTGCCTGGAAACGCTTCCAACATGCTCATGTTTCATGTGAAAAATAGGCGTTGGTTCTGTTTCTAGCATGCAGGCTGTTTTGGTGCGGCTCGAGCCACCCGTGAAACATGCGTGTCACCCAGGCAGTGTGTTAGCTCTAACCTGTTAACATGGAAGCTGAAATAAAAACAGACACACCATGCAGCTGACTCGCTCGCACGATGCATCCAGTGTGTAGCCAGCCTTAATTAGTGCATTCAAACTTGATAGAAATATAGATGTTATCAAAAACTGGAAAAACTAGTCATTAATTAGAAGAGTCTACATTATTGGTTCAAATCTGTCAAAATGATAGGATTGAGGTGCGTAATTGTTCCATTTAGGTATTACAAAACTGTCCCCATTGACCTATGGGGGGCACTCTAGTATTACATGTCTGTGTGTTGAACATTATATCTCAAACTTTCACAAGGGTGTGTTAATATTCCATTCTGACTTTTTAATATTGCTCTAATTAGGATGGACCTCCTCATTCACAGGGGATAACGGGGAACTTTGGCCTTGCCTCTGTTAGTTTGATGTAACCATTTGTGTTCTGCCCTCAGGAGCCAAAGAAGAGGGGGGTATTCAGGACCATCGATAGTGGGAACAATCTCACCACCGATGACATTGTCCAGAGAATCATTGAAAACAGGTCAGCAACTCCTCGTTCTTAACTGGCACTTCCTTATCATCTTCATCTACATTTAATTTCTCTCTGTATAGATCATTTTGAGTCTTTGATATTTGTTTGTTTTGATCTCAAGTTTTTTCATGTCACCTTGCGTATTCCCAGGCTGCAGTTTGAAGCCAGGAACCAGAAGAAGGAGGCCAAGGAGATGGCAGTGATTGAGGCGATGAAGAGGAAAGAGCAGCAGCAGCAGAGAGAAGGTGCAGACCAGGAAGCTCACTAGAGAAACCTGAGGCCTGGTTCTGTGTCTTATTAACTCATCCTGGTACACTCAGCTTTAAAAGGATGGACTTAACTGACCCAGACGGATGGTCCATGTTGTCCTAAACTGGACAGTCCATTGGATGCGGAATCCTGCTTTAAATATTTGGTGATGCAGTATATCTTGCATGCTGCTGGGTTAGTTTCTCTCAGCCTTCATCTATGCTCCAGCCTAATGCGATTATAAAAGATTTGCCTGGACAAGAACACAAAGAATACCAAACTCATAATACAATTTCACCTGCTAAATCCCTCTCAGCCTCTCTTCCTCCACAGAGAACTTTTTAATGGCATCTTCTGTCATATATTGTTTTTTTGTCTATGAAATCACACACTACATGCTCCTGTATAGGTGTAGAGATGGTATTTTAAGTTTGTAATAAGCCATAACTTAAAATGTTAGTGACATTGTCAGTTATGTTTTTAGTTTAAACCATTTTAGTATTTAATGATCATTTTTAAAAGCGTCTTCAGTTGAACGTTGGTCTGTTTTTGAATACACTGAGACAACATCAATGTATTTTAATTTCTAGAAGGCACTATGTTTTTGTCCATCATGAAAATTATTATTACTGCGTTTAATGATCTGTGGAGTAGTCTTTTAATTTTAACTGGATTTGAACTACCTGATTTTGCCGTGGATGCATGCATGGTTAGGTGTGTGTGTGTGTGTGTGTGTGTGTGTGTGTGTGTGTGTGTGTGTGTGTGTGTGTGTGTGTGTGTGTGTGTCTTAGGCTACCTTCAAAGACACATTTCAGACTAAAGACCAGTTAATTTGGGACGGCTCTTTATGGGTCAGTGGTAAAGTAGTGGTTAGGGTAAATCTCCAGAAAATAGAAAAGGAATGTATTACTATAATGTAATGTCCTGAAAAGTGACCTAAGTAAACGTGTGTGTGTGTGTGTGTGTGTGTGTGTGTGTGTGTGTGTGTGTGCGCACGAGAGAGTGAGGGAGATAGTGAAAGAGTGAGGTTTGTGAGTAAGCGTGTGCGCTGTGAACGACCGTAATTTTGTCAATAGACTGTAATAAAAATAGGCTATAACTAATGTAAGGGCTGTGAATTGTATCAGAAAGTCCAAACTGTGTTGCTAAAGTTGTCCTTTTCTCCCCAGTCTACTTTCAAGGTTATAATCTGTTGCTTTTCTTGTTGTACTAGAAGGCATTTTACTCTGAGGTGAATTATTAATGGAGCAAGACAGTGTGTGTGTTTTTAAAGTGTGTCTGTGGGGTGGAAGGTGGGATGGTGACAGGCTGAGAAATAAACAAGTTTCCAAATATTTGATTATAGGAATTATCACAACCTTTCAATCACTATAATGCAATGTGTAAATGTCCCTGTTAATAAATAAATTAGTAATGTGGCAAAGTTTCATCTGATGTCCATTTTACAGCAGTAGCGTGATGTGTGCAGCCTGATGGAATCTTTGTTGGGTCAGCAAATAGTCACAGCTCATTGAGTCTGTGAAATGAGGCCACAGTCGCTCAGAAACTGCTAAAGCCAACCAGTCCCGTCCCATTCACGCTGCTCTCGGATTTTAACAAAAACTGCAAACCGTCACCTCATTACAAACACAAAGAGCCTTTAATCCTCCAGCCTAAACGCCCGGAGGAGCTTCTGCAGGAAGAATTGTATCACACAGCTAAGGGACATAGCAGACATCAAGCTCTCACTCTCCACATTCATTTGGTCTAAGCTGTTTTTTTATGAATGGAATAGCTAAATAAACATTTATGTTACACAGGGGCCTCAGAGGAGAGTCATTTGCCAACCACTGAAATAGGTGGAAATAGCTAAAAGTGTTTTGTTTTTGTCTTTTCTTTGGTTTGGACATCAAGCCACCATAATGTAATATGTAAATATTTCGTTGAGTATTACTTAAATGTAGTGGCTCTAAAACTGGAAGGAGTCCCAGTATTGAGATCAATAGTTAATAGATCAATTAATAATATATAAGCTCAATAGAGGTGGGCTTTTTATAATGAAAAAGCTTAATTGAGTAAATGTACTGTTACTTTGCACCCCTGTCCATCCAACATGAAAGTATTGCACAGGTGAGATTGCGCATTCAGCAGTTTTGTCCCCACACGTCACTTCCCAGGGAAGTCCAAAACTATTCCATATGTGCAGCAGGCTGCAGTGGGAGGAGGCATTTTTAGGATATATGGGGTCTTTGCCAAGGCGGTAGGGCAGATTTTGAACCGCAGCTACGCACTGTGACATAACAGTTTGGTGTTTTCAAGACTGAGGACAGTCGCCAAAACGTTACCACCCAATACAATCTGCCACTGACAAGGAAGCAAAAACACTTGGAGCGACGCGTGAAATCTGATTTGTTCGGACGGTCTGAGCCACAAGTCCTGCGAGTTTGAAGGATGTTTCGGAGATGGCCTGAACTTTTTTTTCCTTTTCTCTAGAGTTAAGAGTAACCATACAGTTTACGGAGTAGCAGGAGAGCTCGGAGCATGCAGCGCGTAGAAACCAACTCGGGTTGATTCCCAAACTGGACTCCCTGTTTTTGTCTTTCCTCTCAGGCCCGGGTCGGGCGAGGAGATGAGTGCTCAGGATGGGACTGTGCCTCGGTACCGAAGTTACAGAGGAGGAGAAGAAGGCGAGGATACACAGTGCCAAGATAGACAGAGACCTGTACGAGTACGCCAAGCGGGAGATGAATGTGGTTAAAATACTCCTACTGGGTGAGACTGATGACTGACCATCCTGATAAGAATTCACCTTACTCACCTGAAATAGATATCTGTGCCCATGTAGCCTAAACAAACAGTAGCCTATAACAAAGTGCTAGTAACCTGCAAATGTAGCCTACCTGAAAGAATCCCTAACTGAATGACATGACAAAACTATGCATTTTGCTTTGTAAAGCCACGTCCCAGGCTAGAAGAGCATTGCAGATTCAATGATAAAACCTGACCATAAGAATAGACAGCTAGATAGAAAACAGTTTGTTATGATTTTACTTCTACTACTCTACATTTCAGACTCAGTTTAACCACGTTTCACAACCTCCTCCAGGTGCAGCAGAGAGCGGTAAAAGCACTTTGGTCAAACAGATGAAGATCATCCACAGTAATGGATTTACCAAGCAAGAGCTCACCAGCTTCAAGGTTGGAAACACACACACACACACACACACACACACACACACACACACACAGACCCTCCTAATGTTCACCCTGCCTAATGTTTTTTATCAGCCTATTAGCATACAGAGGGCTTGGTGTAAAGGAGAGTTTGACAACAATCACATTTGTCTTGTATCTTTGAAAGGGAAGTAGTACGAAACAGATAAATACATGAATCACTTTATTTCGGTTATTGCAGTTTAGTAACTTCCAAGTAAGTGCCTGACTCTAACACGAGAAGTCAGGAGGTCAGTTGATGCTGCAGCCACGGCAATGCATCATAAGGAGTGAAAATAAAGTTAAAGATGGGGAGGCAGTGATGGAGTTGAGATGGAAAACAAAGTGATACTTATTTCCTGTGGGGACAGAGATTTCTCATGATACAGAGGGTCAGATGCAAGTTGGTATGCAGTGGTTTGGCTCGCATCTGCTCTTCTTTCTGTGTGTGTGTGTGTGTGTGTGTGTGTGTGTGTGAGGAACTAGAAGCCGAATTCCTATGTTGTACTAGGGGTTGGGATGTGGTGGGGAGAATGGAAATGGTTCAACACACACACACACACACACACACACACACCATTAGCTTGTTTTTATTGAAGGCTTATCTTCTTCCACATCCCCCTCCTTTAACCTCTTACCACATTTTGCTCTCCTATTTTCCCCTCCCTTTCCCCTCTACTGTTCTGTATCTTTTACTTTTTTTTTCCACCTTTTGGTCATGTATACATGATGAGATGACAGAAAAAGCCTTTCTCTCTGTCTACATTGTGCTTCAGATATCTGCTCTATAATAACACCCCTGTTACTGTCTGCAATAAACTCATAGATGATCATGGTGCAGTTTGAAACGACGTAAACACAATTCACACTTGTGTTTATTAGTGAAATAGAGTATAAAACTGAAATCAAGCTCCAAAGTGAAGCTACAAAAGTTCATCTGATGACTGAATGGTTTTTCTGTGTGTGTGTGTGTGTGTGTGGGGGGATAATGCACTCACACACATATGCTTATATGACGGTCCCAGTTGTTTGTACAGGCAGCTGGGATGTTTGAATGCATTCCTAGATATTAAAGACGCCTCCAACTCCCTCTTCTCTGCACTCCTTCTCTCCTTCTGCTGCTTCTCATGTCTCATAACAGTCACCTTGTCTGCAGTTCACACTTGTCAACACAAGCATCATGCTTTCTTTTAATGGACTGTGCCGGAGAAAGAAAGATAACCCCTGAGCTGGCCCTTTTATGCTTCTCTCAGTCAAAGGAGGGCTTGATATTAAACCTCAACACTTTTCTTGGTAGAGAAAGAAATGTGTTGTTGGCATTAAATGTCTGGTCTAATTCATTATCACGTTAGCTACTTTACTTAGGCAAAGTTCTTGTACAATTGCTTGTCTTCAGATAACATTTAACATTTGAAAACTTTGGCTTATTTTGTTGAGGAAAAGGAAAACATAGAAAAACATGTTATTGCAAAATTGTTTGGGTATTGCAACCTAAACTCAGGTACTATGTTGCCACTACTGCAGTGTCATACAAGAAACTAATAGTCTACAGCCATGCAAGTGGCTCTGTGAGGCTGTACTAAAGGAGCTAAATGCTAATGTTAATGTGCCAACATGCTTACAGTAACAATGCTAAGATGTTTAACAGGTATGGTGTTTACTATGTTCTCCATCTCAGTTCAGCTAGTTAACATGTTAACATTTGCTAATTAGCACTAACCACAAAGTATGTGATATGTCATATTGCAGGCATACGCCAATGCAACGTTAACAAAATAATTGTGTATCTGCTGCGTGATTTGGATCCGCTCCATAATTGTATGGGTTCTTCCACCAAGTTTCATTCAAATTGGGCCAGTAGTTTTTCCCATAATCCTGCTGACATACAAAAAAACAACAAACCAACAAACAAACTGAACTGAAAACATAGAAAAATCTAAGCATAGATTTCAGAACTTTCTTATGTTGCATTTACTATATAATCAGTACACAAATATATATTTTACATGTGCAAGCATGCACACACGTATCAAAACGTGTTTAATGACAGTTGTCCAATCTCTTTTGTTACCCATGCTGTCAGTTGGGTTTTCCTTTGTTCTCAGTTGACGCCCTTATTCTCAAATAATGACACTAAGCCACAAACTTGCCCTGCCCTTCCCTGACCATCCCAACCTCCCACAACAAACACAGAAACACCCTGCCCTGCACACACGCTCACATATATATGAGCTCATTGTTCGTTATCAGGCCTGTGTGCATGTTGTTCCACATGTGCGTCTGAGTGTTCACCACTGCAGTAGTAAACATCTGGACTGAACTGAACAGGTTATCCCTGTTCCATGCTATCCATTCTCTCATATTTCCCCTGAAGGCACAGCAAGAAAACCCTATCTCTTCATTTCCCTGTCTGGCCTTTTTGGTCCTGCCAGCCAGGCTTATATTGCATTGGGACCATGACAGGGCAACCTGTTTGAGAGAAAAAAGGGAGGAAAGGTTGGAAGGGGGCTCCTCTTTGTCTCATTCCTCATTTATTTGCAGCCTGAGGCCATGGTGAAGGGAGATTTTCCCTTCATTCTCTCTCAATCACACAACTCTATGTCAACAAAAGTGTGTGTGTGTGTGTGTGTGTGTTTGTGTGTGTGTTTTCTTTTTTAATGGATAACATTTCTGTACAGAAGTTGTATTTTTCAGCCTGGAATCTTGTTGTTGATTCAGGTGTTTATGTGAAGAATGCAATAAATCCGGGAGTTTTCTCACCTGGAACGGCAGGGTCTTGTTTGTGAAAGGTTCAAACTAGGGCTGGGCAATATATTGATGTTGTATTGATATCGCGATATGAGACTAGATATTGTCTTAGATTTTGGATATATTGTAATATCATAATATGGTAAGTGTTGTCTTTATCTGGTTTGACAGGCTACATTACAGTAAGATGATGTAATTTTCCAAAATTATCAGACTGTTCTAGCTGTTCTATTATTTACCTTTTACCAACTAAGTCATTTTGTCAATATTTCTCAAAAATCTCATTGTGTAAATAACATTTTGTTAAAGCACCAATATTCAGCCATACAATATAGTCGCAATATCGACATCAATGTATTTGGTCAAGACTATTGTGATATTTGATTTTCTGTTGTTTGATGTTGCCCAGCCCTACTTCAAACCTACAAACACACACACATTCTCAGTACATTGTTAGCAGAACAGTCTGTGGTTAATGATTAAACATCAGGCTGCCACCAGTTCAGCTGAATTCTTTGTTTTTGTGTGTGTGTACTTGTAGCAATTGCTCCGACACAAAACAACTGCTATTGCGGACGGGAAGTCAATCCAAACACCAAGCTGCACAGGAACAATATTTCAATATATCTTAATGGATTTGGAGATTACACGGTTGTTCGTTTATTCATATATTTGTATTTCTTTGTTGGCCCATCCCGTGGGTTGAATACAAGACACCACTATTTTACATACATTTTTCGGTCTTATATATTTAAAGCATGTTGAAAAGGAAAAAAGAAAAGAAGCGCAAAACAAAACCAGTATACCATATGAGCTGTTCACATAAACGTGTTACGTCTTCGCTGACACACTTTACAAGCTCAGTTGGTAGAGCAGGCGCACACATATAGAGGTTTACTCCTCAACGCAGCGGCCCTTTGCTGCACGTCATTCCCCCCTTCTCTCACCTTTTGTGTCTTCATCTGTCCTGTGGAAACAAAGGCCTAAAATGCCTGAAAAAAATAATATTTTAAACTGTGGTGGTGGTAGAAGTATTAATAACCAGCAGGAAACAAAGGTTAGAAAGGTGTGAGAGATTTCTGTCTGTTGGACTTACTTGTAACCTGATGAACACACACATGCTCACACATACACACACAGGGTTGGTGTCTTTTTACCCTATACTTTTCTAGAGAGGTGATTTATAGCTCATGGTGGATTCAGATTACCATACAACAACACACCTGTGTGTGTGTGTGTGTGTGTGTGTGTGTGTGTGTGTGTGTGTGTGTGTGTGTGTGTGTGTGTGTGTGTGTGTGTGTGTGTGTGTGTGTGTGTGTGTGTGTGTGTGTGTGTGTGTGTGTGTGTGTGTGTGTGTGTGTGTGTGTGTGTGTGTGTGTGTGTGTGTGCGCGCCTTTGGGGGGGGGGACAGTGTTTGTCCATTAGGGGTAAAGTAGCTGGCAGAAAGTGTGTTTAGTTGCAGCCAGTATAAACTGATTGGTCTGTTTCCTGCACATACTGTTTGTCACAAATGACTAGTTCTTGCTACAGGACTTAGAGAAACCACTACGATGACTCTTTCTACACACATAAAAAGTGACACCCCCGCCCCCTTTTAATGTCTCCCACCTTTACTGTCAGCACAAAACACTAAAGCCTTGAGTCAGAGAGGGAGGAAATTGGAAACAATTGATATGGAGGACAAAGGTAGAGGGAGGGAAGGTTAAAAGAATGAACCAACTGAAGGGAGAGACAAGGTTACAACTGGACACGAGAGGGGCTAAAATCCATAAATCTTGCTTAAGTCTCGGGGGTGGACAGATTATCAACAACATTTGCATAGTAGAAAACAATTTAATATATCCAATAAATGGTGCCTTTTGTGGTGCTTACAAAGCTCCAGTTTTGCTGAGTTTGTAAAAACAAATAGTTGATTCAACTCAAGGGCAAATTTTGGGGTTGTGTGGACCTACTATATGTTCTTTAACACTTGGTGTGCATTACATTTTGGCTTCAAAGGTGTCCTGTAGAGTTTTCTTGTAAACAAAGAGGTTGTTTTTACATTCAGTGTTTTCACCCAAATGAAATGTGTGCATCCATGAGATTTTATATATTGAGCGTATTTTTATTCATTTATTTTAAGCTGATCTGTCGATTGCAGAATATGAATTGTGCCTGGGCATCCTCATGAATGATACAAACAAAACAGGGACCCACTCATAAATGTTTCAGATAACTTACAGTGGTGTGAAAAAGTGTTTGCCCCCTTCCTCATTTCCTGTTCCTTTGCATGTTTGTCACACTTAAGTGTTTCGGAACATCAAACCAATTTAAACAATAGTCAAGGACAACACAAGTAAACACAAAATGCAATATGTAAATGAAGGTGTTTATTATTAAAGGTGAAAAAAAATCAAAACCATCATGGCCCTGTGTGAAAAAGTGATTGCCCCCTAAACCTAATAACTGGTTGGGCCACCCTTAGCAGCAACAACTGCAACCAAGCGTTTGCGATAATGTGCAATGAGGCTTTTACAGCGTCCTGGAGGAATTTTGGCCCACTCATCTTTGCAGAATTGTCCTAATTCAGTTACATTGGAGGGTTTTCGAGCATGAACGGCCTTTTTAAGGTCATACCACAACATCTCAATAGGATTCAGGTCAGGACTTTGGCTAGGCCACTCCAAAGTCTTCATTTAGTTTTTCTTCAGCCATTCGGTGGTGGACTTGCTGGTGTGTTTAGGATCATTGTCCTGCTGCAGAACCCAAGTTCGTTTCAGCTTGAGTACACGAACAGCTGGTCGGACATTCTCCTTCAGGATCTCTTGGTAGACAGCAGAATTCATAGTTCCTTTTATCACGGCAAGTCTTCCAGGTCCTGAAGCAGCAAAACAGCCCCAGACCAT
The DNA here is from genome assembly GCA_013375575.1 of Percina caprodes. Taxonomy (NCBI): domain Eukaryota; kingdom Metazoa; phylum Chordata; class Actinopteri; order Perciformes; family Percidae; genus Percina; species Percina caprodes. The sequence goes on from JABXJD010000026.1 coordinate 3,269,234, forward strand.
CACACTACCACCACCATATTTTACTGTTGGTATAATGTTCTTTTTATGAAATGCAGTGTTCCTTCTACGCCAGATATACTTGGACACACACCTTCCAAAGAGTTCCACTTTTGTCTCATCGGTCCACAGAATGTTGTCCCAAAAGTCTTGGGGATCATCAAGATGTGTTGTGGAGAAATTGAGACGAGCTTTGATGTTCTTTTTGCTCAGCAGTGGTTTTCTCCTTGGAACTCTGCCATGCAGGCCATTTTTGCCCAGTCTTTTCCTGATGGTGGAGGCATGAACGCTGACCTTAACTGAGGCAAGTGAGGCCTGCAGTTCTTTGGATGTTGTTGTGGGGTCTTTTGTGACCTCTTGGATGAGTCGTCGCTGCGCTCTTGGGGTAATTTTGGGCGGCCGGCCACTCCTGGGAAGGTTCACCACTGTTCCATGTCTTCGCCATTTGTGGATAATGGCTCTCACTGTGGTTCGCTGGATTCCCAAAGCTTTGGAAATGGCTTTATAACCCTTTCCAGACTGATAGATCTCAATTACTTTCTTTCTCAATTGTTCCTGAATTTCTTTGGGTCTCGGCATGATGTGTAGCTTTTAAGGATCTTCTGGTGGACCTTACTGTGTCAAGCAGCTCCTATTTAAGTGATGCCTTGATTGTGAACAGGTGTGGCAATAATCAGGCCTGGGTGTGGCTAGAGAAATTGAACTCAGGTGTGGACAACCACAGTTATAGTATGTTTTAACAAGGGGGGCAATCACTTTTTCACACAGGGCCATGATGGTTTGGATTTTTTTTCACCTTTAATAATAAACACCTTCATTTACAAATTGCATTTTGTGTTTACTTGTGTTGTCCTTGACTATTGTTTAAATTGGTTTGATGTTCCGAAACACTTAAGTGTGACAAACATGCAAAGGAACAGGAAATGAGGAAGGGGGCAAACACTTTTTCACACCACTGTATTTTGGGCTGGAATTTTTTTGTAGTTCATTACGCCCCTTTAAAGCAGACTCAAGTGGCAGACATTGCAGATTACTCTATACTGTGTGAACCCCCTCAAGAATGGATACTAAGATTCAGGGCCTTTAAAAAGCACCCAACATCAAAAGTGTTTGGTTTTGTCACATTAAGTTTGCATAGATGGAAGAACAACATCCACATCAAGGGTATTTTAGACCTGTATTTCCATAGGACAGATGAAGACATTAAAGGGGAGAAAGAGGGGGGAACAACATGCAGCAAAGTGGCCGTGGCCGCTGCATTAAGCCTTAATTAATCCACAATGACATTACCCATTTAGTGCAAGTCTCAATAAAAGTTCTAATGCCCACTTAAAAGTTTCATGAGGCCCAATTGAACGTGTGTTATTACATTAATCCGTAAAGCCTCCACGCAGGTGCTTTTACTTATGCTTCCTGATTAGATCTCGTCTCAGTACAAGCTGGCCGTCCATCATCCTTTACTCTCAGGTTAGTTTTACTGTAGTTATTAGAGTGAGACACATTTACGCCACAGATGTGCCATTATGTAGTACCTCTAATCTTATATTTCCACCAATCTTCAACCTGAGCAGAGGTCTATCAGAAGGGGTAGTTGTTTAGTCCTGATGAGTGTGACACAGTTTGTACTAATAACATTATCATCATTTTTATAACCAGAGGAGAGACCACTTCATAAACACTTCTGGTTGCCAGAGTTTTGTCAGGTGAGGAGTTTAGGATTTGTTGGGGCACAGATGAACTTCTCAAACCTTAAGACTGCCATCACCCCTATATCACCAACTGCCTTATTTTTAGTGATGTTTGTAGTCATAAAAGATAGAAACTGCACCATAAAAATCCAGTATTTATTGTTTGTAAGACTAGTAAGAATGTGCTATTATGATGTAACAAATTGTTAATATGATGTTGCGTGCTGCCAGCCAAGGTTCTCCAGAAAGAGACTAATTTGTCCCTAATGCTGGGATGCGGTGTCAGCAGCCCTCAGCCTGGCTCTCCTCGTAAGATGAATATCTGGCACCTCAGTGTTATCTCATCTCACACATTTCACTTGGAGAGAACACACACACACACACACACACAGAAGAGTGACCAGACCGTGATAGAATCGTGATGGAATGTGAAGCTTATCTTTAGCTGGCAGGAGAATGACGGAGAGTATAACACACACACACACACACACACTTCTCAACAAGTCACTCTGCTCAGTCACTGAAGTCTCAAGGTTTCCAAGCACTAAAACGTTATGAGTTATAATAAACAAAACTTTCACTCTCCTATGCTCTCAATAGGACTTGCTGATCCATAGGGTGTGATAGACACACACACACACACACACACACACACACACACACACACACACACACACACACACATGCCTCACACAGTATTTATGTATATGTACAATTTGAGGTGCAGCCAAAAAGGAGTGCACAAGTACTTAGAACTCTGTGTCGGTGATTCAAGGCCAGCCATCTTAAATTTGATTATTAAACAATTTGAGAGTCAACAGTTGAATCACCAGTTGCATATAAAGCCGTTCCTCTTTTTTGTTTTAATCATCTAAAAGCTTAAGCTAAAGGGTGCTTTGGTGCTGGGAGGCTGGTTGTGTTAGCTTTGGACAGAGCCAGGCTAACTGTTTCCCCCTGTTCAGCCCAGAATTTTTGCTTTTTCCTGTTGCCATGGTTATTCATAAACTTAACCTATGAACTTAATCTTTGGTAGCCTGCAGTGCTGGATAACCTCCTGACCTCCATGAAGTTTGTCCTCCACGGCATGGGTGTCCTCCGGATCAACCTGGCTAACAACAGGAACAAGGTAGGCTGTCTGTCTCTGTGTCAACATGTCTCTCTTTATGTCTGTCATTCAGTACCTTTTTTTTTTCTGTTTTTCATTTTTATTAGACTTTTTCTCAACACCTGTCTGTCTCTTTGCTATCTTTTTATTTATCATTGTGCTTTTCAGTTCAAATTCAGCTTTATGCTGCTGGTTTTCCTGCACTGCACCCAGATCTCCACTAGAGAGTAGCATCTCAGCACTGCACTACTGCTGCTGCATGCGACGAAATACACACACACACACACACACACACACACTATGTTTGCATGAGAGTGAGCAGAAAGTTTGACTTGGTGGGTGGTTTGATTGCAATGTTCAATTTGATTTTAACTTAACTGTCAAAGTTATCAGAGCTCATAATCTATCCTCCCACTCAGCACGTCTTGCCAGGAGACGATGACCAAAGTATTTCCCCTATTAAATGTTGCCAGGGCATGTGTGTGTTATCACTTGTTTGTGTGCATGTCCGTTAATTTGTGCATCTGTATTTATTAACAAGTTTAGAGAGCAGAGACAGACTAAACTTTTTGGTCATTGAGACTTACATCCTTTTTTCCATTTGGCCTCCACTCCTCCCTGTCCAGCAGTTCATCCATCCATATATCTGTCTCCGTCTCTTCTTGCAGGTCCACGCCCATACTGTCCTGTCGTGTGGGCGGTGTTTTGATGAAGAACAGGTGCTGTTTCCTTTCCTTAGCCACGCCCTGTCCTGTCTGTTGGCTGACCAGGGGGTGAGGGCGGCGGCAGCCCGGGGATACGAGTACGAGCTCAATGACTCAGCGCTGTAGTGAGTACTCTGCCAGCACACAGTCATGCTGTGATGAGGAGATGCAGGGGTCTAATTAACTAAACTTAGCAGCCGGTGCTCAGCCGTGTGCTTGCTGTCACTAAAAATCAGTCTTGGGAGTGCAAAGACAAGAGAAAGGGAGACAAACCCAAGATAACTGCAATTCCATGTACCTCCGAGGCTATTATATACATCTATATAACATGTTTAAAATACATACATGAGTTTGTTTTGGTTTTTGTGCGTGCAAAGCAATGTGACACAAAGAAATGTTCACACATAGACGTATAAATAATATGATTACAGAGAATGTTTAAAAATGTGAATATATATATATATATATATATATATATATATATATATATATATAAGAAAAAGACAAATGCGGGCAAAAACAATATAGAAAAGAAGTGAGGATAAAGATGAAAATAAGAGTGTAGAGGCAGGGGATGGCGTGTGTGATGCAGAAGTAAGACAAGGCTGGGACCCACCAGGAGGCCGTCTGTTCTCATCTACCCCAGCGAGAGGCCTCGGTTCTCGGGTTATCTACACCGACAGGCTCCCTTGTTCCCACTGAGAGCCACCATACATCACCATCACCCTCCGTGCTTTCCTCAGACACACACACACACACACACACACACACACACACACACACACACACACACACACACACAGGTTAATACTTCTGTACTTGTGAGGACCCATAATGACTAATAATGTTATTTTTTCCAGACCCCTGGCTTAGGTTAAAGAAAATTTCAGTCTTGTACAACTTTTATTATACACATTTTCAGGTTCACCTTGTTTATGTAGCAGGTGTGTACTCTCCTTCTTGTGCTGTGTTGTATTTACAGACAAAACCGTCGCTCTTCGTTGGCTATCACAGCTGTTTATTCTGGTAAATAACAGAACAGTGTTTCACAATCACATCCTTCACTATAAAGAGCTCCAGTTTGCATGAAACAGGCTACTGCAGACTGGTCATCAGTATTACACAGGATATTAACAAAATTCCAGTATATAATTAGAAAAGTAGGAAACTATACCTGGTAAATAGCAGAACAATGTTTAACAATCACATCCATCATTATAAAGAGCTCCAGTTAGCTAAAATGAAACCAGAAATTATTCAGTTTACTGTTGCCATGGTTGTATCATTAAAAAAATCAAGCTAGGCTAACCGGACTAGCAAGCTACCACAACTTGGTGAGCGTTTTCATTTAAGCTAAAACAAAAGAAACCAAACAAAACGTGTCTCTTATATAAAATGTGAGACCTCCCATGTGGATACACTACATGCATACTAACATGATCACAATTAACACATTTACCTAACTATAACAGTGGAGCTCAATATATGTGACTTACCATGAAACAGGCTAATGCAGACTGGTGAAGGTGTCTAAGAATTTAACGTAAACTCTGCACAATAGCACCAAAAGATGGTGCTCATGCTACAGAAAAGCCTGTCTAATGGAAACTACTAGTCAAATGAGAAGTTATCTTTTAATGGCAAGTGGAATTATTAACTCTGCTACATTTACAACCCTTCAATTGTCTGACCACTTGTGTTTCTTGGTCGATCCAGCTCTTGTGTTCTGATATTGTCATCTTCCAAGATCTCGCCACTTACTATGAGTATAACTTTATCTTAACTAAATAGAAATAATAGGCAAAATTAGAAAAATAAGATTGTCCTTAGGACTAAACCTAAAGCTAGATTTCTTGGAGATGACTAAAACAATTGTGAACACTAGATTCACATATCAAACAGTGCTTCTTGATACCTCCAGCAGTTATGTAGATGATCATTCATTTGGAGTCATCTCTCTGGCCACCTGTCATATATACACTCGCTTTTTACCTCTGTTTTTGGTCTCTACCAACTCTAATATATCTACAAAACTACCCCTTTCCCCAAAACGCAGAATGGTCCTCACAAAGACAGAAGTACAAAACACTTTCACTGTGCCGCAACCGGTAGGCAGTGTGTTTTTTACTTTAAGCAGCAGGATGTGTGTTGCTGTCTAAGAAACTGATTCAGGATGACTTGTTGAGAATGTCACAGTCAGTTCAGGTGTAGGTGGAGACATCACTATCTCTCTCTCTCTGTGTGTGTGTGTGTGTGTGTGTGTGTGTGTGTGTGTGTGTGTGTGTGTGTGTGTGTGTGTGTGTGTGTGTGTGTGTGTGTGTGTGTGTGTGTGTGTGTGTGTGTGTGTGTGTGTGTGTGTGTGTGTGTGTGTGTGTGTGTGTGTGTGTGTGTGTGTGGATCGCATCTCATGGAGTGCACACACATGATACAGTTGATTACACTAATTGTGTTAATAGCTAAGCTGTGTTTGAAAGCTTAGCCTCAGTGTGTTATTATGGTAAATCGTGTGAATTTGAATCATGATGAGCCGCTGTGGCCCCTGGGGCTCCTTATCACTGCACACTATACCCGCCACCTGGCAGTTGATGGCCCCGACACACACACACACACACACACTGTACGAGTCTACACACCCACAACTGATACCTCATTTTATTCTCTTTTGATCTCAAGTTTGTCTGCAGGTTATAACATTTTCCTCTCTTTCTTTTTCCCCACCTGATTTCTCTTCACTTTTCTTTATCTGCCTGCTCATCCTTGTTTTGGTAGTTTTTTTGAGAACCTGACCCGCATCACGTCTCCAGATTACGTGCCCACAGAGACAGACGTTCTGCGAGTACGACTGAGGACGACTGGTGTGATAGAGACCCAGTTCAAAGTCAACCATCTAATTTTCAGGTAAATGCCTTTCACTCTTTATTAAGTTAAATACTGCAGACTGAGGGTGATTATTACCACCTACTCAGTCAGAGTTGCAGGTCTGCACTTGACTTGTCCAGAGGTGGCTGTCGTACCAACTCGCTTCACTTCTTTAGCTGTGACACTCTTATCTCTGTCTACAGCCATGTGATAGGCCTGAGATGTGAGTTGGGCGGTTTCATTCGATACGTCAATAGCACACCTATCATTTGGCTTTACACTCATCTACTGACCGCGTACACACACATTCAAAAGCATCAGTGGCTCGGTCTTATCAGTGGAGAAGCAGAGGGCAGGTATCTGAGCCTGTGAGGCTGATGTCAGATGACTATGTTCATCTCTGATCAATGAGCCATTGTCACATAATACTAACTTCTTTATCCTCCTCCAATGGCTAAACTCATTTTCTGAAGCGGCTGATGGTCATGACAGGGCGATATTAATGAACTTGATTTATGTGCAGCCTGACTGATGCAGACCAGCATCAAAGAAAAACCTGCTGATGTTGTACTAGGCTTATCTTTTGTAAAAAAAAAAAAATGTAACAATGTTTGTTATTGTTTGTAAAGAATGGAAGATGTGAGAGTTGGAAGAGCTGAGGAAGGGACTTCCAGTTTGGCAATATAGGTGTGAGCCGCAGAGCAGGTGGGCTCCCGATAAACTCTCTTAATTAACTGATGACTTTCTACCAAGATTTTATCAAAGTGTAGCAGATCCTGGTCTTTCAAGGGGGCAAAATGAGTAAGCAGCAGAGACAAGCGAGCGCACAAGCTAATGTTAGCTTAACTAGCAAGTTAGCTTCTATGGCCGCGGCAGCTAAAGCTACTACTATTGCGGAAAAATCGGAAGGTGGCCATTCTGAAATAACGGACTGCAGAACTAGCTAAACGACGTACTGGTCTTAAGGAAGACATGGCCACATTAATCCAAGAATTGATGAACCCCCTTCAAGCCTCAGTGGATGGACTGCGTGATACAGTCAACTCTTTTCAAGGCCATCTTACCACAACAGAAACCTTGGCAGGCGACAACTTTGAACGGCTGTTTGCAGCTGAAGCTCCCATCAAATCGCTCCAGACCCTGAACACGTCGCTGTCCGACCGCCTTGATAATCTGGAAAATACATCTTGCAGAACTAATCTGCACATCCTGAGTATACCTGAAGGTAGCGAAGATGGCCAAGACCCCACTATGTTTGTATCCAGGCTGCTGAAAGATGCCATGGGAACGTTTGCAAATCCACCAGAACTTGACCGAGCGCACTGCGCACTAGGCCCAAGGCCTGCAGAGGGACGACCTCCAAGACCTAGCATAAATTCACATCATTTGATTTTTGGGGGTGACTTTAACTTTGTTATGGATCCAACATTTAATCGTTCAACCTTCAAATCAGTATCTCCATCCAAAATGGCTCACGCTCTGTCTACATTTATGAACGTAGCAGGCTGCATAGATCCTTGGGGTTTTCTTTTTTCCTCACCGTAAAGAATTCTCATCTTTTTTGCAAGTAGGCTACACCACTCATATTCAAGTATTGATTATTATTTCGTAGACAAAACTTTGCTGCCTTCCATTGAGAAAACTGAAAATTCAGCTATTGTGGAATCCGACCATTCTCCAGTATTACTTGTATTACTTATTTTTCTCGTCTAACCGCACAGAAAAACCCAACTGTAGATTGGATCCAACTCTATTGTCAGACAAAGATACTGTATCTGTGGATTAATATCCATAGCTATAGATTTTTTACGAGAGAATAAGTCAGATTTGTGGAGTTTTTTTCATTAATGGTACATGCTCGAATCAGCCGCAGTGCCCTGTCTGGTCGTCATAACAGGAAACTGTCGTGACCTAATGCGACACATTCACAGACGTCAAGGGTGTTTTGTTTTTGATTCTCGGCATGGGGCTGTTGCCACAGCCAGAAAACCAATTAGTTTCAAAAGAAGCTGGAGGTAGCAAAAAAAACAACAACCACTAGCTAAACTATTTAAACACGGCAGGTTTATTAAGGACACCCCCGTCACTCGCTAGTAATAGTAGGGACGATTCTCTCTGACCAATCAGTAGTCAGTCTGCAGGTTTTCACGTCACCTTTTGGTATCACCTCAGCTCACTTGGAACCTCAACTGAGCTAAAAAAGTACCTGTTAGCAGGTACCCAGGACTTTTTTTTTCATAATGGAAAACCAAAAAAGCCGAGTAGAGGCGAGTCAAGTAGGTATCATGCAGTGGAAAAACGCCATTAGTATCAGCATCTCTCTTACGGGAGACCCTAAGGGTTGTAGTTAGGGGAGAAATAACATCATACGCTGCAAAACGCAACAAAAACGACAGGTTAAGGCCGGAGCAACTCATAGATTCTATCCTTTAATAAGATCGTAGGTACTCCATGTCACCTTCCCCTGAATTATACAAAGAGAGACTGGGTTTACAAATGCAATATAACCTGCTATCAACTAAAAACACTGAACAGCATTTGCTTCGGTCTTGAGGTCTTGTATAAGAGCATGGTGACCCGGAGGTGTGAGTTGAAAGTCCGTCGGACAGGGGCCTCCTCCAGACGTTCCCAATTTACCCGCAATACGCGTTTGGGCTTACCAGGTCTGTCCAGAGTCCTCCCCCTTCCCCTGACCCAACTCACCATCAGATGGTGATCAGTTGACAACTCTGCCCCTCTCTTCACCCGAGTGTCCAAAACATACGGCCTCATATTAGATGAAACGATTATAAAATCGATCATTGACCTTTGGCCTAGGGTGCTCTGGTACCACGTACACTTATGAGCATCCCTATGTTCGAACATGGTGTTTGTTATGGACAATCCATAACTAGCACAGAAGTCCAACAACAGACAACCACTCTGGTTTAGATCAGGGAGGCCGATCCTCCCAATCACGCCTCTCCAAGTATCTCCATCACCACCCACGTGTGCGTTGAAGTCCCCCAGCAGAACTATGGAGTCCCCTAGTTTTTGTCTGGCCCCTCCCCTGAGACCACTTTGCCATGGGAGACCCTACCAGGAGCACAAAGCTCCAGACAACACAGTCCTCAGGTTCATAGGGACACACAAACCTCTCCACCACGATAAGGTGATGGTTCCCGGAGAGGGAACCATCACCCTTGAAATTACATCTTTACCACCGTTGAAATTACAACCTGAAGTCAACAAAATTACAATTAAATCAGGCAATAATAAACAAGATAGGATCTGTCCCAGCATTCACTGCCAACTTTAGTAGTTGGTTTCCAATACCTGCCGGTCAGTGGATATTACAATAAAATGTTTTTTTATTTTTTTTATTTTACACATCCCTGGTTAGTGGCAGAGTTTGACATATGTGTTTGGAAATATGAGATGAATTTTAAAATATGTTCTGGTGTCAGTTAATTGAAATTAAAAAGCTCTCATAAAGATATTGAAAGCTGTAAAATTACTAACTGAATTACAAGTAGATTTTGAGAAATTGGGTACACCAAAAAAATTTACTTAAAAGAAGTGTCTGTAGGGTTATATAGTGAACTAATCCTGTTAATTAAATCTCTGACAGAATTTAAAGTATTTCTTGGAGCTGGACAGTACTCACAGTGAGCTAAAATGCTAAATTCAGCAGCTAACATTCTCACAATGTTTGATTGATGTTAAAATGATGTTGTTTAGCAGGTATAATGTTTACCATGTTCACATCTTAGTTCAACTAATCAGCACTAAACACTAAATACAGCTGAGGCTGATGGGATTGCTGTTAGATCTTTAGATATTTAGTCTTAAACCTGGACTGTACTGGACAAATTGACACCGAACATTTGTGGTCTGTAGAAGTGGAAATCAAGAGGTTGGTATAAAGAGCGTTGGGGCATCGCGGCTGCATTAAGGATTGTGGGTGATTTTCCAGAGTTTGGTTTTATTGGAAGAGTAATGAGCCATGGAGGGTTAACAAGAAAATATTCAGCACTAGACACATTTTATTGTGTGTGTATATCAATTAAAGAAAATAGATTACTTTTTTCTTCTTTCTTAGTAATGACTACCTAAGGAGCCACTCCTCTTTCATTGTACAACAATAACTTGCCCTTCTTCGGTGCTTTAGATTAAATCATATATGGCATTTCAATAATAAAACACATTACCTCAGCTTTTCATGAGAGCTCTGTTTAGCATGTAAACCTTGTGGAGCGAGTCATTTTGTCAGCAGATTACTTCTGTCTGGGACATTTGTGTCACATCTAAATGCTTCTTGTACGTCTCTGGATGCCGCTGACTTGTGTGTTTGTTTTTTTTTGCATTTAATGGCATAAACACATTTAAATGGATTTGACAGCAAAGAAGTGCTTTGATGATAACGGTACCCGTTATCCTGTGCAGGTAAACTTTGCTATTTCCTCGCAGTCTTACTGTTTGCGTCACCGTTGACTTAGTTACAGGCTTGTTGTTTTTGCTTTTTTTTCTTCATTTGTTTGTGTTTGTTTTCTTGTGAAACATTGTGACGGTGACGATCTCAGAGCTGAGAGGGGAGAGCAGAGTCCCAGGTGGTGCTGCGCAGGATGGAGCACAGCCTCCCTGCCCTCACACATCCTCTTCTCTTATCGTCCTGAATTGTTAAGGAGATAAATAATTGGGTTAAGTTAATTGACGTGTGTGTGTGTGTGTGTGTGTGTGTGTGAGTGAGTTCAAGCCCTTTGGGGTTGATGAAGAGCTTAGCATAAGTCAATGTAATTATTTTAAACTTGGCAACAAAGAAGCTATTAAAGGGATTTGGAGCAGTATATGGTTTCTGTTTGTTAGAAAGAGCGAGCATGAGGTTTCCATTCTGACATAAACATGTATGTAGTTTTACAAACTAATAAATTAATAAATGATTTCCTTAATTATACATAGAGACACTGGGTTTTCGGAGGTTGGTCTCATTTTGTAAATATCCTATACAGTATTGCTGTAGGATATGTTTGTTGTGCTGAATCTCCAATTTCAAGTAAAAAATTAAAGTATGTTAATAATGCAAACCTTAGGCTTTGAGGGGTCTTTCATGCGTTGCATGTATCCCATTATATCCCTAGGTGGATTTTAGTCAGGACATTTTTTTTTTTTAATCTTTTTGTCAATGTGCATCAGGTCAACTGATGGATTGGATCTGATTGGATTAAAACTGGGTGTTATTGTCCTGAATGCCTTTTTAAAATGTTTATCTTATGTGTTAAAAAACAATATTAGCTGAATATATCATATTTTCAAACTCTTTTAGTATTCGTTACTAGTGGCCTAAATAATAGATAAGATAGATAGATAGATAGATAGATAATAGAAATTCTTCAATATATCTGAAAGCATAAAAATCAACTTGGTCTTATATTGTGTTTCATCAGTCGTGTGTCTTATTTGCTTCGTCAGCAAGGAATCTGCCATTTAGAAGTAACCACAGAATTAAATATTGAAACATTAACAATGTACAAGGCTTTCTCACTGTAAAACATCAAACTTAAGTTCCTTCTGTGGAATACATTTCTGAATAACAAATGTGACCAGTGTTCATGATTTGCATATATATGGTGATATTGGTTGTCATCCTTTACGTGTATTTTGCGACATGTCTAACTATTCTCATAGGATAGCTTAGATGTAACACAGGAAGTTGTGCGCTAAATGTTTTGGAACCACTAATACGACTCTCCCTCTATCCTGCTCTTATTTTTACCCTTCTGTATCTCTACATCTTTTCATCTGTGCTTTGTGCATTATGTGTATGTTCACTGCGTGTGACGGTGAAGTAGACAAACTGTATGTCACGGTATGAGAGTTTTGTGCATTGGTTCCTTTTTAAAAGAATTTATATGATCAAAACTGAAATAAAATAATATTTTTTGGTGGGTAACAGGAGTCGAAACACCTGAGAACATGCGTTTGAATTGCAGTTTTTATTTTTACAACAGAGAATGATTAATGGTGGTCTCATTATTTTGTTATTCGAACACTTCAACAGTGACACGAATGACATCAAGCCATCATCTTTCCAGGTGTGGGTGTGGGTGTGTCGGTGGGTGGGTGGTTGTGTGTACAGTCTCACAAATTTACACCCAGACACAGCCGAGATTGCATATAGACACCCTGTTTGACCTTTGACCCCTCAGTGTAATAACGATCTGGGTCTTTTCATGCACCATTAACATCAATTGCTCTGATAATTATAATTACAATTACAACACTGCAGATAAGGGACAACATTATGGGGCAAGAAGGGCATGTGTGGGAAAGTATGATGTCAGCTGAAGACAAACTTTGCTTTTGGTTTTGGGACTTGATGTTTCCAGCTCTAATGGTAAAGTTTGGACAAAGGGTAACGCCATGTGGTTTTGCCTCCTCCAAGGGGCCTTGATTATACGTGATTCTGTAAAATGTGGGATTCACTGTATAATGCTAAGTGAATGTTATTTTTCTTTAACTTTTTTGGTATATTGTGTTGTAATGAACATATAAATTGGATAAGTATAGCATAAGTCTACAGCATTGCTGTAGACTCTCAAAACTGCCTACTGCTTACTTCTGACGTCACTAATATGCAGTTTGAAACAGTTGTATTGATTTATTTTGCAGTATGCTAGGCCAGGCTTAGCTGGGTTTTGGAAAGTGGAAGTAATTAATGGTTGGTCACAACACAGCAGCATGCTGCACGTTGGCCAAATCAGTACGTTCTGCCAGTATAGTAGGCAGTTTTGATTACAATCATGAGTTTTGTGGAGTCTGAAGTCCTCAGTCCAGTCCAGTCCAGTCATGAGAGTCTGAAATAAATTACCTTGTCTGATTTATTGATGTTTTTACTTAGTTGCTTTGTAGGCAGGTTGTTGGGAGCAGAAGTTGACTGAATATGATATGACATGAGGTGTGTGTGTGTGTGTGTGTGTGTGTGTGTGTGTGTGTGTGTGTGTGTGTGTGTGTGTGTGTGTGTGTGTGTGTGTGTGTGTGTGTGTGTGTGTGTGTGTGTGTGTGTGTGTGTGTGTGTGTGTGTGTGTGTGTGTTATTATATAGGGTGGCATTGCACACGTGCTTGTGGATAGGTTTGTCTAATGTAGCATTGGCTTCACTGACATGTTATGTCTGTGCCTTCAATTTCCATGGTAAATTTCCAACGGAAATCTTATCTCACCTTTGTGCCTCTGTGTTTCCACATGTTCATTTCCCCTCTCAATAAAGAGCTGCATTAGCCCGAAGGATGCTCAAATGGAAGGTGGGAGATGGAACATCTGGCTTTAAAAATGGGTGAAGTGGGATGAACAGATCTGTGTCTCTTTGATTTTCTGCTCTTCTGCTCTTATTCCTGTTGTGATTCTCTCTCGCACTTTGGGCGAACATTGACCTTTATGCTCTTTATGTTGCTGTGTTGTGATTGTCTTGGGGAAAATGTTGTGATTGTCTTGGTGAAAATTGAAAAAGGAAAGAGCAGGGGACACACTCCTCTTTGTTTGTTTGTTTGTGTGTGTGTGTGTGTGTGTGTGTGTGTGTGTGTGTGTGTGTGTGTGTGTGTGTGTGTGTGTGTGTGTGTGTGTAAATGACATATTTTAGGAATAACTGACCTTATCCAAAACCAATACAATCTGCTTGATTAGAGTTACCCCTCAGTACGACAGTAGGCTCTACCATCAGTATGGAAGGTCATGAACACACAGAAAACACAGCCTTACACACTTCTTTTGGAAAATGAATCCTGATAAAGGACATGTCAGTCACAATGAGATTGGCACAAACTTGCGCACACAAACAAACACACACACACACACACATATTTTGAAAACAGTGTGGCCTTCACTGTTTGATGAATGATAAATAAATAAATCATCAGACTTTCTCCCCTTTAGTATTAAAAAACGCATAGGAATGATGTCTTTTATAATTTTACGTACAAATCCATGTTTAATAATGTAATGTTCTTGCCTCCAAAATAAGACAGAAAAGAAAATCTCTCTGCTGTTTTGTCATCTGAGTAGCAAAGGGAGGTCAGAAATTGTCATATTGAGAGCATATGGGCAAAATGCCTTCTCTTTGGTGTGAGAGTCACTACTGCGTGTGTGCGTGCTTCCACTCTCTTGAGGGTCCTTGATTTGAGTGTGTCACCCTGATAAATCAATAGCACCTGGGCCCAGAATCACAGCGCAGATATCTTTTATCCCTTTGCACATGCACTTGGCTTTGATTTTCTTCCCTTCTGCCGGTGTATCTTTTGTCATGTCCCTATTGGCAGGGATTCCAATAATAAGCCTAGTTTTAAAGCCAACATTTGGACTTATCATAGCAGAAATAGCACAGGTGTAATTAATGACATTATATATGTGTCCCAGTCAGTCATACCAGTGAGCCATCGTGCACAATACATGGCCCTAAATGTGACACACCTAAATAGGATGCAGCAAGCATTATTTTTATTAATTACACTTTTGTTTTCGTAATGAGCCGGAACGAGTTAACCTGCGTGTTTTCTATTTCATTAATTTTTATCTCCCTTTCTCTGCACATTGACTTTCCTCCCTCTTTAGCTCAATTTCTTACTTGTCCACAGTTTGTCTTTTGTCAAACCTTGCTCTCTCCATTTCCCTGTGTACAGGATGTACGACGTTGGAGGCCAGAGAACTGAGCGGAGGAAGTGGATTGGTTGTTTCGAGGACGTCAGGGCAGTGCTGTTCGTGGTGTCGCTCAGTGGTTACGACATGACTCTGGTGGAAGACCCCTCCGTGGTACCCGTTTTACTCAGTCACTCCCTCACAAATGTTAATGCTCTACAGACAAGAGACCACTTGTTAGATCTCAGCCAATCAGATTACATTCTGTCTTCATAGACCAAGTTTTAAAAAGGACTTAGTGTCTGCTCCTCTGCAGCTATCTGATGGCGTTATTGTCTTCTCTCTGCAGAATCGTCTTCAGGAGAGCCTGAAACTCTTCTCCTGCATCTGCAACAACATTTTCTTCCGCAGCACATCCATGGTGAGAAATTCATCAGTCTCCTCCTCACGTCCTTCACCTCAGGAGGAAAGATGCAGTAAAACAAATGTAATCTAAAATATTTTTCAAGACTAAAGGCAAAAAAAAACCTGAACAACGCCTCCTGGTAATTAGCAGAAATTAGGTTTCCTATATCACAATAAGTAATACTATAACAGATGATTTATTCATTAATCTGTCTACATGTTAGCTTTGCTAAGTTTGTCCCTAACTAATTTACTGTGTTGGCCCCTCAAACCTAACTCTCATGTTGAAAACCACTGCTATGTGTGGTCACAAAATAATTTTGAGGGTTTACAACATAATCCATGGCATAGAAAAACAATTTTAAATACTTTTGGAATCCGTCTATTTCATCTTCTAATCAATTCTGGAAAAGAGAGATTAGTACATTCTAAGTGGAAACTTCTGCTGTGGTTAAATTAGCCACCACTCATCCTGAGATGTGGACTGGCAAGCTATAGCTATATTTAAATGTCACAAAACAAAAAAGGGTCCAGCTGAAGAGGGTGGGAACCCAAGTTCAGTTTGACAGAGGACGCAAAACATGGATGAGTGGAGGACAAACAAGCAAACTCTTTTGTTGCTCCCCATTTGTTCTCTATGACACCATGAGACAAGAATAACACTAATGTGTTTTATTAATGCTGTTTCCACACACACACACACACACACACACACACACACACACACACACACAGACTGGGCCAGCCCCTGTCCTTTGTCTCTGAGTCCTCTGTCACTCGTAATTTAACAGTGAGTTGTAATTACGGTGAGCTTTGGCGAGGCGACATTTTCCCCTCTGTGTTTTTCCATTGTCGTTTCCTGTAAATGATCACATCAAAGCCAGTGCGTAACGGGCTTGTTCAATTTATTCCACTTAACACAAGTCACTGAATGTTGAAGCGTGTGTCACCTGCTGTTGACTCTGCAGTGGTTTCTGCAACTTCTCCAGAAGCCCATCATCTCAAACACTATTTTTTAACACTTTTAAAAAACAACTCCAATCTCTACCCAAACAAAGGCACACTTCAGTTTCGGTATAATTGACATTGTGAGGATGAGTAAATTATGCTTGGTGCTTCGTCACAGACACAGAAATTGTTACACCAAAGTTGTTACACCAAAGTACCTATTTAAGTGAAATGTTTTTTTAACCATAAAGATTTTTATTTAGGGCTTCATTAAAGTTAAATGGGCAATTAAATGTCTGTGTGTGTGTGTGATAGGTTTATGTGCAGGGTTGTGTGTGGGCCTGCATGTTAACATGGCTAACAGGCTCATTAAACAAAAGTGTTTAATGATACCTTTTTTACGTGGGAGGGAAATTTCTAACCTCCACCTCAATTAACTCTTCACTGTGGCTGGTCAGTGATAATTACACACCCAGGTGTTGCTCTGTATCCTGTTCATTGAAAATCTACTCTACCTCATCCTTCCCTCGTTATCTTGTGTGTGCGTGTGCATGTACGTGTGTGTGCGTGTGAGTGATCAAACAGGCCAGAAAAGACAAAACTTGGTCATAGTTTTAATTGGTTGACTACAAAGACAAAATGACCTGTGAAATGTGATGGCAGCTGACAAGCTGAGTTTAGAGAAAGACAGAGATTTATAGTTGCTGTTGAGCGCCTGCAGTGGAGACTACATAAGTGATCGATTGCACACTGATGAGTAGTGGGAGGTCATTGATTAGGCGTCATCACCCCATGCTTGTATCAACACAGCTATTGATTTTCACATTTTGGGTCAATATCTGTAAAGTGACAATAAATGTGTCTGTAAAAACTGATTTATTTGTTTCATTGTTCAGTTACTTATTGCAGCGCTTCAGAAGGAATCACCAAATCGGATTAACATTTTCATTTTTTCCAATGTCTTCCGGATTCATTTTCCTTTTCCACTGGGATGAGACCTCTGACTTGTCATGAGCATCTCGTGCTCCCATCTTGATGTTTGTGTGTGTGTTTTGCATTACAGATTTTATTCATGAACAAGATAGACCTTTTTCAAGACAAGATTTTACACTCTGGGCGACATCTGCGGCTATACCTGCCACAGTTTAAAGGTAGGACTTACATTAGTTCTGTCATTTATTGTGTCCTGCACATACAAGTGGACATGGATGTATTAAAAATGCAGATGCAGTGGTGAAACAATTGTCAGACGTGAACACAACTTCTTATTGATTAACTTTATTAGGTACACGCGCAAAATCTAATGCAATCAAATACAGCAACAAAGCCATAAATTTGACATTTACAAAGATAATAATGTTCAGTTTCTCAGTTATCTACATTTAGTTGAATTAACACTTTTCTGAAAATCCAGAACTCATCAGAAAAGGAAATTGTACTAAAACGTGTAGCCCTTAAAAAAATAAAACATGAAATAGACTTAATCTTCAATCTCACCTTTCCTGTTCCTGTTGAAATAAAATGTCTGTGATTTAGGTTTGCACCAAACAGACATTTGTCCTTATGCATAACAAACACTATGTCCAAGCATCATGAATATTAAACTGTTTTGAAAAAAAAAAAAAAATTAATTGTACACAAAGATTTCCAGAGATCCAGAGAGATGTCCATTCACAGTTCAAATATGTGACTGCTTATAACATCTAGGAATGCTATTAAGCTAAAATATCTAGCCAGTTATTGAATAAAAACACAAAGACACACACTGATATTCATCCGCTCAGCGTTTCCCTCCCTACGTCTCAGTTGGCTCAAGAGGAGCTGCGTCCTTTCTGCTCTCATGCAAATGTCAATATAAATGTGAAATGGAGTCAGCCAGCAGAGCAAGCGTCTATTTCACGCTAGTCTCCCATCTCCACAGTGCTGCTGACTAAGGTCTGGCTACACCACAGATACATTCAAGAATAGGAGAAAAAAACGCTCTGGGTTGTTTGCATTTATTTTAACAAATCACGTTTGTGTTTGGCAGCGTTAAGCTCCTGACAAAATGGTCTCGGGAAGGAACTTGTTTTGATGAAACATTTGCACCTGGCAAAAGAAAATGTCACATAAAATATTAAATGAAGTCAACTGTTCACACAATACAGTAATGTGAGCCATTTAAATTAGCTGGATATACATGGTTAAACATAATTTGCTCTTACCAGTGTATTGCAAATCATTCCCAAAACGTTCCAGTTAGAGCGTAAATGCCATACACATATTATTTGTAAATCTTAACAATCATTCCCAGAAAGGCCCAAGCAGGCTGCCTTGTTGCACGATCCAAATGTTTGTCAAAACTTGGCATCTCCGGCATGTAAAGTTAGCTTGGAGGTGGTTCTTGTTGTAAAGTGGCAAATCTTGTCAGACCTATTCTGTTGTTCTGTTGATCCAGGCTAATTTCACACTGACTGCAGATATGATGCAGTGGCTCCCAACCTTTTTCTTTTGAAACAGCCCTATTAGAGGAGCTTATGTACAACTTCACCAAAACCAACACCGTCATGTTCCAAATGTGTTGATCTAGATGTGTCTAGATGTTATATAATACCATTAATACATAGGTCTATTTTTTTTTTTTACAAACAATTCTTTAATACAAGACAATCCTAAAATGAAAGCTGTTTGGTTTTCTGTTTTTTCAGTGTTTTAGCTCAGATTTGCATTCCTATTACTACCACTATCACTTGGAGTGGCACAAGCTGGACATCTGAGTCCTTCCCAGTTACTTTTAGCTTTTCTATTTGTACTTCTCTGCTTGCTTACTAACAGTGGTGGAAAGTAGCAAAACACATTTACATTAAAGTACTGTGTAGTTTTGGCCTCTTGTCACATTTTTGTCACATTGGCCAGTTGTCAGCAGTTCCAAGAGAGATTTCTTCTCTAAATGTTTCACATTGTTTCATTTAAGTAACTACAAACTATACGATAATTCACAAAAAAACAAAGCCTTCAGAAAAAGATTAAAAGAAAAATCATCTCACAACCCCTTTGATTTATCCTGTGACCCTCGGGAACCACTGGAATAAACTACTGTATCTGAAGTAGATAAACGCTCCACCTCGACCAGCTACAGCAGTAAAATGTAACTTACACGTCGATGCATTATACAAAATCTAATAATGTGTTAGTCACAAGGGACATTTTACTGCTGAACAAGACGTTTTACTTTAATACTTTAATTTTACTGATAACACGTACCATACTTATTTAAATTATTTGAATCCTTCTTCCACCACTGCTTAGTAACTAGTTTTCATGAACTCTAAGTCACATCACTTGGTGTTCGGGTGTGACAGCCGACTCAGGTTGGTGTGACGCATGTGCTGTTATTGTGACAAAAAATTGTACTACAGATCAGCCTCACAGGAATTTATAATCTTATTTGTGTTTAATATCCTCCTAAACACAAATATGTAAATCATAATTTCTATTTTTTCTTTTATCTTTAGTACTCCTGGTTGGGATTCCCAGGTCTAAAACACATCTTAGAATCACACTTATTCAGGTTTACTGTGAAAAGGCCAGATGCCACAAATTTCACTATAAAGCCTGTCCCCTCCACCCCCCCCCCCCTTCTCATCTCTCCTCCAGGTGCAGACTGCGATGTAGATTCATCTGCCCGCTTCATCGCTGCCACCTTCGTCTCGCTCAACGCTACTCCCAGCAAACTCATCTACCACCACTTCACCACTGCGACCGACACCTCCAACATCCAGGTTGTCTTCCAGGTGGTTATGGACACGATAATCAAAGAGAACCTGGAGGCTGTGTCGCTCCTGTAACCCAGTGCCAGCAGAGGTCCGATACATTACTGGACAGCCTTCAGATGTCTCATTTATAAAGATGTGAAGATCGTCTGCTCCAAACGTATTGTCTGATTCATATCTGAAGGTGCAGCCTGACTGTCTTTGCCACTGTTGCATTTCATCCGCTGTTGCTTGATTTCATGTAGCTGAGAAAAACTCTTTCAAATGTTGATTTTTGAAACCTTGTATTGGAGAGTAATGGGCATTTATATTTTTGTACTATACTATAAAATCAGTTTGAATTGTGAAGTTACTTTTTTTAAGACTTGATATTCACACTCATACATTTATTTGCCCGTTTTTGTGTAAGAGTGTGTGTTTGTGAGGGAGTGAGGATTTACTGTTTGTCCATTACTTCCTCTGCGCACGGTTCACTCATGCGTACCATTGTGTTTTCCGCTCATCCATCACTGTGTCTGAGCACATCCTGTGCGTCACACCCTCCTAATTAGGCGGTGATCACTGTAAAAGCACCCCAGTTTGTGTTTACTTGCCCTGAGCTGAAATCACCAACACTCCCTTTGTTTATTTGTCCCTTCACCTGTTCTTGTGACTCTTAACAGTCAGCGATGATGCTTGTATTTCATATGGACTAGGAAAAGTGTATGTAAAGAACATCCCTGAAGCCTCCATCTTGAGTTTGATTTCCTTTCTTTTGCCTTTGATGATTATTGTTCCATTATCTGACACACTAACACTTATAAATTCTGATTTGTCAACCAGGATGATGCTTCCTATATGTGATATGTGTGGAATTAATTCGGTTGGGGTCTGACTGTCTTAAAGGCTCCACTGAGCAACTGACTTTGTTATCACACCAGCTCCTGTCTGACTCAGTAATAAACAAGATATGGTAATGACTGATATGCATACTCAAGGTGAAAGAAAAGAGAAAAACACCCCCAAGTGCCTTATGATGTAGTGGATTTGCTGTTGTGTAATTTAAATGCTTCATACGTGTGAAATTTGTGTATTTTTCCTTCTCTGATTTTCCACTTTCAGAATAATTTTGTATTTTATACTGTATCTCTACTGTTATAGGCCATGTGTTTAATGTTATTGTATGGTATGTACTGTGTATTGTGAAACGGCAATACAAAATGAATGGCTGACAATCCTAATCTTCATTTTTCCATGCAAGTGGATGTTGCTGGGTCACTTATTTTACCCTTTTATCCCCCACTAGTTGAATATCAAAGACGCATTTAAGCCACACAACAGGTTACCAGTGTTTGTTCATTTTAATAGATAAAATAAATAAAAGTACTTTCCAGGATATTTAATACATTTTGCTAAGGGAGGACATATGTCAGTACAGTACAACAGTAACAATGGAAAGTATGCTGGAAAGAAAATTGTTTCAACTAACACCTCTTGCACATCTTATTTTGTTACTTTTATACTCCTTCCTACATAATCAAAGTAAAACAAAACAACGTCTGAGTTTTTTTTATTTTATTTTTCAAATAAGAACATTCAGAGTCTGCAGCAGTCCATCGTCGACAGTGATCAGGTTTTTCTCCGCGCCATCACATTTCCCCTTCAAACACACACACACACACACACACACACACACACACACGTAAGCACGCATCCATTCTTTTCCGCTCCCGGGGCTCGGTGGAGGACCGGGACTCACGCGGACAGGCAGTCCAGGGAGTCCAGAGTGAGGAAGACGTCCGCCTTGCACTGGAAGGTGCCCGTCCCGTCCCGCAGCAGTTCGCAGCTCTTCAGGTTTGGAGAGATGTCTTTCACGCAGATGGCCTACAGGAGGTGAAAATAAGTGATGAGCGAATATGAAAGTTAACAGGTGAAAATCCGCAAAATGAGCTTTATGTGTATCATCACTGTAGGAAAGTTTTCTCAAATTAACCTTACAGGCATGCATTTCATTTACCTCTTAAACTATATAGGACTGTTTCGTTGTGCAGGAATAACAGTAGGCTATTGCCGTGATAAAGCAAATGTTGTGGAACAGTCGCACATTTTCATTCTCCCTGTGTTTGCCTTTATTCGGTTGTAGTCTTTAGGTAATGATATTTTAAAATTCAGAACATTTATTTAGTTCATATTAATAGCCGTTTTGACACCATCTTTTGCTGCTGGCTGCGCTTTGACGCTCACTGGTTTGCGCCTTTACGCACGAGTTGTTAAACTTTCAATATTTTTTTTATCTCAACACGTTGTTTTGTTGTCGTTGTGAAACAAAGGGTAACACAAGTGCTGTGAAATCTCTAAATATAATCTCTAAATTGTTTACGTGAAATATGTCTAATGTTTAATGTTTATAATGTCTTTTTCGGCGCTGAAAGGAAAGCATTTTGTTATACAAGTGTAAAAGAAGAAGAACCCCCTCAAACAAGAAATAAAGTTTGTAGCATCTTAACTGTACTTACCATGTTTTTGAGGATGGAGATCTGTCTGTTAGTCTCTTGAAGCACAGTATTACCTACTGTCTCCCCGCTGTCCATCAGCGTCTCTTCGGACTCGGACCTCCGGACGTAAGGCGACCTCCTGATACCGGACAGCAAACCAGAGGCACGACCCACCGAATAGTAACTGGGCCCGGTCGACTGCTTGTACCAGGCTTCGACTGGATGGCAGGAGATGAGCAGAGACACTCCGACGCACACCACGGCAAATCTGACTGACCTCTCCATGTCTTGAACCGTCTTGGCACTTTTTACGCAAAGGAATACGGCGCTATTCTCGTCTGTTGTTGATCAGAGGCCGACTTTATGTTTTGATGGGTATTTGGAAAACTTTCTGCTTCTTATATAGGCTGACTGGTTGACGTTATCGTGACCCAGTGCGTTCGTCAAATCAAAATTGAGGTGGGTGGATAATGATCCATCTTTATGCGGTAGAAGGGAAAAAAAGACCCAATCCGAATTGATCAGTGTGTGCGTGTGTGTGTGTGGGGGTGGGGGTTGAAGATGTATAGGGACGTCATCCCGGCTCTGAGCTTGTAGAAGTAGTAATAAATAAGTGATCAAAACTGAAAGATGTCCAAGTTAGTTAATGAGCAGGGACTTTTTATGTCTCATTCATTTGAAAAACTAATTGTTAAAATCTCCTGAATGTCTAAAAGCATCAATACATATCAAAAACTTAAAAAAGCCACATTGGTTCATTTGTAGAATCGCTCAATTAATGTTTTACAGGAATTATGGTGGACTTGTCGAAGCATTTGTCCAGGGTATGATAGACAGGGACAGGTTGAATATGACTGCGAGCACCAGCACTATTTGGTCAGCACAGAGTATGAGTACTGATACCAAGTGGCCCTGCTGCTTTCTTTGTGTTCACACGCATGATTTCAGCCAAGTGAAAAGTCAATTGAAAAAAATGTCAGACCAATGTGTCTGGAAATCACACACAAAGTGCTTAGGGTCCGTGCTTACCCACTGCATGCATCAAAAGGTCAGAATCACTGCACATGGCTTCAGAAGACCACAATATGAGTGAAAATGGACACATTAGTTAATAAAAAAAGAGCAGATAAATAAACATGAGTGAATAATGCACTGATCCAAATTGTATTCCCAACAGATTTCCAAAGGGAAGGATTGAGTATCAGTCTCCTTTCAAAGTGGAGCTCTGAGTAATCAATACACACCCTTTCCCAATTGATTTGCCGACCTCACCGGTCATACGTCATGAACTCTCCGGGCTGTGTATGAGCAGATCAGCAGCAGAACAACAGTGATGGAGACTAAAAACAAAGAGGGATGCATCTACATTTGTTCAATTAACTATATATATATATATATATATATATATATATATATATATATATATATTAAGTTATGAGGGGTCTGGATGATGACCTTAAATGTATAGAGCCAGATAAGAAGATTCACTGATTTGAATGATGAAATTATCTGGTTACATAAAGAAGAATGATACTTTATCATAAACAATGTTAGGAATTAAGGCAATTTAAGTTTAGTTTATTTTTAGCATTAAAAAGTAGCATTGACATACAAAAATAAAACTACATATGAATGTTATAAGAAGAATGTGTTCATGTGCATGGACATCTTGTCAATCAAGATGAGTAGAAGTACCAGTAGTGTCCATCAGAGTCCATTGAAGAGTGGTCTGCAGTGTGGCTCTAGTTTGTCCTCCAGGACATAGTCAGGTCCACAGACCCAGGGGTCACCCGTCTCCCACTGCCACTTCTGCAGACTCTGCCTCAGGCTCTCCAGCACGGCGCTGTAGTTTGGGTCCGATACCAGGTTCCTTGTTTCCAGGGGGTCTGTCCTGTGTTGGTGAAGCATTTTTTCAAATTAAAACATCATAAACAGAGAGAACAAGATTGGGTTGTCTTATACTGAGGTCCTTGTGTTCCCAATAAAAAAGCTATTGAAGGTAAAATAAAGCTTTATTGTTTTAATTCCCAGGATGAAGGTCTAAATTATGTTTCTCTTTACCACAGAGAACATGCTTGTGCTCTTTTTTGTGGCCACAGTGAAGCAAAGGAAGCCCTATAGTGTTTAATTAAAATGGTTTATTTGAAAATTCTATATATTGACAATATAAATGAAAAATGGATTGACAATATTAGAATTTGTCAGGCCATCAACACAGAAGGGGATGCTTTAGCTGCTCTCCTCTTTTTCCTTCTTTTTAGTAAACATATGCGTTGCAGTTTTTTGTAGAGAGCAACTAACTGAAGTCCATTGCAGGGGAAGCGTACCCATTTCCTCTTAAATTCATATTTGATTTAGTTTTAGAACATTTTCTATCGTTTATTTGGTCACTTTTTGACCATTTCCCTATGCCTAATCACACTGAACTGTGGATGGTGCACCTTATATCAATCAGAGGAACTTGTGTCATCCACCAATCAAGGTCAAATACTGTGATCACTCTGCTTTGGACGTTGATCTCTAAGCTCAAATGGGACTGATATTTATCTTCTGCTTGGCTGAAAACATGATGGCGCAACATGATTTGTAACAGACCTGGAGTCGAACAGCTCCCAGCGCTCTCTGTAGTAATACTGCTGCAGGCTTTTGAACCAGTGTGTGGGCTCACTCAGCTTCGTGTGGTTCAGCAGGTCCTGGAAGGTGGGTGACACATACAGGTCCTGGTCGATGGGGAAGGGCATACGATAGTGTAGGTTGTGGAGAAGGTGGTATGCCCCCTGGTGGATGGAGCGGGTTGGGTAGTACATGGTTACCTGAAATCAAAATGACAGTACAGCAGTCAAGGCCCATTGTTTGACTCCTTCTATTATTGACAAACCATGAAATCCCATCTGGAAGAAAAGAAAACAGCAGTGCTCACAGACCTCGTGAAGGGACTGGCTGGCATAGACGGTGTGCCAGCTGCCGGGCTCAGTGACCAGAGCAGGCAGTAAGGAGCGACCGGTGAGGTGAACCAGGGTAGTGGGGCCGCCGGGGAGGCTGTATGACGGATAGGGAACAGAGAACCATTCCAGAATGGTGGGAGTGATGTCTGCCAAAAAAAGAGAGGGAGAAGAAGAGAAAAGACAGTGAGGAAAAAAGGCAAACTACAGTAATATCTGAGTTGATACATTTCAATTTAATGTTAGCATTCATGTAATAATAATTATAGAAAATTAGATTAGATTATACTTTATTTATCCCACAACGGGGAAATTTCCTTATTACAGCAGCAGGAATACAGCAAAAAACAAAAACAAAAAACACACAACAAGTAAACACACAAGAAATACAGGCAAACAATAGACAATAATTATAAGGTAGACAGAAAGTAGCAAAATGGCGTCAAATAAAGGTATTTTAAAGTGCGGCCATGATACAAGAAACAATATTGCAGTGTAAGTGACGTTAAAATTAAATTGAATGTGTAATTGGAGTAATAAAACAAGAGTCAGTAGCACAATATAAATTATATTAACCTGTGACCATAAATATTGAAAAGTAAGTACTTGTAGTAAAATAATATAAATACCGATAATAAATATAAACAGAAAGTGTGTGTGGTGTAGATGGGAGATAAAAAGGAACAGAAACTACAACAATATCAGGTAGTGCAGGTGTTGTAGAGTCTGACAGCGGCCGGGATGAAGGACCTGCGGTACCTCTCCTTCTTACACCGTGGGTGTATCAGTCTGCTAAATCTAAATCTAAAATCTAAAATACTTTACTAATAATTAATACAGTGTTGCTATTAATTCATATTGTAAACATATTTACATGTCACTGTCCAATCACAACCACATATCTCCAAGTTTGGAGGTTTTGAATGTTTCAAATGAATAAAATATGCAGACATTTATATCACAACTGTTATTTCTATTGTTTAATTGATGGTATTTTCAGGATTACATTTAATTATTACCCTCTCAGGAGATCATTTTCAGTTTCTTATTTTATCTGAGATCTGCTGCTAATGCACAATTGTTAAGGCTCCCTCTGGTGGCCGATGTAGCACATCAGATAAACACGTTGACTTCACTGTTTGTTCATTTGTGTAAGCCAGTGGTTCCCGACCTGGGAACACACCGAGGGGTCCCAAGATAAATCTGAGTGGTCACAAGATGATTAGAGAATTGTTTTTAGTGACCAAAACCTGTGTGGCCTACAAAATCATGGAAAAAATTCGAAAAATCACTCTTTGGTAGAACTGCTCACAACTCATTTCTCACTAAGGCTAAGGCTGAGCGATATAGAGAAAATCAAATGTCACAATATTCTTGACCAAATACCTCAATGTCAATATTGCGACAATGTTTGGTTGACTATTGGTGCTTTAACAAAATGTTATTTACGCAATGAGATTTTTTATAAGTATATTCTCCAGAAATTATATAATGACTTAGTGGGTAAAGGTAAATACCAGAACAACTAGAACAGTCTGGTATGTTCAGACATCACTTTACTGTAACGCAGCCTTTAAAACCAGGAAAAGACAACAGTTACCATATTATGATATATCCAAAATCTAAGACGACATTTAGTCTCATATCGCGATATCAATATAATATCAATATATTGCCCAGCCCTAACTAAGGCCATAATTTCTTTGTTTTATAAGGTACACCCACATTCTCACAAGTTAAAGTTAAGACTTTTTAAGACAATTTTCATAGCTTTTCAGAATGAAATTTAATACCAACTTCATGAACAAACTGGCAAAAGTTTTTATGATATAATGGAATACCCAAAAGGATTTTAGGCTATAAAAAGTATTGTTTACTAAGCACTTGAACTTAATACAATATTTAATTGCAGTACTCAATACATGCATGCATGCTTTGTGACGATTGATGAAATGATGAAGGAGTTATTTAACCTTATGAAAGGACAATACAAATGTTAGACCTTTGTGAATGAAATTTAAGACTTTCTAAAGAAATTAAAGGCTTTTAGGGCCTTATCTTTAAATATTATATTTAAAACATTTTAAAGACTATTAAGATCCTCGCGGGTACCCTGTTTTAAGGAGTCACAAGCCAAAAAAGGATGGTAGCAACTGGTGTGAGCATTAAACTGGAACTTGACAATTGGCAGACTTTATGGTCTATATTTCATTACATCCATATCTTACCGAGCAGGCTGACGTAGGCCTGGCTGGTGTCTCCCCATCGCTCCCTGTGCTCTGGAGAGGACACCAGCATGGGCTCTGCTGTCCCCGAGCGATACAGGTTGGTTCTGCCGTTCGGGAAGGGGATGCCGTTATCAGAGCTGTAGATGACCAGAGTGTCGTTCTCATAACCAGCGTCCCTGAGCTCCTGAAGAACCAAACCGATACCTGCCGAGGAAATCCACACCATTATAGCTTAGCTTTTCACAAAAATAACTTGTCTCTTTCCTCTTTTTTGTGTGCCTTTGTGTCTTTTTATGAGTAGGGGTTTTAACCTACCCTGGTCCAACCTGCTAACTGTGGTGTACTGTGCAGCCAAGTCAGCTCGTGCCGCAGGTGTGTCCGGCACAAAAGGAGGAACCTGAAGTACACGAGATGAGGACAGGTTCATCAAACTTTTGTCTCTGTGTCTTTTAGATGTACTGTATTTCATTACAATTAAATCTTAGAATTTGTAATTTTGTTGTAGAAATGTGACCATGAAGTGAAAAGAAAAATGTACATGACCATGGTACATCATGAGCAGCCACCAAAATATGCTATCAAATGTACTGCTGTAGAAATGATAATGTTATAATACAAGAAATATGAAGTAACATTTTTGAAACAGGTATAAATGGTTTTTTTAAAGGTGAAAAAGTCACATGAGACCAGTAATCCAAATTAAACCAGTTTGACAGTTTGTACTCCTTGTTTTCCAATGAGAGTGGGATTTGAAAACATTAACTCTGTATGTCACTGACCTTTACTTGTTCTGGTGTGTAATATTCTGGTGTCCAGTCAGGTATTCTACCCATCCCCATTTCACCATTCCCAAACTTCTCACAGAAAGCTCCATATTGGGGCTGCGAGTGTCCACATCGGTGGGTGTCATGAAAGGCAACATACAGGAAAAATGGCTTCTCTTCATCTTTTATATTTTCTTCATTCTCGTCTTTCTTTCGCCTACTTTCAAAGGCTTCTTCGTTATGGATCTGGAAAAACTTTCGGACCAGGAGTTTGATACGGGTGATGTTCCTCCCCACCTGGAGGACAGAGTTGTTCTCTTCTGTGTAGGCAAAATCAAAAGGGTATACAGATCCAGGACCTACATGCTTCTTCCCAATTATACCTGTGGGAGTGAGAAAAGAAAAAAGATAGAGATGGAGAAACAGGGGGTGGGTGTGTGTGTGTGTGTGTGTGTGTGTGTGTGTGTGTGTGTGACTTAGACGTCTCTATGTTACTTACCTGTGTGCACGTTGGC
Source organism: Percina caprodes (assembly GCA_013375575.1). Taxonomy (NCBI): domain Eukaryota; kingdom Metazoa; phylum Chordata; class Actinopteri; order Perciformes; family Percidae; genus Percina; species Percina caprodes. The sequence continues at coordinate 3,298,221 of JABXJD010000026.1, forward strand.
TTGGCTGAGGAGCAGCGGCAGACTTTGTACTCCGTCAAACGAGTTGAAGTTGTGAACACCCTGATGAAGCCCGTACATGCCGTTCTGGTGCTGAAACACATCAAAATGACTGTGCCTTCATGCATCTCTATATATATATGTGTGTGTGTGTGTGTGTGTGTGTGTGTGTGTGTGTGTGTGTGTGTGTGTGTGTGTGTGTGTGTGTGTGTGTGTTTTTACCTGTGGCAGGCCGGTGAGGATGGTGGAGCGACTGGGGGAACAACTGCTGACAGAGGTAAAGGCGTTGTTAAACACCAGGCTACGCTGGGCCAGAGCACGCAGGTGGGGGGTGTGGACCACAGAGTTGTTGTACACCTCCGTCTCAAAACCTGCATCATCAGCTGGAAGAGGGAAAAAGACACATGTATTAGCTCTACACTACATGGTCAAAAAGGGGATTTGCTCCCATTCCGCCACAAGAGCATTCCTGATGTCACCCACTGATGCTGGACAACACTGGCAGTGTTTCAGTTTATCCTAAAGGTGTTTAATTGGGTTGACCGTAGTGCTATGTGCAGGCAAGTTCTTCCACACCACATCATGTTGAAACAATCTGTTGCTGCAAAGTTGAAGGCACACTGTTGTCATTGTAGAGTGTAAGATTTCCCTTGAATGGAATACATAGAAGCATGTGTAGGCTGTGATAGACTTGTCCACATACTTAGTATGACCAATAGTGTACATCATCAGGTATTTCTGTTATTTTGTCCACCCCGTCTATATCAATGAGGGTAGATTATTTTAATGCCCCCTCTCTGTATCATGCATTAGGATTTATTGCAGGACTGTTGTATTAGAGTGTATTAGTTTCAGCTTGGTGTATCTGATATTTCAGCACTGTAATTCTTCCAGTTCAAAAGATATTTGAAGTCTTTAAAACTAGCACGACTTATAAATGTAAAAGTTGACTCACCAATTATTAGAAGGACATTTCTTCTCTTTGACTCCCCGATGTAACATGATGCCAAAATGAGAAAAAACAACTCAAGCAGCATGATCGTGATGAGGATGATCACATGAAGCTCTTTTGACTGTTTCACGTTAATCTCGCCAATTTAGTCTCAAAATTATTTCTGGTTTGGCTTGGAAACCTTTAATATGAGTCAAAACAATTACATTCAATAAATACAACTAATTCAGTCGTCCCAATGATTACCTAAAGTACATAACGTGACAAGTAGAGCTGTGTGCCAAACGGTTTTGGACCATTTTGGACTTGTTTTCATGTCTTCCTCAAACAACTTAAGCCCCGCCCAACTGTGGTCACATGAAAAGGTCACGTGAGGATGGAAAACAGGAACCGTCTCGCGCTTCATCAGCGAAATATCATTTTAGGAAGTGGTTTTAGAAAAGTAGCAACAACGCGTTGACACATCCATGGAGAACGGAGAAGGAGCAAAAATCACAGCTGAACCAGTGAATAAAAAAGATGAAGAGAGAGAGATTTAGTAAGAATTTCTATTAATGTCTTTTGTCTTGTTTTTCTATTTTATTCTATGATATTGGATTGTTTGCTCTTTTCTATTCTTTTAAAGTTCAAATTTGTTTATTAGGGTAAACCACTTGAGAAGCATCACCTCGTTTTCGAGGGGGTTCCAAAATATATTACAATCACTACATAACAACTGTGTAGTGTGTTATTCTGTTTTTCTTTTCCTTTTTATTGCATTGTTTTTTTGCTCTATTTTGTTGTGTTCTGTCTGTTCTGTATTTTTTCTGTTATATTAAGTTCTATTGTGTTTTTTTCCAGTTCTATTTAAATCTCTTCTATTCTATCTTCATCTATTGTGTTTTGTTCCATTCACGCAGCTATCTAATTTAAATCATTCATGTTCTTGCACTTAATGTTCAATCTGTTGTAGTAAAATATTATAGCCTACATAACAATATATAAAACATTACACTGTAAAATGAAGCTACTGGCAAACTCAAATTACACAGAGGAATATGTGTGGGATTATTTCTTTGTTTAATGTCTTGTAGATGATTGTGGAGAAAAAAGGTATGCAGCACACTTGCCTGTCATATGACCATCATAAAACCTAAAAGCTTGTTAACCCTTGTATTGTCTTCGCTTTCGGGACCTCCTTGTATCCCTTGGGTCAAATTGACCCCTGATTTATTTGGGGTTTAAAAAAAATTCTGAAATAAAATTGTACTTCATAATCTATTAACAAATATTGTTTTTATCTCAATTTCAAACAACATACAGTTTATGTTTAGGGAATGCAATCAGTCTCTACTAGAACACAATTAAAAATGAAAGTGTGATTTGTTTTTTCTCATACAGTTATAATTCATGTTCAATATCCACTATGGTCATATCCAGAATTTGAATGTCATTTTCTGAATTGAGTCAGGAATACATGTTTATCACAGAAAAGAAGGTAAGGCCATTGATTTTCAGGTAGAAAAAATTTAACTTGTTCCATTTTTCTTCTTGTAAAAATTTGAAATGGGTCAATTTGACCCGAATACCGTACAAGGGTTAAGGTAGAGGGACACAGAAAGACACACTGAATGTCTGACCTGGCAGCTTACAAGTTAGTTACCTGAAGACTTTTTTTTTCCTATGACACACAGATCACAGAATGCACCGAAGATATGGCATCCGCTTTCTTTAATATGCTACATGTTTGTCCAGAAGAACACAGACAAACTGCATGCAAACAGAGCACATCTTTGTTGTGTTTCCCTGAATGCTGTGCGCAAAACCAGAGAAACCAAGCAGCACCTCCGAAAAGCTGACAACTGACATTTAAAGCAGAGGAGGAAACTTAAACACTTTGTGTAAGTGGCTTTTATTCTGTAATCAGCCTACTCATGCACACATTTGAATATGTAAAACGTCACCTTTGCTGCTGTCTCTTCATCCTTGTTGTTGTCATCATCATCATCATCCTCCTCTCCAGGTTCTCCTTCCTAACCTGTAATCCTTGTGCTATGGACCGGCCTCTGCTGGGTCGATTGTCGGCTCGGGGTTGCTGCTCCTACAACACCCTCAAAGCCTGGCTTCCCATCCTCTCCTGGCTGCCCAGATACAAGCTGAAGTGGCTTCAGATGGACCTACTCGCAGGCCTCACCGTCGGACTGACGACTGTACCACAGGCGCTGGCTTATGCTGAAGTAGCCGGCCTTCCTGTTCAGGTGAATCGTAGCTGGGTTTTCTGTGACTTCAACTTCCATTTAGATTTAACTCTCTCCAGCTAGGCTGTTTTCAATCATCAAGTAATTAAAATCAACTTGATCCAGTATTTTATATTCTATATTTGACACGAGATTGGGTTCATGAGATTGAGATGAGATTTTAACAATTTAAAAAAAAAAAAAAAAAACTTCAATGAAGAAATGACTGGAAAAAGATAGTACAAAGAAAAAGTCACAACACTAAAAAAACTTCTCTCCTGTATAACTAACAGTTACACCGTTACTTATTCGCAGAGATAGTCTCTTCACTCAGAGACAAAGGTTACAACGTAACCAAGCATTTCTGGCAGTAGTCGAGACCAGTTGTTTTGTAGGCTACTTGAATGTGTCATTGTACAGTAGACAGAGAGAAATAAAGCTTATTTTATTGTTTCACAGTGATTACTTTCTTAAGCACAAAGAAATGACCATCAAACACTCAACAGATGATTTTTGTGAAGACAGATGCTCTTTTCTCTTCCTCTGCATTTTACTCATTGCAGCAGTAAACAAGGAAGTAGGCTACTTTAGCATTGATTTATGACTATTATAGGACAAAGGGAGATCATTTCTTTTTGTTTGTCTTTGTTGTTTGTTTTTCAAGCAAAAATGCCACACATATTCTCAAAGAATTTTTGTTCTGCAAATTTAATATCTGTGGGTTGTGAACATATGGTTTGACAAAAAAATGAATCTACAAGAAATGTAGAGGGACTTTTACCTATTTTTAGGCATTTTATCGACCAAATGAGAAATCAATTCATGAGAATATAATCAAAAGTAAAAATCCTTTTCACAAACGTTTTAAGACATCTACAATACTCTTACAATTTGTTCCTTGTCCATTATTGGAAAAATTCTGAATCTGTGAGTACAGTATGAAAATGTGTTTTAAAAGTTTAACTGCTGGACACTAGGACTCCAACTTCACTGAAAAATCCTTTCTCAGTGAGTGTGCACTAATGATTCACATTTCCACATCACACTTGTTTAATTTACATATTGAACCATGATTGGCTTCCAAAGTAGTTACTGTATAATGTCACAAAATCATAAACTCAGATTTACGGTGGGCACAGAGAAACCTTCCTCCTTCATCAGACGAATATGAAAAAAGCTTTATAGTGTTGTTGAGTGGAGAGAGGGACTGTAATGAATGAATGAATCTAAAAGCCTTTCTCTCCTCAGTACGGACTCTACTCTGCCTTCATGGGGGGGTTCATCTACACCCTCCTGGGGACTTCTAAGGACGTGACACTGGGTCCCACGGCCATCATGTCCCTCCTGTGCTTCTCCGTGGTGGGGGGGCAGCCGCACCAAGCCGTGCTGCTCAGCCTTCTCTGTGGAGTCATCCAGGCCTTAATGGCATTACTGAGATTAGGTAAGGGGAGAGAGAGAGAATTTTCGCGGGACAGAATAACGGAGACTGTGAGGAAACAGGAGATTAGTTTGTGAGTGCACAAGAGCCACTTCCTACCACAACTTCTATCTACAACTTCTTCAGCTTAAAGGTCCCATGGCATGAAAATTTCACTTTATGAGGTTTTTTAACATTTAATAGGAGTTCCCCCAGCCTGCCTGTGGTCCCCCAGTGGCTAGAAGTGGCGATACGTGTAAACCGAGCCCTGGGTATCCTGCTCTGCCTTTGAGAAAATGAAAGCTCAGATGGGCCGATCTGGAATATCTTCCCTTGTGAGGTCATAAGGGGCAAGGTTACCTCCCCTTTCTCTGCTTTACCTGCCCAGAGAATTTGACCCACCCATGAGAGAGAGAGAGAGAGAGAGAGAGAGAGAGAGAGAGAGAGAGAGAGAGAGAGAGAGAGAGAGAGAGAGAGAGAGAGAGAGAGAGAGAGAGAGAGAGAGAGAGAGAGAGAGAGAGAGAGAGAGAGAGAGAGAGAGAGAGAGAGAGAGAGAGAGATGGCAGTTGGTCAAGGCCACACCCCCAGCCTCCACCTTGCCCTCCTCTCTCTTATTCAAAAGCTACACACTCAGAAATGGCACATACTAAGGAAAGCTCACTGTTGGACTGGCTCTTGTGGCTGTAATTTTGCACCAACATATGGTATTAGGGGACCACTAAGGTCTATATAAAAGCATCCAAGACCTTTAATCACTCCCAAATTCTGTGAAGTCTGTAGATTTTTCAACCATGTTTCTTTTTTGGGGGGTTTAAGGTCACTGTCATGACTCATGCAAATTGCTTTGCTTGTCTTCTGCAGGTTTCCTGCTAGACTTCATCTCTTTCCCTGTAATAAAAGGCTTCACTTGTGCTGCTGCGATAACCATTGGCTTTGGCCAGGTCAAGGTGAGAGTTGAATACATGCACTCACTGGTCTCAATCAAACACAGCAGCATAAACCACACATACATCTACAAAACCACCAGTTACCAGCTCCTGTAATCATGAACAGAAATGTGAAAGATACGTATGTTTGATTTAATTTAGAAACATTATCTCTATTAGATAGTTCTGTCAGGTCCATTAAGTCAAGAACAATGCAGACAATAAAATGCTTTAAGAAGTTTTATTGAATAAATTACAAATTAAATTTGGCAGTATGGCTCTGTTCAGAGGAGTCTCCTGACTCTCTGCCCTTTCATGGTGCTCATGAAGATGGTTGTGTCTTTTCTGTTTCTAGAATATTCTGGGACTCCAGGGCATTCCCCATGAGTTCGTCCTGGAAGTCTACTACACCTTCTACAAGATCCCAGAAGCCAGGATAGGTGATGTGGTACTGGGTCTGCTTTGTCTCGCTCTGCTGGTCATGTTGTTTTTTATGAAGACGAGTCTGGGCTCTGACAACGCTCCCCCCTGCTCCAGAGTCGCCAGGAAACTAGTGTGGACTGTTGCTACCAGTCAGTACGTGTGTGTGTGTGTGTGTCTCTGTCTGTGTGTCTCTGTCTGTGTGTCTCTGTGTGTGTCTCTGTGTCCTTCACATGCAAGTACAAAAAAAAAATATATATACACTACCGTTCAAACGTTTGGGGTCACCCAAACAATTTTGTGTTTTCCTGAAAAAGTCACACTTATTCACCACCATACGTTGTGAAATGAATAGAAAATGGAGTCAAGACATTGACAAGGTTAGAAATAATGATTTGTATTTGAAATAAGATTTTTTTTACATCAAACTTTGCTTTCGTCAAAGAATCCTCCATTTGCAGCAATTACAGCATTGCAGACCTTTGGCATTCTAGCTGTTAATTTGTTGAGGTAATCTGGAGAAATTGCACCCCACGCTTCCAGAAGCAGCTCCCACAAGTTGGATTGGTTGGATGGGCACTTCTTGCGTACCATACGGTCAAGCTGCTCCCACAACAGCTCAATGGGGTTCAGATCTGGTGACTGCGCTGGCCACTCCATTACCGATAGAATACCAGCTGCCTGCTTCTGCTCTAAATAGTTCTTGCACAATTTGGAGGTGTGTTTAGGGTCATTGTCCTGTTGTAGGATGAAATTGGCTCCAATCAAGCGCTGTCCACTGGGTATGGCATGGCGTTGCAAAATGGAGTGATAGCCTTCCTTATTCAGAATCCCTTTTACCCTGTACAAATCTCCCACCTTACCAGCACCAAAGCAACCCCAGACCATCATATTACCTCCACCATGCTTAACAGATGGCGTCAGGCATTCTTCCAGCATCTTTTCATTTGTTCTGCGTCTCACAAATGTTCTTCTTTGTGATCCAAACACCTCAAACTTGGATTCATCCGTCCACAACACTTTTTCCAGTCTTCCTCTGTCCAATGTCTGTGTTCTTTTGCCCATCTTAATCTTTTTCTTTTATTGGCCAGTCTCAGATATGGCTTTTTCTTTGCCACTCTGCCCTGAAGCCCAGAATCCCGCAGCCGCCTCTTCACTGTACATGTTGACACTGGTGTTTTGCGGGTACTATTTAATGAAGATGCCAGTTGGGGACCTGTGAGGCGTCTGTTTCTCAAACTAGAGACTCTAATGTACTTATCTTCTTGCTCAGTTGTGCAACGCGGCCTCCCACTTCTTTTTCTACTCTGGTTAGAGCCTGTTTGTGCTGTCCTCTGAAGGGAGTAGTACACACCGTTGTAGGAAATCTTCAATTTCTTAGCAATGTCTCGCATGCAATAGCCTTCATTTCTAAGGACAAGAATAGACTGTCGAGTTTCAGATAAAAGTTCTCTTTTTCTGGCCATTTTGAGCGTTTAATTGACCCCACAAATGTGATGCTCCAGAAACTCAATCTGCTCAAAGGAAGGTCAGTTTTGTAGCTTCTATAACGACCTAAACTGTTTTCAGATGTGTGAACATGATTGCACAAGGGTTTTCTAATCATCAATTAGCCTTCTGAGCCAATGAGCAAACACATTGTACCATTAGAACACTGGAGTGATAGTTGCTGGAAATGGGCCTCTATACACCTATGTAAATATTGCACCAAAAACCAGACATTTGCAGCTAGAATAGTCATTTACCACATTAGCAATGTATAGAGTGTATTTCTTCAAAGTTAAGACTAGTTTAAAGTTATCTTCATTGAAAAGTACAGTGCTTTTCCTTCAAAAATAAGGACATTTCAATGTGACCCCAAACTTTTGAACGGTAGTGTATATATATTATTATTTTTTATTTTTTTTACAAAGGATTGAGAAAAATTAATTAGCTTTTTTCATTTCGCTTGCTATGAATGCATGTTATGTCTCTATCTTTTTTGATTCATTGCGTTTAACATTTTACAGTGTGTCTACATGTTTTACTTTTCTAAAACTTTCCCCCAATTTCTTCATGTCTTCTCTTTCTTGGTCAGTGCGTAATGCTCTGGTGGTCATGGCTGCATCCCTGGTAGCATTTTCTTGGAACGCTTACGGCCATCCCGTGTTTACAGTCACTGGGGAAACTTCCCAGGGGCTCCCGCCGATCAGGCCCCCACCCACCTCAGACACCACAGCTAACGGCACCGTCGTCTCCTTTGGACAGATTGTAGTGGTAAGGAACAGAGTGACGAGGCCAGCAAAAGTGGGCAGGGCAGTGAATCTTTTTGGTTAAAGTTGCAACTTTAACTTCCTTTCTTCTTCTTGTGAACTTTCTGGTTCACAAGAAGAGCAGCTGACTAGCCAGTTGTCCTTTCTGTGTTTTGTGCAGGGCTTTGGAGGAGGGCTTGCTGTGATTCCTTTCATGGGTTTGTTGGAGAGCATTGCTATTGCTAAAGCTTTTGGTAAGTGTTTTAGCCACACTAGCAACGTAGAGATGGCAATGTCTGTCTGTCAGTTGGCCCAGACTGAAATATCTCAACAATTATCAAATGGATTTCCATAAGATGTTGTTCAGACACACATGATCATGGGGCGTCCTCTAGCTCACCTGGTAGAGTGTAGGCGCGAGAAGGCAGCGGCCCGGGTTTGAATCCGACCTGCTTTGTGTCATCCTTCTCTCGACTCTATCTAATTAGAAAAAGCCCCCCTAAAATACCATCATTAGATAATAATAGAAGTTAAAGAATGGGTGTCTGATTTGAACTTCCTGTTTGTCCTCAGCCAGTCAGAACGACTACAGAATTGATGCCAACCAGGAGCTGCTGGCAATTGGTGTGACCAATATCATGGGCTCTTTTGTGTCAGCCTATCCTGTCACTGGCAGCTTCGGAAGGTGTGTGTGTGTGTGTGAGTGAGTGTGTGTGTGAGTGAAGATGACAACACTAGAGAAATGTCAGTTAATAATAATAAGTAGTATTTACAGCATAATGTTTTCTGCTCACATCCAGGACGGCAGTGAACTCTCAGACTGGTGTTTGCACTCCAGCTGGAGGAATCATCACCAGTGAGTTCTGACACTTTCCAATGTTATGGTCTATGTTATAATTCAGGGGTCGGTGGGGCGGCCTCTAGCCCCATGTAGGTTGAGGCCTTTGCAGCGGCCTGGGTTCAAATCCGAGCTGCGGCCCTTTGCTGCGTGTCATCCCCCATCTCTCTCCCCCTTTCCTGTCTATCCACTGTCACTCTGAAATAAAGGGAAAAAGCCCAAAAAATAATTAAAAAAAATAATAATAATTCAGGGGTCGGCAACCTTTTTGATATGGAGTTCCATTTAAAATGTTCTTGTTAGGGGCGACCTCTAGCTCACCCAGTAAGAGCATGCGCCCATGTAGGCTGAGTCCTTTGCAGCGGCCCGTTTGAGTCCGACCTGCAGCCCTTTGCTGCGTGTCATCCCCTCTCTCTCCCTCTCCCTCCCCCACTCCTCCCACCTTTCCTGTTTATCCACTGTCACTATCTATCTATCTTATAAAGGGGAAAAGCCACGAAGAATTATAAAAAAAAAAAAATGAAAATTCTTGTTCTCCATATCAGCATTAAGCCTGCCATTATCTACATCTCAGGTAGTGTTATTTTTGGTCTTTGCTAAATTTGGATGGGGAAAAAGTTAATCATACTACTGAAAATAACAGGCTGTGCTCTTGCCAATCGCTGTGAAAGAAGTCATATGACATTTAGATGAGAGAGGACACGTCAACATTTCAAAAAACTTTCTTGCACACTTGCTAGTTGCTAGTAAGCTACTCACGGTTGCTGGCCCCTGTTATAATCTATTATCAACACTCTTCTTTCTTAGCTTCCTTTTCCCTCTCTCTCTCTCTCTCTCTCTCTCTCCTCTTTAGACATGTGTTGTCATGGAGTTCAGAGGTAGAGGTGTGAGACAACATTTATCTTAAACAACATTAATCTTAAACAGAGGCATGCCAACAAACGCTTCCTCTAAGAAACTCAAGAAATAATGAAACCGCACCTTTGGGGTTAAACCATTAATATGCACATCAACCGGACTTTGTGATCAATGGCTGATTAATCAGCAGAAGGATTTTTTCTGTGGTCATGCTCAAAAACATTACAACAGTAGTCTGTTAAAAACCTCAATTCTTTTTTTCTTTTTACTTCTTTTGTTCAATGTAACATTACATTGGTAAAATGTGCTTTTTGGGGTTTTGTGACTTCAACACTAACCCTTTTCTTGGCAACAAAAACATAAAGATTTTTGTTATTTACTTACAACAACAAAGAAATCTATCATATTTATATTACTCTTCTCTCTCTCTCTCTCTCTCTCTCTCTCTTTCTCTCATGTGTATGGAGATTTATTTTTTGCTGAGTCTACATTCTTCTTAGTTTGGAAATGAGGAATCTCTGTAAATGTTCCCTTCTCTTTCTGTCTGTTTTTTTCAGGTGTAATAGTGTTGCTTTCCCTGGCATTCCTCATGCCAGCCTTCTACTACATCCCCAAAGCTTCCTTAGCTGCTGTTATCATCTGTGCGGTAGCTCCCATGGTGGATTACCGTGTCGTGGCTAAGATGTGGAGGATACGCAGTAGGTGGCTTCTTTGTTTTCTGTGTCTCCCATACAGTAGATGTGTTTGTTTAATTGTGGTCTTATGCGCACTTGTCTCCTACAGAGCTGGACTTGCTGCCTTTTGTTGTGACGTTCCTGATGAGTTTTTGGCAAGTGCAGTATGGCATTGTAGGAGGTGTAGCTGTATCTGGAGCCCTGCTGCTGTACAACCTGGCAAGACCCCAGATAAAGGTACTGGAATATTCTGTACAGGACAGTGTGTGAGGGAGGAGAAACATTAACACTTCAATGCAGCCAAGGTACAATAGTCATTTGTTACAGGACAAGAAAAGCCATTACCAAAAGTAGTCATTAGTTAGTAGTATTTGTCAGGGATTTAATTCATTAATTTAGCCAAAAACAGAGAGACAGGTTCTCAATGTCATTACCATAATTTCCATTTACTGCATATCCATATATAAATTAAATTTTGGTGATACTGATGATATTTATCCATATTTCCCACCTTTAGTTGATCGTCACATGGAGATACTGTATGTACAGCTGAGTTCAGAGAAATATAAGTATTTACCTAAATGATTTAAGTAGACTATCATCACTTTTTTTGGTACCTTGAGCAGGGGCTTCTTTATAAACGTGACATCAGTCCCAGAAGTTTCAGAGCTGCTCTTCCATACCAGTTTCTCCATTAAGAACAGTCTCAATAAACCAGAGGGCTGCACCTTTTTGCATTACCTCTTGCTCTTCCTCTGTGAAATGCAGGAATTCAGTAACTCAAGTAGAACAAGATGAGGATGTTTGAGGAAACATAGGTACAACAACAAGGCCAAAGGGCTGCTGCAGTGTTTTAAACATTAAAAAAATCATGGTATCTAACGGTACAGGATTGCTTTTGTGTTAATGTGTTTCTGTTGTGTACAGGTGTCTGATCATGGTGTGCTGGTGATGGAGCTGGGTAGTGGACTCAGCTTCCCCGCCACAGAGTATCTCAGCCATATCATACACACTCAGGCTCTGCAGGGTAAGGATTTGTTTGATAGCCTGTCTTTTTTTTCACAGGACACTTACAGTAATGTGTGGTGATCTATTTTGTGTTTAACCACCTCCTCTCTTTCAGTTTTTCCTCTCATTTACTCTCCTGTTTCTTCACTTAATGTCTTTCCCCAAGTGGCTCCTCCACGCTCAGTGGTCCTGGATTGCCATCATGTCAGCATTGTTGATTACTCAGTGATCAGCGAGCTCGGGGACCTGCTGAAGCAGTTCAAATTACGAGAAGTGCAACTGGTCTTTTCCAGATTGCAGGTGAGTTTTTATTGAAAATTTCAAAATAAAACCCCAGAATTCAGTTCTTATAACAACACGGCAAAACAAAATATATATGAGTGTCCTTCTGTTTTTATCTCACACCCTCTTTCTTTGTCGTCCACCCACCTTCAGCCTTCTGTTCTGGAGGTTCTCCTCGCAGCTGATCTGCAGGGCTTCAGGTATACAGACAGCGTGGAGGCAGCGCTGCAGATGGAGTCAGAGAGCCTCCTCAATGTGTGACACAAAAACCATCCAATCACAGACTGGAGAGGAGATTTGTGATGTTGGACAGAAGAAATGTAGCTACAATGATCAGTGACATTTCTGATCTGAGGTTATTGAGCTGTTAAGTTGAAAACAACGGATTCACAGCTAAACTAGACTTTGGAAATCACTGTGGGATCTCCGAGATTACAGCACTACATTACAATCTCATCACAACACTGAACAAGATGTCTAATACTGTGTTTTACATCATTGTATATGCTTTTGTGCTTTTTGTATGAATGAGAAAAGTGTGTGTGTGTGTGTGAGAGAGAGAGTGTGTGTGTGTGTGTGTGTGTGTGTGTGTGTGATTGTTATATATATATATATCTATCTATCTATCTATCTATCTATCTATATATTTTTTTATATATATATATATCTATATATCTCTATCTATATCTCTATCTATATCTCTATCTATATATATATAACACACACACTCTCCCTCTGTTATGTTTAGGGCTGCTGAAGGTGATAGGTGGGCTTCCAGGGACCAAATCTGAATTTACACAATACGAATAGGGACGACGGGTGTCTGTTAGTTAATAATGACCAAAACCGAGCAACGGTAACACATATGCCACCATTAAAACAAGTTGTTTTTATTATCTAAGTAAAAGCATGTGTAAGGTGATTGGTTTTCCTTATTTTACAGTTTTTTTTATTGCAATATTTTGAAAACTGGGTTTTTCAGAACACTACACAAATTAGCACATTAGCACAATCACCAACCCAATTTGCAGAAAACCCCAGACCCTCTGCTAAATGAAACACTCTTGCAAAAACTATAAAATTTACACACACTGCTGTTGCTAACCTAAAATGTTTTTAGCAATTCTACTTCTACTTTCTAATTCTACTATTGTAGTGTTCTGTTTTACAGCATGCTTTAATATGTCACCGGTAATAAGACCAAAATAATATGATTTAAATAAACAAATGAATACTATACTATAACATCTAAATAAATGTAGATAGACATTGTAACGTTATGGTTTAAAAAATATCAATAAACAACATAGCAATCCAGCTTCCCTGGCCGAAATAGACCAAAATAATAACATTAAAAATAAATACATATAAACCATGATAAGCTTTTGTTAATAAATGTTGATTAAAACAGCGGTTATAGGACTAAAAAGACCAAAACTGCCACAGAGTTTTAAGGGGCCGTGATCTTCCTTTCATCTATGCGACGGTGATGGATTAACGGGAATGTCTATCTGACGGACCCCCACGTCAAAAAACACCCAAAGACCCCTCTTTGGTAGTAACTTGACACCAGGGGTGCTTGACCATTCGTCACACATTTAACGAGTAGGGAGTGAGACTGTGTTGCAACAGTATATTACCTTTGTTAAACTTAATCTCTCCCATGGGTTGTGAATACTTTTTATAGCCACTGCCATAATCACCATAAAGTACTCAAAGTGTGTGCATGTGTGTGTGCGTGCGTGCATGATTTCCAGAAAGAGGTAATTTACTGACTGTAAATATTTACTCAGAGAGCATGCTGGGGAAATCAGCCTATTCCACCTTTTCTTTTCTCAACAATGATGTAGAGTAAAAAATACTCCCATTGCAGCTTACTTGTACATGGAACAATTTGAACCAGTTTTCTACATCTTCAACTGATTTCTTTTTTTTTTGTTGACCAAACTAACAACTCAGTCACAACATCCATTGGATGGATTGGTGCAAAATTTAGTGCAAATATTTATGGGACCCATACGATGTATCACACTATCAATCATGATACCTTGACTTCTCCTTCTCCACCATGAGGTTGACATTTTTGTTTTAGAGGACCTTGATAAGGGGTACACACATGCAGGTCTCCCTCAGGATGAGTTGTAATCATTTTGATGATGCCCTCAGAATGAACCGTCATCACAGTCAAAATGTTAATTTAGTCCAATACGTATTTATACGGATTATAATACGGATTTTGTTGTGGTTTTTAGGACTTTATTTGAGTAAAGTGGACTCTGTAAGGCTACAGAAAATAAACTCCTTAAATGCAAACTATTGGAAAGGACTGGACATTGTTATCCCGAGTACACGTTAGAAACAATAATCCAAATTAGCAACCAGTAGCGGCTAAGTATTGGACATAGTCACTACACTACTAATAGCTAGTACTCAAATACATTTTGAGAAGTACACAAACCAAATATGCTTTCTTAGCAATGTTTCTACCTGTGTGACTGAAAGCTGTATTAGTAAAGCTTTCTTTTTGAATGATGCCCAACCTTTCAAGGAAGTGTTTGATTTGTAGCATACTGCTAGTGCACATATACTTACTGGCATAAAGTGCAATATGTAAAATATTATCAGCACTCTTATCTTGTTATAGAACAAAGAACTGGGTCATATTTGTACTTGGAGTTATAAAACACTAAAGAGGAAGTGAGTTTAGAAATATGTTGGACAAAGAATAAAGGAAAGGGCCACAATGATTCCAGTAAATAATTACAAGAAGTGACAACAAAGAAAACAAAGAAAACAAGACTAAGAGTCCGTCACGCCAGCAGCTCTGTGAGGCTGTGCATAGGCAAAGCTATGCATATAGCAAGTTCTATGCATAGCTTTGCTTATGCACAGCCTCACAGAGCTGCCGGCGTGACGGACTCTTAGTCTTGTTTTCTTTGTTTTCTTTTTTTTTCAGAACTTTCAGTAAAGGTCTGATCAAATCAACACACACAATCCTGATGAAAGAGATGAGCTTGAGATGAGTTTTAAGACAAACTTCTAATAAATAATGACATTTTTTTCAGAACTTGATCTTTCATTGTTAATCATTTAGTAATATAAATGATTCAATATTATTTACGTTATCAAGAAACATTCAAACTTATTATTATAATAAAACCAAGTTTTCAGGGGCTTTAATATCTCTGCTGGTAAATCCCTTGTGAAGAAGACTGGAGTGGCGCATGTAATGGTAAAATTACATTCTAATAATGATCTTCTGTTTTTGCCTCTTTTTATGGTTGATTCTCATACGCTTGAAATCTTTTGTGTGACTTTCGTTTTATGTACGGGACTAGATAAGGTACAAGGTCACAGTAAACTATCTCTCCCTGTACATTCTTTCTCTCCTTGGCAGTTGAGTTAACAGGATTTGTAACCTCGGGCTGAATGGTGTGCAGAGGAGAAGAAGCAGGGTAGCACCAGACTGTCTCCTGTGTTTAGATTGTCTATCAGAAATGCTGAGTCATGTTAACAAAGGGGTGCATCTTACACTCTGGGATGTATACATCCCAGTTTTTTTCTTATACCTCGTGAAAGACTTTTCCACTTTGTGCCGCTGTGCTGCGTGAAATTGTTATCCCTATACCTGCAGGTATAAAGAAAATACAAAGACCAAACTTGGTTTCAGTTCTCAAGTCTCCTATTTTTGTTTCATTCTCAAAAACACTGTTGCAACAGAAACTTCCACAACACAGCGAGGACCCTGGTCAAGAGATTGATTTTATCAGTGAAGTGTTTGAGCTAATACTCTACTTGTAGGAGCCATACAGGTGGGTTTCCTCCAAGCCACAAGAGGCAATGGATTGCATTGTTTTGTCAAGGCCAAGGCTGGCCTTGGGTAATTTAAGTTCCTCCATTGATGCAAACAGGTGGTGTTAATTGAAAAAGAGGAGCAAACTGTTTTTATCTGTGCTTGGATTTTGTTGTGGTTTTTAGGACTTTATTTGAGTAAAGTGGACTCTGTAAGGCTACAGAAAATAAACTCCTTAAATGCAAACTATTGGAAAGGACTGGACATTGTTATTCCGTGTACACGTTAGAAACAATAATCCAATTAGCAACCAATAGCGGCTAAGTATTGGACATAGTCACTACACTACTAATAGCTAGTAGTCAAATACATTCTGAGAAGTACACAAACCAAATATGCTTTCTTAGCAATGTTTCTACCTGTGTGACTGAAAGCTGTATTAGTAAAGCTTTCATTTGAATGATGCCTAACGGTGTTTGATTGATTTGTAGCATACTGCTAGTGCACGTATACTTACTGGCATAAAGTGCAATATGTAAAATATTATCAGCACTCTTGTCTTGTTATAGAATAAAGAACTGGGTCAAATTTGTACTTGGAGTTATAAAACACTAAAGACGAAGTGAGTTTAGAAATATCTTGGACAAAGAATAAAGGGAAGGGCCACAATGATTCCAGTAAATAATTATAAGAAGTGACACAGTTGTATAAAAAAACCCAATAAATCAAATTGAGATTGTGAGAAAGGCCATCCATTCTAGTGCACTCTTAGACTACTCTGTACTCTGTGCAGTGCAAAGAAACCTGTTTGATAAAAAAACAAACTTATCAAAGCCAGTGAAACACATAATGCAGAAACACATGCATGCTATACAGTAATAATGACTTGATGAGATGTACAATGCCAGTTCATGTCAGGCATCAATTTACAGCTGCATGTCCATACTTCTTCTTGGAGTTTTATTTAAAAAAAAAAAAGCAAGTAAGTAGACCTAGAGTCAAGATTATTTGATCCGGAATGAACTCAATGTACTCTCTGATATTTCAATCACTACTGTTGACAAAAGGTGATTATGAATGGGCAAGCCAAGATACAATAATGTTAGCATGTAGAAACTTATGAAGACCAAGATATCTCCATTATGTTTTACAACTGACCTGAGATTGATTATGGTAGCCTACCATAAAATGTATTGATGCAAGACTTTGTTTGTGTGCCAGTTGGATTTTATCTTATTTTTGTCTTATTTTGATTAATAAGTAACTCTTTTGATGTGACCCTTTTATGTGTTTCACCAGTCATTGCTTTGTATGGTCCTTGGAACACACAAACCAACCTATAAATTCTCTCATTTGCTGGGAGATTTTCACTTTCAACTTTTCACCAACTTCTGGATTCCGACACAGTCTTTCTAATGTAAGTACAAATACTAACAAAGTAGTGCATGGCAGCATCCTTTGAAAATATGGTTTTAAGACAGCTCTTTTGTTTTTTCCAGCAAGTTGCTGTGGATGTGGTCCATAATGGGGGTGCCCGAGGGTTTGTTGTTGCTCCTAATTTTTCAGATTTTTTCAGAAGGCATTTCAGGTAAACAGTCTTACATCTTGTCATCTTGGGGTACACATGTTACTTTTAAATACAGCACAATACAGTCTAATACAATTATTCCCAGGTTGAAACCTCTCTCTTCTAATATGTTCAATAAAAGACCACCATATAGGATAAAACTTTGGGTTGGGTATTCAACAGATTATACAAAATGTCTTCAAGGCATAAGCGGGAAACAACGTCATTTTATTATGACACATATTTACTGTGTAATTGTACTTTCCCATTTGAAAAGACCAACAAACTTAATGCAAATAGATTTTTGTTGTGGATATTTTTCTCCTTTTTGTGTCACATATGACTTCAATTAAAAGATTCTAAGTTAATAGTACCTAAATATTTAAGACATTATATAAGACATTTAAGAACATTTTATTTGGCACTATCAACGTTGCATGTTTCTATTCTGGGGATTAATTGAAGAGATGTCATTCTTACATTTACTTAAATATTAAGATGCCATTGTTACGACAGCATTATTACATAAAATGAAACATTCTAGATGTCTTGCACATAATTTCACACTTATTTCTTATATCATTAATATCACATAATTATATAATTTTAGATATAGATTTGAAAACTTCTGATTTAGACTAGAATTTAAATAAATTCATTTTATAATATATAAATTCTGTGAGACTGAACGATCCTTTGCCTCTCAACACGCCTTTGTAACAATAATCCACCATGAGACCGGTGCAGTTTTAATACAACTTGAAACCTCACATTCAGTGGGGATTTGTATTATGCCCTTGGGAAAATAAAAATATAATATAAATATATCATAAACTGTGTATGTTTTCTTTGTAATTCATCAATCATAGAATGCCTGAACACAATATTTATGTAATATTTTTATTTTCACCTTTTCAAAAGGAAATGCTACTAAAACATAAAAGCAACAGTATGAATCAAACTATCCTTGTACTTTCCACAGTGACACATGTCTCCAGCTGTGATTCATGTCATGACGAAGCAACTTGCCTGGAGTCACGAGAAAGAGGTGACTCTTTCACCACCCAACCGCACTCTTGTGTCTGTAAAGATGGCTTTGTAGGCGATGGCCTTAGCTGTTACAATACAAAACTCTGCAGTGACTCCTCTTGCTGTAGCCGAGGTTATCACTGGTCACCAAACAGCGGCTGTGTGGACACTGACGAGTGCTCCCTCCCAGACTCACCCTGCATGGCACCTCAAGTTTGTCAAAACACCCAGGGTTCCTTTGAATGCCTGGAGCCTTCCTCTAGCACTGAATCAGACCCCTCTTTCCAATATGTCCATTTCAACTGTGGACACACAGTTTGTCCTTTAGGTATGGACTGCATCAGTAATAATGGGGATGAGCGCTGTGCTGACCCCTGTGAGCACTATACAATACTGAATGATGACTGGCGTGCAACGAACAACACATCAAATCAGATCCGCCACTGTGACCGAGATATCAACTGGATAGGCTGGTATCGCATGTTTCTGGGGCAAACCAGTGCTCATATTCCAGAGAGGTGTGTGGGTGAAAACAAATGTGGAACCCATGCTAGTATGTGGATAACCGAACCTAATCCCACACAGTCTGGTGAAATTGTCAAGCGCACTGTGTGTAATGCCTGGGGAGGCAGCTGTTGCTATTTTAACACAAACACCATCCATGTCAAGCTCTGCTATGGAAACTACTATGTCTACAAACTTGTGAGCCCATCCACGTGTTCCCTGGCATACTGTGCAGGTATTGTCCTATTTTTCACTTAAACAACTAATTCAATATTCTCATCTGATCCATCTACGTGTTTTAGACTACTCTAGACAGTGTCTTGTCTTGTTAAATTACATGTACAATTTATGAACAAAATCATCTCACTATTTTTTATTGCAAAAAGAGGTGAACAGAACCGGCCCTACAGTTTTACCAACCACACCTCATCCACCACCTCAGAACTTCACCTCCGATCAAGTGGAGACTACCATAACAACTGCAGATAACAGCACAGCAGTTGAGGGGCAGGTCCATTTGGCCAATGGAGGAAACGGCTCCTGCTCTGGCAGAGTAGAGATCTTCCTCCGGGGACAGTGGGGGACGGTTTGTGACGATGCCTGGGACCTGGTCGATGCTCAGGTGGTGTGTAGACAGCTGGGTTGTGGCAGGGCCGTGTTTGCACTACAAGGTGCACGCTTTGGACAGGGCAGCGGGCCCATCTGGTTGGATGATGTCACATGCACAGGCAGCGAATCAAAGCTCAGCGAGTGCAGCCACAGGGGGATTGGATCCCACAACTGTAATCACAATGAGGATGCTGGTGTGGTCTGCGAAGGTAAATACAAATGTGTACAACTAAAGGCAATGAAGTCTCACTGTGTAACATGCTGTTTATGGTGTACCATTTAGCAGATGAGAGGATTTTAGTAACCACTTGTTACAGAAATATGAAATATGTGCTTTATACTTCTCTTTATTACCTGCATGCTCTGTAGCCTAAAATAGCTGTTGTATGTAATTTTTCAAAGACATCATTGTCTTCATGAGGTCCATCTTTTATCTGTGTGTCTCATATCAACAATGTTATGTTGCATGTGTTTCTGTTAGCTGGTTCACCAGTGAGGCTGGTCAACTCTGACAACCGGTGCTCTGGCAGAGTGGAAGTCTACCATGATGGACAGTGGGGGACAGTGTGTGACGATGGCTGGGACATGAGAGATGCCGACGTGGTGTGTAGACAGCTGGGCTGTGGCACAGCTCGTTCAGCACTAACAAATGCAGCTTTTGGACAGGGCAGTGGACCCATCTGGTTGGACGATGTCAGTTGTTTTGGAGATGAATCATCAATAACAGACTGCAGACATCAAGGGTTTGGGGTCCACAACTGTGGTCACGTTGAAGATGCCAGCGTTATCTGTTCTGGTAAATGTTTACCCATATTTAAAGTATACTTAATTTCTTCTTGCTCATATTTAACTAGAAAATGGTTTATTCAATAAGTTTCAATCCACACACAATAGATATTGTTTTGTAGATGATAAGTCAAATGTACAGTTAAAGATAAGTTTGTGTTAAAAACATAAATGAAATTTTGTGCAGAACGAAAACATGATTTGTATATCCAGTAGATGTATTCTTCACATTCAACAGGGGGACAGGCCTGCTTTGTTTTATTCACCCGCTGCTAGCTATATAGTTTAGAGAGTATTATTGATCCAAGACTAGGGTGGGACACAGAAAAAAAAAGTCACAATTACAAATCTGTCCGCTATTTCAACATTACGGACAGCACCATGGATTTATCATACACAGCACAGTTAGGCTACTGATATTTTAGAGCCATGGTCGTGTCCATAGATTCTAACTTGCACAATCCTCAGTCAGATAAACGATCAATGCGTCAGAAAGACTAAACTAACACATTCAACTTAACAACCCCTCTGCCACTGACATTTATCTGCTACTAGGGGATGGGGAGTGGGGTTGACAGGTAAACAAGGGGCATTTTGCTTACAAGGGGGATGGCATATTCCCTCAAATTGCCTACTGGTTATGAAGAAAATTAGGCTTTACCTAATTACTGTAATGCTAATGGCAGTAAAGGCTGTGATTGTCAAGTGAGTTCACAGAGACTTTTCTTTCAGTTCAACCAGAACTCAACGGCACAGTTTTACCAACCACACCTCATCCACCACCTCAGAACTTCACCTCCGGTCAAGTGGAAACTACCATAACAACTGCAGGTAACAGCACAGCAGTTGAGGGGCAGGTCCATTTGGCCAATGGAGAAACGGCTCCTGCTCTGGCAGAGTAGAGATCTTCCTCCGGGGACAGTGGGGGACGGTTTGTGACGATGCCTGGGACCTGGTCGATGCTCAGGTGGTGTGTAGACAGCTGGGCTGTGGCAGGGCCGTGTCAGCACCACAAGGTGCACGCTTTGGACAGGGCAGCGGGCCCATCTGGTTGGATGATGTCACATGCACAGGCAGCGAATCAAAGCTCAGCGAGTGCAGCCACAGGGGGATTGGATCCCACAACTGTAATCACAATGAGGATGCTGGTGTGGTCTGCGAAGGTAAATACAAATGTGTACAACTAAAGGCAATGAAGTCTCACTGTGTAACATGCTGTTTATGGTGTACCATTTAGCAGATGAGAGGATTTTAGTAACCACTTGTTACAGAAATATGAAATATGTGCTTTATACTTCTCTTTATTACCTGCATGCTCTGTAGCCTAAAATAGCTGTTGTATGTAATTTTTCAAAGACATCATTGTCTTCATGAGGTCCATCTTTTATCTGTGTGTCTCATATCAACAATGTTATGTTGCATGTGTTTCTGTTAGCTGGTTCACCAGTGAGGCTGGTCAACTCTGACAACCGGTGCTCTGGCAGAGTGGAAGTCTACCATGATGGACAGTGGGGGACAGTGTGTGACGATGGCTGGGACCTGAGAGATGCCGACGTGGTGTGTAGACAGCTGGGCTGTGGCACAGCTCGTTCAGCACTAACAAATGCAGCTTTTGGACAGGGCAGTGGACCCATCTGGTTGGACGATGTCAGTTGTTTTGGAGATGAATCATCAATAACAGACTGCAGACATCAAGGGTTTGGGGTCCACAACTGTGGTCACGTTGAAGATGCCAGCGTTATCTGTTCTGGTAAATGTTTACCCATATTTAAAGTATACTTAATTTCTTCTTGCTCATATTTAACTAGAAAATGGTTTATTCAATAAGTTTCAATCCACACACAATAGATATTGTTTTGTAGATGATAAGTCAAATGTACAGTTAAAGATAAGTTTGTGTTAAAAACATAAATGAAATTTTGTGCAGAACGAAAACATGATTTGTATATCCAGTAGATGTATTCTTCACATTCAACAGGGGGACAGGCCTGCTTTGTTTTATTCACCCGCTGCTAGCTATATAGTTTAGAGAGTATTATTGATCCAAGACTAGGGTGGGACACAGAAAAAAAAAGTCACAATTACAAATCTGTCCGCTATTTCAACATTACGGACAGCACCATGGATTTATCATACACAGCACAGTTAGGCTACTGATATTTTAGAGCCATGGTCGTGTCCATAGATTCTAACTTGCACAATCCTCAGTCAGATAAACGATCAATGCGTCAGAAAGACTAAACTAACACATTCAACTTAACAACCCCTCTGCCACTGACATTTATCTGCTACTAGGGGATGGGGAGTGGGGTTGACAGGTAAACAAGGGGCATTTTGCTTACAAGGGGGATGGCATATTCCCTCAAATTGCCTACTGGTTATGAAGAAAATTAGGCTTTACCTAATTACTGTAATGCTAATGGCAGTAAAGGCTGTGATTGTCAAGTGAGTTCACAGAGACTTTTCTTTCAGTTCAACCAGAACTCAACAGCACAGTTTTACCAACCACACCTCATCCACCACCTCAGAACTTCACCTCCGGTCAAGTGGAAACTACCATAACAACTGCAGGTAACAGCACAGCAGTTGAGGGGCAGGTCCATTTGGCCAATGGAGAAACGGCTCCTGCTCTGGCAGAGTAGAGATCTTCCTCCGGGGACAGTGGGGACGGTTTGTGACGATGCCTGGGACCTGGTCGATGCTCAGGTGGTGTGTAGACAGCTGGGCTGTGGCAGGGCCGTGTCAGCACCACAAGGTGCACGCTTTGGACAGGGCAGCGGGCCCATCTGGTTGGATGATGTCACATGCACAGGCAGCGAATCAAAGCTCAGCGAGTGCAGCCACAGGGGATTGGATCCCACAACTGTAATCACAATGAGGATGCTGGTGTGGTCTGCGAAGGTAAATACAAATGTGTACAACTAAAGGCAATGAAGTCTCACTGTGTAACATGCTGTTTATGGTGTACCATTTAGCAGATGAGAGGATTTTAGTAACCACTTGTTACAGAAATATGAAATATGTGCTTTATACTTCTCTTTATTACCTGCATGCTCTGTAGCCTAAAATAGCTGTTGTATGTAATTTTTCAAAGACATCATTGTCTTCATGAGGTCCATCTTTTATCTGTGTGTCTCATATCAACAATGTTATGTTGCATGTGTTTCTGTTAGCTGGTTCACCAGTGAGGCTGGTCAACTCTGACAACCGGTGCTCTGGCAGAGTGGAAGTCTACCATGATGGACAGTGGGGGACAGTGTGTGACGATGGCTGGGACATGAGAGATGCCGACGTGGTGTGTAGACAGCTGGGCTGTGGCACAGCTCGTTCAGCACTAACAAATGCAGCTTTTGGACAGGGCAGTGGACCCATCTGGTTGGACGATATCAGTTGTTTTGGAGATGAATCATCAATAACAGACTGCAGACATCAAGGGTTTGGGGTCCACAACTGTGGTCACGTTGAAGATGCCAGCGTTATCTGTTCTGGTAAATGTTTACCCATATTTAAAGTATACTCCATTTCTTCTTGCTCACATTTAACTAGAAAATGGTCTATTCAATAAGTTTCAATCCACACACAATAGATATTGTTTTGTAGATGGCAAGTCAAATGTACAGTTAAAGATAAGTTTGTGTTAAAAACATAAATGAAATTTTGTGCAGAACGAAAACATGATTTGTATATCCAGTAGATGTATTCTTCACATTCAACAGGGGGACAGGCCTGCTTTGTTTTATTCACCCGCTGCTAGCTATATAGTTTAGAGAGTATTATTGATCCAAGACTAGGGTGGGACACAGAAAAAAAAAGTCACAATTACAAATCTGTCCGCTATTTCAACATTACGGACAGCACCATGGATTTATCATACACAGCACAGTTAGGCTACTGATATTTTAGAGCCATGGTCGTGTCCATAGATTCTAACTTGCACAATCCTCAGTCAGATAAACGATCAATGCGTCAGAAAGACTAAACTAACACATTCAACTTAACAACCCCTCTGCCACTGACATTTATCTGCTACTAGGGGATGGGGAGTGGGGTTGACAGGTAAACAAGGGGCATTTTGCTTACAAGGGGGATGGCATATTCCCTCAAATTGCCTACTGGTTATGAAGAAAATTAGGCTTTACCTAATTACTGTAATGCTAATGGCAGTAAAGGCTGTGATTGTCAAGTGAGTTCACAGAGACTTTTCTTTCAGTTCAACCAGAACTCAACAGCACAGTTTTACCAACCACACCTCATCCACCACCTCAGAACTTCACCTCCGGTCAAGTGGAAACTACCATAACAACTGCAGGTAACAGCACAGCAGTTGAGGGGCAGGTCCATTTGGCCAATGGAGGAAACGGCTCCTGCTCTGGCAGAGTAGAGATCTTCCTCCGGGGACAGTGGGGGACGGTTTGTGACGATGCCTGGGACCTGGTCGATGCTCAGGTGGTGTGTAGACAGCTGGGCTGTGGCAGGGCCGTGTCAGCACCACAAGGTGCACGCTTTGGACAGGGCAGCGGGCCCATCTGGTTGGATGATGTCACATGCACAGGCAGCGAATCAAAGCTCAGCGAGTGCAGCCACAGGGGGATTGGATCCCACAACTGTAATCACAATGAGGATGCTGGTGTGGTCTGCGAAGGTAAATACAAATGTGTACAACTAAAGGCAATGAAGTCTCACTGTGTAACATGCTGTTTATGGTGTACCATTTAGCAGATGAGAGGATTTTAGTAACCACTTGTTACAGAAATATGAAATATGTGCTTTATACTTCTCTTTATTACCTGCATGCTCTGTAGCCTAAAATAGCTGTTGTATGTAATTTTTCAAAGACATCATTGTCTTCATGAGGTCCATCTTTTATCTGTGTGTCTCATATCAACAATGTTATGTTGCATGTGTTTCTGTTAGCTGGTTCACCAGTGAGGCTGGTCAACTCTGACAACCGGTGCTCTGGCAGAGTGGAAGTCTACCATGATGGACAGTGGGGGACAGTGTGTGACGATGGCTGGGACATGAGAGATGCTGACGTGGTGTGTAGACAGCTGGGCTGTGGCACAGCTCGTTCAGCACTAACAAATGCAGCTTTTGGACAGGGCAGTGGACCCATCTGGTTGGACGATATCAGTTGTTTTGGAGATGAATCATCAATAACAGACTGCAGACACCAAGGGTTTGGGGTCCACAACTGTGGTCACGTTGAAGATGCCAGCGTTATCTGTTCTGGTAAATGTTTACCCATATTTAAAGTATACTCCATTTCTTCTTGCTCACATTTAACTAGAAAATGGTCTATTCAATAAGTTTCAATCCACACACAATAGATATTGTTTTGTAGATGGCAAGTCAAATGTACAGTTAAAGATAAGTTTGTGTTAAAAACATAAATGAAATTTTGTGCAGAACGAAAACATGATTTGTATATCCAGTAGATGTATTCTTCACATTCAACAGGGGACAGGCCTGCTTTGTTTTATTCACCCGCTGCTAGCTATATAGTTTAGAGAGTATTATTGATCCAAGACTAGGGTGGGACTCAGAAAAAAAAAGTCACAATTACAAATCTGTCCGCTATTTCAACATTACGGACAGCACCATGGATTTATCATACACAGCACAGTTAGGCTACTGATATTTTAGAGCCATGGTCGTGTCCATAGATTCTAACTTGCACAATCCTCAGTCAGATAAACGATCAATGCGTCAGAAAGACTAAACTAACACATTCAACTTAACAACCCCTCTGCCACTGACATTTATCTGCTACTAGGGGATGGGGAGTGGGGTTGACAGGTAAACAAGGGGCATTTTGCTTACAAGGGGGATGGCATATTCCCTCAAATTGCCTACTGGTTATGAAGAAAATTAGGCTTTACCTAATTACTGTAATGCTAATGGCAGTAAAGGCTGTGATTGTCAAGTGAGTTCACAGAGACTTTTCTTTCAGTTCAACCAGAACTCAACGGCACAGTTTTACCAACCACACCTCATCCACCACCTCAGAACTTCACCTCCGATCAAGTGGAGACTACCATAACAACTGCAGGTAACAGCACAGCAGTTGAGGGGCAGGTCCATTTGGCCAATGGAGGAAACGGCTCCTGCTCTGGCAGAGTAGAGATCTTCCTCCGGGGACAGTGGGGACGGTTTGTGACGATGCCTGGGACCTGGTCGATGCTCAGGTGGTGTGTAGACAGCTGGGCTGTGGCAGGGCCGTGTCAGCACCACAAGGTGCACGCTTTGGACAGGGCAGCGGGCCCATCTGGTTGGATGATGTCACATGCACAGGCAGCGAATCAAAGCTCAGCGAGTGCAGCCACAGGGGATTGGATCCCACAACTGTAATCACAATGAGGATGCTGGTGTGGTCTGCGAAGGTAAATACAAATGTGTACAACTAAAGGCAATGAAGTCTCACTGTGTAACATGCTGTTTATGGTGTACCATTTAGCAGATGAGAGGATTTTAGTAACCACTTGTTACAGAAATATGAAATATGTGCTTTATACTTCTCTTTATTACCTGCATGCTCTGTAGCCTAAAATAGCTGTTGTATGTAATTTTTCAAAGACATCATTGTCTTCATGAGTCCATCTTTTATCTGTGTGTCTCATATCAACAATGTTATGTTGCATGTGTTTCTGTTAGCTGGTTCACCAGTGAGGCTGGTCAACTCTGACAACCGGTGCTCTGGCAGAGTGGAAGTCTACCATGATGGACAGTGGGGGACAGTGTGTGACGATGGCTGGGACATGAGAGATGCCGACGTGGTGTGTAGACAGCTGGGCTGTGGCACAGCTCGTTCAGCACTAACAAATGCAGCTTTTGGACAGGGCAGTGGACCCATCTGGTTGGACGATGTCAGTTGTTTTGGAGATGAATCATCAATAACAGACTGCAGACACCAAGGGTTTGGGGTCCACAACTGTGTTCACGTTGAAGATGCCAGTGTTGTTTGTGAATGTAGGTTTCCTTTTATATTGAGTTTTTTTTTTTAAATAATGCAGTTAAAATGACATACTGAGAAGGTTATTGAAGGTTCTGATGATGATCTCATCTTGTATCTAGTATTTATCATCTTATCTCCTTTCTCTCACACTTTTATTTGGCGACCTTATATCTTTATCTTCAGTTCAGCATCCTCCACCACAGCTTTCTCAGCTTATTTGTGACCGAGATAAACTCCAAGTGGGGCTGGATTTGGCTAGCCTTACATCCTCTGGTTTGAACCCATTCTCTGGCAACCTGGCATCCTACAACTGCTCCTGGGTCACAGTGCATGATGGTGTAGTGTGGTATGAAGTGGAAGCCACAGCAGGTGCCTGTGGAAACACATTGAGGGTAAAGACTTACTTTTTTCTGACAATTTCTCTAACAACTTGGTCCTGCTGCTTCTACCACATAACACAAACATTTAACCATCCTCTGTCTTTCAGACAAACAGCACACATGCCGTCTACTCCAATATTTTATTTATCTACCCAATGAACAACACATCCTTCATCATTCCTGTGAGTCTTCCCTTCTCCTGCGTGTATCCCCTGGACACAGACACCAGCCTCAATGTGGCTATCAGACCATTTCTGACGTAAGTTGAAAAATAATGAAGCTCCACAATTGTTGTGCTGTGATTATAGTATATATAAATTATAGTATATGATTATAGTATTATGTAAAATTTAATTATAAACAAAGACATATCTGTTGCTTTTAGCCATTCATTTTAGCATACATTGCTGTATGCCACAGTGTCTTACCGAGTCATCCAAGCCACAACAATCATCACCACACACAGACAGTTGCAAAACAAATATCGGCAGATAAAACTTAACCCCAGAAGAAAAATAACTACTGTATGTCTAACTTCAGTTTGTTCTGTACTTAGTAAGTTACTGTTTGATTGATATTGTACCACGGGAACACCAGAAGCTGGATCTCAGCACGGATTTACCTAAAAAAGCCTGAGTGATGGTTATACTTTCTAGCTGATATATATTGAAGAAAACGTGTATGTTGCTTAAGCATATTGTTTGTATATGAATGGACTGCAGGAAGGAATATACCAATAACAAGATAAAATAAACCAAAAAAAAAAAACTTGGAAAAAGACTTGCCATAACAAAAAACATATTTTTCTTCTCAGGCTGGCAGGTGGCATTTCAGGCTTAGGTACCAAAGCCAGAGCCTCCATGTCTCTGTTCCGCAACTCCAACTACACCGAGACTTATCCAGCAGGCCGGGTCACCCTGCCAGTGGGGTCGCCGTTGTATGTGGGCGTCTCTGTGGAGGAGAGAGATTCAAGCTTTGCAGTTGTTCTGGAGGACTGCTACGCCACTCACTCATCAAACCCTGACGATTCCATGCAACACCCTCTCATCCAGAACAAGTTAATATCTCTCTTGAGCATCAGCAGTTTTTGCAGGATAATGGAAATGGGGAAAAAAGTTTATGTATGGTGACATTGTTCCATCTTCTCTCCCAGGTGTCCCACTGACCGCCAACAGGTGTCAGTGATTGAGAGCGGCTCATCCCTCCGGGCTCGTTTCTCTGCCCTGGTCTTCTTGCTCCACAATGATTACAGGGACGTTTACCTTCATTGCAGCCTCAGCCTGTGCGAACGGAGGAGCTTCTCTTGTGTTCCTGTAAGTCACAACTTTCACTTTATCAATAGATCCAATCTAAAATCAATAAACACTGGGGTTTGAATGTATTTTTTCCACCCTCTCCTACCATGTAGCCTTGCACAAGTAGGACCTATCGCTCTGTTTCCAACTCTGATCGTCTGAGTACCCTCAGCATTGGACCAATCGTGTGTGAGTATGAGTTACAATTTGGTCTCAGGGATGATGTCTGAACATAATGAACTATAATGAATTAATAACCATGTTCTCTCTTTCTTTATATTTAGGGGACAAGTCACCTGAGTGAGCTGGCAACAGTAATAATACAAACATATTTCATATTGTGATTATTGTTTTGTTTTTAAGATATGTTTTGTGCATAAGACATAAGATTATAAAAACTGGTGTTTTCAATTCTAATAACTTTGTTAAGGTTAGGTTTATTGTAAATGTATTTTATGTAAATGACTAAGTCTATTTTTAAATGCATTAATTATTGTTTAGATCCAATGACAAATTGTTCATATTGTGGTGTGAACTGTGCAACTGATGTGTGTATGTGGTATAAATAAGTCTGTACCTTGATAATGGAATATGCAGTAGTTTACAAATAAAATGTAAAAATGGCAACCATGGCACATTACCAGACTGAAGGTTCTTAACAATTATTTGATGCATTGCCATTATATTTGGTACAGCTACGGTGGCCAGCAGATGAACTACAATGACTGTGGTGAACCCCTAACTCTTCCTCTGGCGCCACCATGAGGGGGATATTTGTGCATTCGTGTTTATATATATATATATATATATATATATATATATATATATATATATATATATATATACATATATATATATACATATATATATATACATATATATATACACATACATCTATATATATATATACATATACATCTATATATATATATATATACATATATATATATACACACACATATATATATATATATATACACACACACACATATATATATATATATACACACACACATATATATATATATATATATATATATATATATATATATATATATATATATATATATATATATATATATATACACACATACATATATATACACACACACACACACATATATACATATATATACATATATATATATATATATATATATATATATATATATACACATACATATATGGAGGACCAGGTCTCAGATCCATATCAAAATACAATGTTTGAATGTAATTAAATACATTTACCGATGTACTGTACTTAAATACAATTTTACTTTATTTTATTTAGGTATGCTACTTCATACTTTTACTCTACTACATTTATTTTACATCTATAGTCACTAGTTACTTTCCAGATTAATTATGATTAAAATTTAAATCAACTAATAAATATTTTTGACAGATTAAGATACTCGTCTTTTTCATTAGCAAATAAGTCATAATTATGGCCAGTGTATGCAGGGCGTTTCATTTCAAATTCTGATTGACAGGCCTAATGCCCAATAGATCGGCTCGCTGGCACAAAGGGGGTGGGGCGCCAAGTGACCAATGTTCCCACTCGGGTTTAGGGTTTAGAGTAGTTGGGGCTAATTTCCGCTCGGTGGTGGCCGTCTAGATTAAGTAGCCCTCAACTTTTTTCAGCCGACAGCCGTCGTCATGTCCAACAACAATGCCAGCAACAACTTAATTACCGCTCAAAGGGCCGTGAAGCAGCTCCGGTTAGAGGCCAGTATCCGGAGGATCAAGGTACGAACCCCTCAACGCTGACACACAAACACGGAAGACTGAGCCAACCGACTGTTGAATGGCGGAGACACACTGTTGCAGAAATGACAGAGTGGACTCTTACATCATAGGTTTAAAAAAAAAGTTGTCATTAAAGTAACACACACATAAAGTGGTTTATAGTTGACTAAACCACAGCTACAAGCGAACAGTTTCTTCCGTGTTTTAACAGCTGTCAGTTTTGCGGTCTGTTTTGGGTACGCGTCACCACTTTAAAGTGTCAAAAGTATCGAGAGAAGTGACACGTTTATCAATGTTGAACCTCTTGGTGTTATCTAAAAAAAAAAAAGGTGAACATTATCGTTCAAAATGTTACATAGACACACACCCATCCGTGTTGCGCCGTTGCTTGCAAATGGTATGCAAAAGAAAATGCCAGTTAGTCAATGTATGTAAATGAGAGAGTGGGTTGAGTAAGTTTGACAGCAGGCCAGCTGGAGCATTACAAATACTGTACATGTGATGAGAGGCTGTTTGTTTCCTCTGCCACACGCCATTATCATACGTCTGGCTCCGCAGGTGTCCCAGGCTGCTGCTGAGCTGAGGAACTTCTGTCTCCAAAATGCCTCCAAGGACCCCCTCCTGGTCGGGGTCCCCTCCAGTGATAATCCCTTCAGACCCCCCAAGTCCTGTTCTCTGTTCTGAGGTAGGCCTGCTTTTTTACTTGTACATTGAGGCTTCAGCTGTAGCGTTAAGATGTACTATTAATTACACTAGGGAAGGAATTAATTACACCTTCATAATTAGTTTATACCATAGACAGCATAAAACTGGTTTATACTTACTACAATCTACCATATTCAGGCAGGCATGAGCACCAAGAGCCACCAAGAAGTTGTAAAAACAAAAACTAAAAGATTGAATATTTGAAATGACATGACTTTATTGAACTCAAGATTGATTTTGAATCATGTAAGTGCAACATGTCGATTAAATGTCTAGATTAAACAATTAATTGTTTGGTCTATAAAATGTCAGGACGAAACAGAAAATGAGCATCACAGTTAACCAAGGTGATGTCTTTAGATTGCTTGTTTTGTCCAACCAACAGCGCAACCTATTCAATTTACAATTGTATAAAAGCAGAAATTCCTGATATTGGAGAAGCTGTAATGAGCAAATGTTTTTAGTTTTTGCTTAAAAAACAACAACAAAAGATTTATCATTATAAAAAACAATTGCAGATCTTTTTCTTTCAGTCCAATGATTAATTGACTCAATGTATTCGGTGCCAATCTATTTCATTTATTATTAGAATATTTTATTCTATTTGCTCTACTATGCTTTGAACTTGGATGCATGTGAAGCCAAAAGCTGATTTCCACTTTTGTGAATATATTTTAATCTTAGGCAATCAACAGAAATTGGGCTAGCTAGTGAGGGTACATTTATATCACCATAACCATGAACAAAGTGGAGTCAAAAATGTATTGAGCCTCAATTTAAAAGGCAACTATTATATAGCATTTTCAGGATTATTCTTGCATTTTGTGTTTTGTACTAGAACATGTTTACTTGCTTTAATGTTTAAAAAAATAAAACAACATCTTTCTTATATTGCCCATGTCTGCTGCACCTGTATTCACCCTCTGTATGAGATGCTCTGTAGGAGCACCACCTGTCTCTTTAATCCCTCCTCCTGACAAAGCCCAGTCTTCTCTGATTGGTCAGCGTGCTTCTTGGAAATTCTAGAGCCTCTGCTCCATGTTTCACCTGTTGGAGGTACTACATCGGAGTATATAGCAGGACTTTGTACTGTGGAAAATCACCAATAAAGGCTTCTAAACCAAATATTACACAAACGGACATGTCCCAACAGTAAAGTGACCGGAATTTGAGGAGAAATTACCAGCATTGGCCGAAATAACAGCTGTGTCGCATTCACATGTAACATTAGCTACTTAATAGTCACGGTGGTGATCTATTTCTCTGTGCGACGCTTCTGTCGCGCTGTGCTCCACTCTATTCCTATGAGTGACGTCAAGCGACTTCAGCGTGCACGCAAAGCATTCCGGGAAGGTAGCACTGCAATTGAAAAAAAATGCTGCGCATCAGAAAGCTGGCTGATGCCCATCTAATATGCAAATTAATCTGTTGAACGCGATGTGACTATCCAGTAGAAGTAGACGAAAATCTTATAAAACTGACCTTTGTCGATCTGAGATAATCTGACAGATTCAGCAACTGCATGGTCTATTTCTCCCTTAAAATGTTTGGCCATGTAACTACTTCAGTTAGCTAGCTAGCAGTTGACACTAATAAAATATAGCAGCATTTTCTACAGTGAAAAATCTTAAATAAAGTCTTTGAGAGTTGTAACAATTAGCCAAGAGTAGAAAAAAACTGTTTAAAACATTTTAGCTCACAGGGATTTTGTCTAAAAAAGATGACCTCATTATTCTAATTATATAAAATTTATAACATTGTAGATATGACAGAAAAAATGGAAAAGCCTAATATGTGACCTCTAATAGAACCTTAGCCTTTTAATAAGCAAACAAGGAGCAATTGTCTTATTTAAACATTGTCCACTGACTCACTCTCTTTTCTCATTTTAGAAATGTTGTAAAAATATTTAATGCAAACGTCAGTATATTCTTGGATATTATAAATCACACTTTAATCTGCTGTGCTCAAAATACTGGAAAAATACCAGGCAGGGATTGCCTCAACATGGCTCACAGACAGAAGTATTTACGTTTTTTCACAACTACATGCACTAACATGCACATGTGGCCAGACCGGCTACCAAAATAGAGAAGCTCAGATAACAACACCCACAGAGTGAACCTGACTTTGTTATCTGCTCAGGACGCCATTACTCTATATTTAATAGCAAATATTTGTTTGCTGTTATATTAATATTCTGAATGTCAAGTACAGACCCTTTAAATGTTGCACTGTTGTCATAGTTGTCCTTGAGTTACATATGAGGTACTTGGCAATCTTATTGCCATGACAGTGAGTCATCATGAACAGTACCCTGAAAATATAGAAGCTA
Organism: Percina caprodes; assembly: GCA_013375575.1. Classification (NCBI taxonomy): domain Eukaryota; kingdom Metazoa; phylum Chordata; class Actinopteri; order Perciformes; family Percidae; genus Percina; species Percina caprodes. Next base: position 3,331,744 of record JABXJD010000026.1, read on the forward strand.
AATATTCAGCCATCATTAATTTTATTTACTACACGTGTGCTCTTCAAACTGTTACATAACCTAATATCTTCAGAGAAAAAGGCCTATAACCGTTTGTTTTTTAATTGTTATTGGCATAAGTGTTTCCCAATTATTGCTCTTTCCACAGCAGAAAGAAAGGTGGAGGATTTCTGAATTTACCTGTCGAAGGCTTTCTTTTCTTCTCCTTGATGTTGCCGTCGATCGACCAGCAGCTCTTCTTGGGATGATGCACCATGGGACTGATGGTTTCGGGGGAAGGAACTGCTCCACTAGTTTGCCAAATGTAATGCTTTTAACTCCCATCTGTTACATTAAAGCAGGGCCAAACTCTACATGTTGAATACAATTGTTATTGACACTAACTTGACTAATGATTAAGCCGTTCTTGGTTTACCTAGTGCTTACCATGTCCAGTCTCAATTTCTTGACCTAATGGTGTCAGTCTCCAGTCACTGAAATTTAACCCATGTGATTGGCTACTGAAAGTGCAACTTCTTCTTGTATTTTGCTGTTCAAGAACCGGAACATGTGTTTTTATATATATATATATATATATATATATATATATATATATACACACACACACAGTATTGTATTGTAATGTGTCTCTTTAGAAAACACTGTGTATGTGGCCAACAAACATACTGGTAGCTTTTGAACTAAATTGATTAGTGTCTTTAATGATTCATGTATTTATGGCAATGGTGAAGGTGTTCTACTACCATTATAAGGTACAGCAACATGGTACACACCCTATGAGAGCAGGGCATGGGATTGTCCTTTCATCCAGCCTTTTTTCTGTATATATTTAACAGCCTGTTAATGTTGTTTATGTTAGCCTCTTTGTTCCTGTCTTTAATTTAAAAAAAACTAAAACACATCAAGGCCTTACACTGTTAGAACCTTTAATGTAAATCCCATTAGATACACAAATGGCCAAACCGCAAATGTTAATATCTGTTCAAAACTTCCAAAATATTTTATGTATTGAATGAATCCTGTTGCAGTAACTTGTATTAATCATTTTCCTCACTGGAATCATATTTCAATCAACCAAAACCTAGTGTTTGCCTGTATCGCTCTTAACTCTGCTACTTTGGGCAACCTTTTAAAAATTAAACTTTTTTTCGGACACCGACTAATTTTTTTGTTCTTTTAAAGTATCACTTTTGAATTGTTTGAAACTTCATGATGCATAAGCTTTTAGTTAATGTTTTGACTAGAACACATGAACAGGTCAAAGAAGTTGTTACATAGAAGTTGAGGCCTCTTTGTTTGATTTCTTTGTTTTTTGGTCACCCGAATCTGCTCATAGTCAAGTGAATGTGGTGGTTGATTTGTTGTCCGGTGGACTTTTGGACTACATTTGCTTGGTCAAATAATGACTGGTGGACATCTGGCCACACTGTCCTAAATGTACAGGATAACACTAGACAGGCCGTACCGATAATCCACTGTTAACTCCCAAGATTCACAGTGTATCAACAATGGGGTTATTTCATTTACAGACACGTTCCTGGAAGATTTCTAAGATTGGTGTATTATTATTTGTGATATATTTTCAGGGGGGGAACAAAAATGCTGCTGTGTTAGATCCACTTATGCTCTTGAAAACAAAATACAATACCATGTTAAAATACATTTGATGGATTTCACAATACTCAAACGGGATTTTGGGACCTCAATCAGTTTCTGGGGCAGCCTCCAGCTCACCCAGTAAGAGCGTAAGATTCCCCCATCTCTCTTCCCCTTTCCAGTCTATCCACTATCACTATAATAAAAAGGGAAAAAGCCCCCAAAAAATAATCTTAAAAAAAAAAATCAGTTTCTACTTCAATAGAAAACTTTAAAAAAAAAAATGCTGAGCAAAAAAACTTACTGAGTGTGTAAATCTGGGGGTGTCTCAGGGATTATCAAGTTTATTCCTCCCATCATGGATATTTCTTTGAAGAAAAAAAGAAGTAGGAAGCAGTTGGACTGAATAATTTCAGATCCTGAAGCTTCCATCCAGCCCTTTGTTTGTGGTAATTAGCAGAAGTGCCATCAGCTGGAAATAAAAATGGCAGCATCTGTCTAAGGAAGGTTTACTTTTCTGCTCAGGTAAGGGCCTACATAAACATGCAAACTGAGCCATTGTTACTACAGTTATATCTTTGTACTTTAAGTAGCCTATGAATACATATTGTCTGGATCCTGTTTTGGTGCATACCAGTTACAATTACATGTGAGTCAAATGTCCACTTGTTGCAAATATGTGAATATGGCATCCAGATGGCTTCCAGCTTTAGCCAGAAGACATTTGGAAAACGCTCCGAGTCCTCAGGTAATACTGTCACCTTTTACCTAAAATATAGAAACATGAGCCAAAAGCTTCAAACCATGCTGGATAAACAAAGCCAATCCACACCACCACCTACATTATGTCCGCCTGCATCTCTTGTCTACCACAGAATCCGTTCAGCTGAATGATCCTAACCCCAGCCCTCTGAATGAGCTCTCCCACAGCGCCTCCTGGTTGGCCGACAGAGAGGAGCACAGAGAACAAGGAGACTCTCTCATAGTGGGTCCAAAGGACGTGAATGAAAGGGATGAATGCTTTTAACTCTGGGGAGGAACTAACATTTTACTTTTTAGGAACAACTAAAGGAGATGGATGAGCACGTGGCCAGGATTCAGGACATGCTGAGATGTGAACGGGCCAAAGTAAGTTGTATGTGTGACATAGTGCAATATACTATCTGAATCCACAGTTTTTTAATTTTTATTTTTATTTTTTTAAACTGTTTTTGTGTAAAGCACTTTGAATTGCCCTGTTGCTGAAATGTGCTATATAAATAAAGCTGCCTTGCCTTCCCCTTTTCTCAAAATCATATCTACCCTCTCGCCAGAGCACTCGTCTGCAGCTGCGGTGTAACCAGCAGGAGGTGGAGATGAGGCGTCGAGAGCAGCACACCAACAGACTGAAGGAGCGGGTGTCTCAGCTGACTGACCGACACAATTTAAAAGGACCCTGTGAGATTCACTCAGTGCTGTTACATTAACAGAATATTTTACCCACAGATGTTTGCTTATATATCATGTTCAATTGCTTATATATCATATTCAATTAAACCACGTTTAATGTTTACTATCTTGCTTTTTTTTAATTTATTTATCCAGCCATAGAGGTGTTGAACCTTACATCTGGAGGTCGAGGCAAAAGAGAACAGCCAATCAAATCATTCAGGTCTACCACAAAGTAAGTTGTTATTTTCATCACTTTTTGATTACAGCCTTTAAATGCATTATCCACCTATCCTTTCTTATCCTCACTTGCCCTCTCAACCTTGCAGACGAGAAGAGGAAACACTACGTCTGATGTTGGAGCGTAGAGAAGCAGAGCTCAGGGAGGCGATGAAGCTGCGCCACAGCATCGCCACTTTACTTCATGCACTCAGAGTCGACATGGAGCTTGTGAGTAAAAGTAGAGAGCTCTTTGACTAAGGCCGGTGTTGGTCAATAAATAGCATTGGTCCTTGAGCTCAAGAGACATTCATTAAATATTAAAGTGCTCATTTTATGCTTTTTGGCTTTTCTTCTTTCCTTTAGTGTGTTATATATCTTTTTTTTTGTGCACATTAGAGGTTTACAAAGTGAAAAAGCCCAAAGTCCACACCAAAGGGACTTACCATCTCCAACAGAAAACACTGTTCACCAACTGCTCCAAACAGCCCTGTTGTGGTCCAGCCTTTACTTCTGTGAAGAACCTGCGTCACTTTGTAACACACATAATCACACTTCATAATGCTCGCCAAGCTGCTAGCGTGGCACAACCTCACACTCTGCTTATGACTGGCTAGTAGTCCTTACCTAGGTACTGCACATGTGCAATCCCCAGCAAAGATGGGATAGAAGTGAGATGCCTCATTCTGTAACTATAACAGAGCTCAACACACAGGGCGACAAGAGGAGCTGCAGCAATGTGCAGTACAACAAAAAATATGGTGTTTTTTTTTGACAATTAAACCATTTAAACCTATTCTGATATAATCTCTAATACAATTATGAACCTGAAATGAGCATCATTTGAGCACTTTAAACTATAAACAACAACCTCACTACATGATCTATTTAGCTATCCCGGAGCTTTCTATGGTTTCCAAATGGTCTTTCTCAGCAGATGTTGCTGCTGCAGAGTTGGTTAAGGGGTTAAACCTGAGTTTTCCTAATACAAAGTCAATTTTAGTAGCTGTTCTGGAATTCATTCCTTGAACTTTTAAGCCACCATGGTTAACACGTCCTTAAAGTGTTCAGAAATAAATTGAAACTCCATCTGCTGAGGAAGATTGTGTAACGCCATCAAAACGGCTACTAAAGTTACTTGTGCTATTTTTCTCAAGGTTTCTAAGGTGAATAATGAATCTTTAAGTTATAGTGCTGAATCCAAAATTAAGTATTCAACATAACATCATTTTTTCGAAGACCCTGTCAGACAGTGTGGAAGTTCAGGATGAGGCCCAAGCTGAAGACAACAAGCTTGACCAAGCTGAGGTAGTGCTTGGTGACCACGTAACCGGAGGTGTGGTTCAGTGTTGGAGGCAGGTGCAGAGGAGACTGCGTGGTGGCCCATCCGAAGGTAAACACCCAGGTTAACGTAAAGCAGCAGCAGCAGCAGCAGCAGTAGTAGTGTGCACATCCCCACCAGTGAGGTGCTGGGCAAAAAAGGGTCTGAATACAACTGAAAGGGAGATGCTGGGTCGAAACATTGCAGTGTGGGCATCTCATTCTTTTCAGTTGTAAAAATCCAGGTTAACCAGTCTTTAAAGCGCTGCTTTGATGTGTTGTGTTTTTAGAGAGAGACTATATCAAGAATTGTAGTTTTGTCTTCAGCTTTAATTTTGTTTTTGCTAAACCAATGATCAAGAAACACTCGTGTAAGGAATCTAACACGTGGTCTTTGTTAACTGTAGGTCACACTGGTGTTGCTACCGACCATGACAAGCTCCTGGCTCAACTGGAAACTGAACTGAAAGGGAGTCAACAGCTAGTCAGATTACAACAGCAGCTACTGGAGGTACGAATTTTATTTTTATTTTTTCCATCTCAGACACACACTTTTGCTAGTGTCAGACTTAGTAATACTACTTTCTGTCTGCAGGACAGCTTTGCGTCGCCTGTCCCTCATGAACTTGCTGATTCCTACTTTTTGGAGGAGTGGGAGCGTCTTCAAATGCGCTGTGCAGAGCTTGATCATCAGAGGCGGACTTTTAAAAAGGAGAGGCAGTCCTTCACCGATGCTGCAATCCGACTTAGCCATGAGGTGGGAAGAAAATGAGGCAGGGGCCCTTAATGTGTTGAAAATTTTCCTCAAAGGGCTTTCCTTAAACCCTTGATTTGGCTAAGGCAAAATTACTATGAATGAACAAATGTCAGGGATGGGAGGGAACAAAGAGAGGAGGGATCCCTCCTATTTTTGTGCATTTACAGTAGTTTCCTCATACACTGCATACTGGCTTAGGAGGCTGCTTCTTACTCTAACATGTATCTTTTGTGTACAGCGTCGTGATTTTGAGCAACGGAAGGCCTGTGTCCTGAAGCAACAGTATCTGCTGGACTCCTCTCTGTCTGGTAAAGGAGCACCAAGCAACAGGAGAGAGAGCACTGGACTCAGTGAGTATGCAGTTAAATTAAAGGGTGGAGTGATGGGAGACTTTTTAATGAGGTGAAATAAATTTACTTCAAAAGTCCTAACACATTATATGTACGTGACTTGCAGATTTCTCAAGTTTGGAGCCCACCGGCATATCTTGCTGTCTTCCCATTACACCATCTTCAACCAAGTCGGGTACAGCCGCTGTTTCTGGATCACATCAGAGAAGAGTCAGAGTTCAAACCCCCAGCACTCCTGAGCTCTACTCTGCCCTCAATCTGTCATACAACTGCAGGTTAGTCAAATCCTGCTTTCATAGCGATAGCAGTGTACATAAAGAGAGGAAAAATGAATTGTGGCATTTACTGCAATCTCAGTGCTTTGGATGAGTTAAGTCTGGCAATGTATGTTGCTGATGCAAAATAAATAAATACAACTTTTTTTTTATTAAATTAAATTCTCTACACACAGCTAATCAGGCCCAAATGATACTGTAAAAATGTTTTTCTATTACTGCTATTACTCGTTCCCCTCTTTTCTCTCAAAATCAGAGAGTTTGATGACCAGTCAGAGACATGGGAAGGCCGAACAGACACACGACAGGCTCCACACTTAGACTGCTCATTTGAATTCAATTTTGATGATAGGTGGTGATTTAAAAAACCTTACTATTTTCACTTTTTAAAATAATCAATAAAGGCTGATTGTATGTTTTTATCCTTATTTTCTTTCACAGTTCTGTTTTGAAAAAGATGTAAATTGATTTATCAATTTTTTTTTAAAAGACTACAGTAGGACATAAAATCCTTTATGTTTGACATGTTGTCTATTCTGTTCAAACCAGGAAAGTGTTTTTCAAAGGCATTTTATATGCCTCTAGACAGTTGATAATGTAAACAAACATGTAACAAAGGTCACCAGCTGGATTCAAAACCAAGGATGTTGTGAATATGTGGTAAAGTATTTTAAACCAGGAAATCTAAATGTAGTCCACTGCTACAGTATGTCTGTGTGTGGTAACGTCTTAATTATAATAATAAATTAGAAATCTGCAGCTGCATGATGAGAATTGACTGCTTTCTTCACAAATCGTGTTGCCAGAACAGCTTCAAAGCTTCTCGGTGTGGATTCTCCAAGTGTCTGAATTCAACTGAGGGCATAAACGTCATTCTTAAGAGAAAATATATTCCTTCACTTGGTGTTTTGATGACTGTCAAACATGTCAGTCCAAAGTATGTTTTCAGTTGGCATATGATTCATCATTTTCATACTCAAACCGTTCAGTGATGCCACTTGTTCTGTATGGAAGCATCTGCATGTATTATGTTTTCTTCACTCATTTATTTAGATATTTCCTTTGTCTCCCATCTGTATGGGGATACGTGAAAGTAGTAGCTGTCTTTAGCAGGAAAGGTTGCTGCTTCAAATCTTTTACCAACACATAAAAGGTTAATCAGTCAATATTGTTACTGCTGCTTAATTAGAATACATTTCACCCCTAAATAGACAATATTCCAAACTTTTATGTTGGTATTAATAGTATTTCTTAGACTTAAATATTAGAAACAAAACTTGAAAACTAAAACTAATGGGCTTCTTGGTGCGCAAATTGGGCCTGTAACTGCATGAAACTCATGCCATGAGTGGATATAGTGGCATCACTCGATGACTTGTTTGATGACCTGCACGTGCGGTGCATGAGCTCATGTGATTGGCTGCTCGCACGGTGGGGCGTTTTTTCCTTTAACCACTTGTACTCAATTACCAATTACCAACTTCAAAAAAAACCTTTGTTACGCAGCGCCTAGCGCCGGTGTGTCTGCTGTCCTTTTACGTCGTTATTACAAATTCAACTTCTATCATCTCACTGAAAGGGAGTTTGGCAGACAAGACGAACATTTGGCCGAGAAGAGCTATAATGACCGGCGTAGTTTGGGGACTTTTCCATCACCTTCCGCGCTTCATGGAGTCTGACAGCAAACGTTTCCAGCCCTGGAGAGACTACATGGGACTGTCGGACACAATCCGAGAGATTCTGGGCCGGGATCCGGCCAATGAGGCCTGTAAAGCTCCGCACTCAGAATCTGATGACCTGTGCGAGGCACTGATGTCCGTGCGCCTAGGGCTAAACACCGTTTGCCAAAGTGGTACATCAGGTATATCTACGCAGTGTGTGCCAGGCTCTTTGACTCATCAACGCCCTCCTGATGATTTGTCATATGCTACAGACCAGTTTCGTGTCGAGACATCAGACGCGGTGGATTTGAAGCTAGTTACAAGACCGACAGGCTCCCGGGGACCTAAGGAACGCAAGAAAACCACTCGTTTCAAAAACACGGATCCTCCGTTGTTACCGGCGTCACCTGAGCGCATGTTCTGCAGTTTCTGCAAGCACAACGGAGAGTCCGAGTTGGTTTGCGGATCCCACTGGCTGAAGAACCAGGCCGGAGATGTCTTGTGCCCCTATCTGCAGCAGTATGTGTGTCCTCTGTGCGGAGCCACAGGGGCCAAAGCTCATACTAAGCGCTTCTGTCCAAAAGTGGACAGCGCGTACAGCTCCGTGTACGCCAAGTGCAGACGCTGAACCAATAGATGGCTGCAATGCTGAATCCTTTATTATTTGAGTGTGGATTATTATTATTATTATTATTATTAGAGTGTGGCTTTGTTTATTAGCACGTGTGACTTTCATTTGCATGCTTTGGCACGTGTGGCTTTCATTTGCATGCTTTGGCACGTTTGCCGTGTAGCCTTTTTACAGGCTAATGCTGATTAGAGTGTTTGTTTTTGTCAGCCTAAGCTTCTATAACCGCGTCCGTCTGGATTTTGTATTGTACTGCAATTAAGTACGTTCAATAACGACTGCCAGATATTATGTTTGGGAGGAGAAACAAATACCCATTACAAAAGGATTGTATTGTTTGTTTTTTTTACATTTTTAAAACGGTCACCTAATGTCCAGTTTCATTCTCCTATCATGCATTGAAGGATTATAACTTAAATATTTCTAAGACTACAGTCATCATCATCAGTCATAACTATATTGTAAGAAGTAAACACCTTGTGACCATGTCAGCATTTTAAATTTTTTAAAATATGAGTGACTTGTTCTTGTTCTGTGTAAATACCTGTTCTTGAGGAATGTTTTATTTTGAATATTGTACATGAGGCTCTTCTAAAATGGCATTTCATCACTTCTCATTTGTTTAAAGAAATGTGTGAATTTCTGTGTGAAATAATTATATGCCAGAAGTTAAATATGTAAATCCACAACATTCATGTGTATTATTTGCTCTCTCTTTCTCTCTCTCTTTAAGAGAATTTGATATCTTATACTCATATTGAAAGAAACCCTTTGCTCCACAGCTGGAAGAAATATTTTCATCACCATATAGGGCAAACCTCTGGATGTATTACTAATGACATAATAGTTACTGAATATTTAAGATTACTGACGTAATCAGCAACACCCAGCTTTATTTGGGGAGAACAAGTGGACAACTGAGCTATTAAACTGAACATTCCAGCTGTCAATAGTACAAGAAGAGTAAAAAAATTACATTAACATTTAAAAGTGCCTTCATTACCCACAAACTATTAGGGCAACAGTAAGCTCAGGATGGCAGGGACTTGAAACAAATCCTCAACGGCTGGAGTTCCTTGAAGCTTTACTGCCACGGCGCAGGTTCTCCAGCTCTCTGTGAGTGGCCATGACCTTACGACTGGAAGAAAGAAACCACAGGCAAAAATGCTGATTATCACCTTTTTAATAATTTATTAACTTTCTGTACCAGATTTGCTTTTGACAACAAGTAGATCAAATTAAAGGGGCGCAATGCAGTTTTGTCCATTTCTTCGCTTTTTGCTCACATGTTTCTCTACAGAGCTCCCTCTACAGCTTCGGAATAGAGATTTGGCAGCTCCTGTGTTTACTTGTGTCTGACTCCTCGCTCGGTTAGTCTTCCGTTTCCTCTTTCTCTGTTACTCCCACAATGCTTTCTTAGTTTTCTGCTGCTTTTTTGCCAGCTCAGCCATGACGATAATGTGAAAAGCTCTAAGCGTAGCTCACATGGCGCAATTTTAATGTTACGAAGCATCCCATTGACTGCCATTCATTTTGGCGCCACTTTGACAGTGAATAACTTTACATCTGAAGCATGTCAAGACTCTATTTGTCAGTTTATTTCTAAAGAAACACGACAATGTATAAAAGGCTCCATTACCTTGTACCTCACGTTATGGCTCCGTAGCAGACGTTTTTGTAAAAATAGGCTAACAATTGCGTCATAACCACATAACTTGCTGTCGCATAGTCGACAAATCGCTGTATTGTCAGGAGAAGCACGCAAAAAGTTTGGACTTCCATTAGTTGTTTAACTTTATTGCACGGACACTGTACTTGTGTATGACAATAAAGGCATTCTATTCTATTCTATATATATAGACTGGTACGAATAGAAAAGCAGCATTTACTAACTTGAGAGAGGAGAGTTCTCTGACAAGGCCACAGATCAGGTCTGTAGCATCTTCCTGACAGTCTGGAGAACCAAGATCTTCCTCCTTCTCCATCACCTCACTGGATGGAGAGAAAGTACAAAACATGGATGGATATATAAAAAAGTGGCGTATAAAGGTTGTAGCAAATCTTTATTTTCTGTTTTTTTTTCATTTTACAGGAGTATAAATCTGAATGTCCTGCATGTTAATCTGATTTTTTTGTTACAATGTAATCTGTCCTTGTCCTTTGAGGTCAAGGGAGCTTACTTCAATTAAATTAGGAAGTTGTTTGTCTAAGTTGAAGAAGACACCACTGGGTTTCTCACGCCTCTAATGAGCTAAACCCGGAGCTTGTTTACACTGGGTGTTTATCTGACGAGCTAGTCTGCGAAGGGTCACTTGCTTCCCCAACCTTCCCTTTTTTTCTCCCCACTGTCAATGTTCTTGTGGAATTTAACCCCCTTCACTACTTCCTTACGTCAGAACAATAGTGTTCAGCTGTGAGTCTGACACGTAATCCAAGTACCCAGATCCAAACTGGTCAGCAGTGTCCCTGGTCTGAGGGGGCTCAGGTTTATCATCACTATCCCCCTGTGTGCAAAAAAAACAAAACAAATCAAACATTTCAGTATAGTTATAAGGTAAAAGCAAATAACATTCAGTATATCAAATTTTTTTGTTGTTGCCATTTCAGGCCTTTATTTTATAGTACAGCTAAAGTCATGAAAGGGGAGAAAGAGGGAATGCCATGCAGCAAAGGGCTGCATTCGAAGTTAAACCTACGTCAACTGCGTCACGGAGTAAACCTCTATATATGGGCGCACGCTCTACCAGGTGAGCTAACCGGGCGCTCCATGTTTTGTTTTTTTGTTTGAAGACTGTTAGTGTGTCAGTAATTCAGAAAGAAACCTGCATTTTGCACATGATCGTCAGACGTCTATTAAAAAGTTCCATGGCATGAAAATTTCAATTTGAGGTTTTTTAAAAATAATATGCGTTTCATCAGACTGCCTGTGGTCCCCCAGTGGCTGGAAATGGCGATAGAAGTAAACCGAGCCCTGGGTATCCTGCTTTGCCTTAGAGAAAATTAAAGCTCAGATGGGCCGATTTGGAAGGGGCAAGGTTACCTCCCCTTTCTCTGCTTTGCCCGCCCAGCAAATTTGGCCCAGCCATGATGTCTCTCCTCCTCTCTCCGCCTCAAAAGCTACAGACTCAGAAATTGCACATACTTAGGAAAGCTCATTGTGGGACTGGCTCTAATGGCTGTAATTCTGCACCAAGGCTGAAATTGGGAAAGAGACTTCAGATACAGTATTAGGGGACCACTATGGTCTATATAAAAGAGACTGCAGATACAGTATTAGGGGACCACTAAGGTCTATTTAAAAGCATCCAAAGAGCACCATGTCATGGGACCTTTTAAAGCACACATTGCTAGCTAGTAAGCATTCAGCTTCATATACATTATTTGCATTAGTATATGGGATTTGCATTAGGACTGCACCTAAACACTTATTTTCATCATTTATTTCAATTAATTAATTGTTTAGTCAGTAAAATGTAAAAAAAAAAAAAAACTGAAAAACACCCATCACAAGTTCAGAGAGCTAAAGGTGACATCGTCAAATAGCTTGTTTTGTCCAACTAGTAGCCCAAAACAAAGATATTCAATTTACGATGTTATAATTAACAGAAGAGCAGCAAAACTTCACATTTTGGAAAACTGTTAACCTGCTAATATTGGGTATTTTCTGTTGTTACTGCATTAACCATAAACACCACACAATTATGCAATGTGGCAAAGGGATGACCATATGCACAACACAGGAAAAATATTTGCTTATCAAACAATGACACTTTAACACCTCTGACAATCTCAATAAACATTATGAGCTTAATTAAACTAGTATTTTCTAAGTTTGTTCCTCCACTCACGCTGTCTTTCCTCTCTGAGCCACTGGGTGTCACTGCAGCCTCGCACAGCTTAACAGCGTTGAATTCTGCTGACTGGACGTCTGGGGATGAAGCGTCTGCTTCAGGTCCGCCACTGTCCCCAGCATCAACATGCGACTCTTCCTTCTCATCTTTTGCCCTGGTTGCACTCTTCACTTGAAGAAGGGCAGCCTCAATTGCATCCCGGTTCTCAGTCTCCTGATTTTGAGTTGGAGTAGAGTCAAAAGTGAAGGCAGGACTTTGGTCTACTAGTGCTGACCCATCTTCTCCATCTTTTATTTGTTCCTGAGATTTTTTAGCCACAGTCTCAGCTGTGCATCCCTCAAGTTCCTGCTGCTCCTGATTCCCAAAAAGCTCCTCTGCAGGTGGGTCTGACTTTGTGTCACCAGTTTGTTCAGGATCAAGCACTATGCCTCCTTCAATCTCACAACCCGGATCACACACTGTGCCAGTCCTATTTGAGGTAGGGACAGCAATGTGGACTTCAGTTTCTGCCCTGTGTTAACAAATAATATTATCATCAAGCGGGCAGTAATGAATCACATTTACACCTGTTAAATGTAATAAGTATATTTTGTTTGGAGTGTGTTTTTCAGTGATTTCACTAAAACCTTTACTAAAACAGTGTATATGACCTTAAATGTGTCCAACAGAGTACAGATGTTATTGGCAGATGTTAATCTGACTTGAGTGGCATATGCCACTACTCTTTCCAACACTGGTGGTTGTCTTGAAAAAATGAAACAAAAAATGTAAGAATATTTAACATGCAGTTTTGGTTCCTCGGTACATTATTCTGACCTGTCATCCTCTCCACAGTGACTGGACTGAAGTTTTATCTCTGCCTCGCTCTGCTCTGTGACACTGCCTACTGGGGTTGAAGATACAATCTTTTCCAGAGCCACATGGTCAGCTGCGTCATTACAAATCTGTTTCTCAGCCCTCTCCGGTCCACTCTGCCCGTTCTCACGTTTTTGTGTCTGTAAAAAGTGACTCCGCTCCCTCTCTGTCAGACCACACATACCCATCCTTCGCTTCTTTTTGGCCGGTAAGCCCACTGCTGCGTCCTTTGTGATTTCCTTGACATCGGCCATGTGCACATTGCTGGGTTCTCCTCGGCTGGTTTCTTGGTTTTTCTCCAAATTGTATTTAGAGTTATCCTCTGCAACCAGTTGATCCTCCAAAGCAGTTCCATCACCTTCTTTAGAGATTGGCAAGAAGACCTCAAGTTGATCAGTGCATGTTTGAGATGGTGATTTGCTACATTCCTCTGCAGACATTTCATTCATGCCATTGGCACTTTTGGTGGCACCATTATCAGCATGTACGCTTAATCCCTCTGGCTGAGAATCATTGTTGGGATTGGTGACTGAAGTCTCTTCTTGCTCTTCAAAAGCTTTACCTGTCCCATTTAAGTAAAAATCTGTTGCATCTGTATGTTTTTCGTGTGTGTCAGTATCTTGTTTAGTGAGACAGGACTGCTCTGCTGCCACGTGCTGTTGAGTTGAAATCATAATAGATTCCTGCATAGGGGGCTGGTGTGCCTGTAGCAGAGCAGCATCCACTGCTGCGTTATCTCCTTCAGTGTTCTGAAATAAAAAAAATAGAATGAGTTGTGAACAAATCTGGCTTGATAAGATGTAAATGTAGATTCTGTTTCAATCACTTAAATTACCTGAGGATGAAGAGCACCCTGAACATCCTCAATCTCTGAGACTTCATCACTTGGACATTCCCTTTTCCTTGACCTGTGTGACCGAGTCTGAGGTGGAGCTAAGCTGACTTAACACATAAGGACCATTTCAATTAAAAGTATCACTGTAGCTGATAACACTTAAAGGAGTGTGTATTAATGATAAACCTGTATATCAAGTAGAATTTGCTAAGAAAGTGTTGATCATCTAGTTTTAAAATGTAGGTATTAAAAAATATATCAAATAACCATATATGGTAACAGTAGCACACCAAAATTAGCCAATGTTGTGGGATAATAGCATCTCATTTACCACTGCTGTTGATCTTTGCTTTATATTTGGTCATCTCCTCTTCCTAAAGAATAAAAATAAGTGAACTCAATACAAATATAACATAACGTAAGTAGCAAAAATATTGCCTATAATTACCATAAATAATTTCCAGTGTTACGGTTATATCTTGATACTTAGCTTGTAGCGTTAGCTATATAGCTAACAATTAATGTTAATGTAAGCAGCTAGCGAACAACATAATTACACTGGCTGAATGAAGAAAATTGAAGATAGTTATTAAGTGTACTTTCTAAGGTTTAAAAAACCTTTTTTTTGCTGATTACGTTCATCCCCTGTAGGTAGACAGTGACGAAATGACGTGTAATATTTTTTTTCCGCTTGAACCATAGACAGTTAAATGACTGAACCCATTGACATAGAAAAGAACCCAATTGTGCGTGGTGAGGTGTCGTCACGTCGACGTTTTACGTTAGTAATGGGTGTGTTTCGTCTGGACGTAAAGCGCGATGTGCGTTGCCACTGGAGACGCAATGTAGGAAGTAAATTCCGAAATTCCACTTTTTTCCCTCCTAGGATGGCGGAGGCATGTCCCGCCCTACTCGCTGCCTGCTTTTGTTTGGGTTGGTTCTAAACAGTCTCTGGTTAGGTATAGGCATGAGGAGTTGGTTATGGTAACAACGTCAGGTCAACGTTAAGCCAATAAATGGCAGAGTAAGATAGAGTAGGGCGGGGCATGCCTGCTCCATCCTAGGAGATAAAATACTCTAGCATACCGTTCTTGTTTTCACCGTTTTGACAGCTCGAACTAAATGTTCAATTAAATCTGCCTGCTTGTATATGTTTCGTCTTTTCTACCATACTTTCAGAGCAGTTTCCGACTTGAATAATCGACCCAACTAGCTGTAACACGTGAAACCGTCAAGGTAACGTCAAATATCTTGCCTTTACATTCATTAGCAATGTAAAAATATTATTTGTTGTGCTAGCTGTTAGCTACCATGGGCACATAAGCTAACTCGACACAAGACGGTTGGAACAGTGTGAACTATTACAGACAAAAATGGAACATAGTGGCTGCTATTGAAGTTAGTGCCGACTCTATACAGGTGTACTAGCAGTGGATACTATACTGTCAGTTGTGGACATGTTCACTTTTATTCTTCTTTCTATTGGCTCAACTAATCTATCCCTAACTTTTTAGGGAGTAAAAATGAGTCGCGGTCGGAACCCCCCTCCCCGGGGTCAAGGGGCAGCGCGAGCCAAACAGGTAACACCTGTCATGTCGGATCATTAGATGTGTGAATGATATTTACTGTAAGTATGCCAACAACAGGTATGATTCAGCTCCTCTCGTTGTGCCTTTCCTCCCGTCTGTCTCGCTGTGTCTCAGATGGGGCTGCTCCTTGACCTCTCCCCGGATGGAGGGATGGATGATGAGGGAAATGATGAAGACCTGGAGGCAGAGCTGCTGAAACTGGTGGGAGGAGGTGGAGGGAGATTACAAGGAAAGAAAGGTGAAGGCATATATAATGTATTGACATCATAAAGTATAATTTTCTCTTTCTGTCTTTCATTTCTGTCCAAGTGCTAAAATGTGATATGCCATATGTGATTTAGTGCTTGTGATGCATTTGTGTACGCACAGCTCCTGTTCCCATGGCTGATATAGAGCAAATGGCAGCTCTTTGTATGAAAGACCTGGATGATGAGGAAATGGGGGATGAAGATTTGGAAGATGATGAAGATCTGCTGGTAACACACTCACATTGTTTTTGTCCCTTTTTAGAGCTAAAAACAATTAGTGAATTAAATGATTCCTGCCCGAACATTTGGAACAATTTTGATAATGGATTTATCGTGTCAGTAATTTTTTGTCAGTTTCTCCAACGTGCTGAAGTTGCTGTTTTTCTTTGTCATACATAATACTTAACAGAATATCTTTTGAGTTATGGACAAAAACAAGCAATTTTAAGACATCATCTTGTGGTCTGAGAAATTGTATTTGGCATATTTCACCTTTTTTGACAGTAAACACAGACTAAATGATTCTTTGATTAAGCGAGAACATTGTGAACTGATAAAAAACACATTTTTAGTTGCATTCCTAATCCCTTTCATTGCACTTACAACATAATGGTGAAGCTTAGCTGTTGATTTGCTTTATCTGTTTTTTTTTTTTTTTTTTTACTGTATCCATTCCTGTATGTCTGGACATAGGCAGAACTGAATGAGGTTTTAGAGGATGATGAGGAACAAACTCCTACTCCCACCCTTCCTGCTGTCACGCCGACTGGTCCCAAAGTGAGCATCACATCCCACTCTGCTCCTTCTGCTGCTGCCAGTGGTGTGACTGGGTTGGAGTCTCGCCTGTTGGAACGTATTGAAATGTATAAGGGAGCCATTTCCAATGCCAAGGCTGCAGGGGAGACAAGTAAAGTTCGAAGATACGACCGTGGGTTTAAGGTAAACTGGAGAAGGAAAAGAGGAAACCTCTCAGTACAAGTTGATCCCCATGCCTTGTCTTCATTCAAACCTTTTTATTTAAATGTCTAAAAATTGGCTCTTACATAATGCTAATGCAAATTGATTCTCTGTAATCTTCAAAAACATGTTAATTTTTTCTTCTTCTTGAACCCTAGACTCTGCAGACAATGTTGACAACTGTCAGGAAAGGAAAAGCGGTCAATGAAGAGGAGATCCCGCCTCCAGTTGCGCTCGGTGGTAATCCCAACGTCACAGCGGAGTCTGAATCGATCAAGGAACGAGAACTGCCAGAGCCCACGCTGATGCCCTCTCCGCCCACAAACCAGAAACCTCTGAAGGAGGCTGCGCCAAAAGCTCCTAATATGAAGCCGCTCCATCTGACCGTGCCCCAAAAGCCTGCTGCTGCTATCACCCCGGAAACACCTGCCATCTCTCCCCTCACCCCCAGCCAGCCTGACGCACAGCACTCCGGTAAACACACATGATAACATACAGAGTACTGTGTGGACGAATCTACACCTTGCCTCTGCTTCTCTGTACTGTGTAGTGAATGTATAAGAGTAAACCCGTGGTAATTGGTCCACTCTAATTAACACTAATTCATCAACTAATTTTTCAGCTGAAAAGTTGGGAAATGTCGTTATTAGTACTGCCACTCAAAAGGTTTTAATGTTTATGCTGAAATGATTAGTTGATCAATGGGTTTGGGGATTATTTACCCCATTTGAGCTCTTTTGACTTTGGTGATGACACATTCCATAGTACAATACTAATGTTAAACTTAATCACTTTATTTCTACAAGACATTAGTCTGGTGTTCTTCCCGTCCAGCATGTTTGTGCTTCACACTTTGTCCTCTCACATTAAATATAGTATATGTTTACTGTTGTTCCCGTTTAAGAGTTGCTTACTTTTCATCATTAATTGCTGATCAGATCAGCAATTTGTTTTGACTTTGGTACTAATTAACGGTGATATGTATTTTATATTATATAATAAAACCTATTAATTAATTACAGGCTTATAACAATTAAATTAAACAATTAAAAACCGCAAACAACCACTTCATCATACTACTACAAACAACCACTTCATCATACCACTACAAACAACCACAACATACTATTCTTCAATTGTTACTGCTCACAGACATAGCAGCTCACAAATGATACTGTGATCATTTTGAGCTTTTAAACAAAGTCTTTTTTTTTCTATTTTGTTCTCTATCTCTCTCCCATTTTGTTGCACACACACCCAAACACACATTTATGTATGTCTTCCCTCCATTAAGAGCTGAAACGGGCAGTGTTGTCCAGACAAAGGGAGTATAAGATGGCAGCCATAAATGCCAAACAGAGCGGCGACATAGACCAGGCAAAACAGCACTACTCCACTGCCAAGGTAACAGAACCAATGTCAGTGTTATCACATGATCAAATCTGTTTGTTTCTGGAAGTGTTTATAGAAAAAGTCAATCCTAATATAGTTGACCTGCCTTTATGCAGAAGCTGGACATGCTGGTGGAGGCTGTGGACAGAGATGAACCAGTAGACCTGAGCTCACTACCTCCTCCTCCTGGTCAGTGTAACCACTTTAAAGGAATGCTTTACTCTCTAGTTTTTGACTATTGTTTCAATTACTCATGCACCATAGCCTGATTTATTTACAGAAAAGAATTAACGCTGATTCCTTTATTATATATGGAGGATGGAGCTCTCAACAGTGGTATCAGTGCATTATTAAATTATGCACTATTGTTGACCTTTTTAAGGCTTTTGATTCTATTCACCATTCAATTTTACTAAACAAATCACATTTTCTTGGTTTTGATGATGATGCTCGTATCGGTTTTGCACACATGTGTCTAAATAAACACAGGTTTATAATACAAATTTGCTATATTCTGGAATGTAAGTGGCTCTTTTCCAACTCAAGCTCTGTCTAGATTGAGCCTGCTACTAAAGTTTCACAGATATTACTACATAACTTCAAATATACATGCTGAACACAGTTAAGCCAAAATGTGGTTCATTCTCAAAAAGCCATAGTTCTATCCTGCATCTTCCTGTCATCCATACTTAATGGTACTGAAAATAATAATAATTCCAGATTGTTCCATCTTATCAATATTTGTGACATTTGATGCAGTTTATCACAGTGCTCTGCGCTTCATACTCATCACTGTACTATATGAAAACGTAGGCTGGTCCTTACTTACCACAAGATGGGACTGGCTTAATTGTGATACCTCATGGGTAAATACTCAACTTAGGAAGATTGCCTTCCAGAACTTTGCAGCATATAAGTATAATAAGTGTTCATTTTTGACCTTTTTAGAGACCTATGTGATTGTTTGTGATGCTGTTTAAATATGTGTTTTTGGCTGTTTTATTGTGTATATTACTTCTGTTTACCTGATTGTGTTAAGGTTATAATGGTACTACTACTAATAATAACCCATATCTACCCCTCCACTGATCTCTGATCCTCTGCAGGAGACGTAGTAGCAAAACACTGTGCACCTCCTCCTCCTCAGTCTTCCTCTAAACCTGCTGCCCCCGCTGCACCTGCACCCACCCAGGTGGCCAGTGCCGGTAAGACTCCAGTAGCCTTGATCTTTCAGATGATACAAATGATCCATGTTGAATTTAAAGAATACAATGTGTGTGTGTGTGTCTGTGTGTCTGTGTGTCTGTGTGTCCTGCAAAGAACTGCCTGCTCCCAGCAATTTGGCAGAAGCCCTGCAGCAGAGAATGGACATATACAAGTCGGCAGCAGAGGGAGCCAAGAGCAAAGGAGATGATCGTAAGGCTCGCATGCACCAGCGCATTATCAAGGTACAAACTATGCACTTTGAAAAACTATTTTCAAAACCAAATGATTCTTTTCTCCAAAAGAAAATTCATATGTACAGCTGAAACAAAATATAATACAGCATGAAATATTCCCAAAGGTAGAGCTATTAGAGATGTAACCCTGTGTTCCTGGCTTTGTGCCGCTGTTTGTTGGTGCGTTTTTCTCATTTTCTTGAATATCTGGTGTGTGACTTACTTTATTTTGACTGGAAATACCCTTTGTTGCTTTGATTGTAACTACTACTGTTGTTCATTTTACCTACTAGAATAACCTGCATTAAAGTCTGTCTAAAAATAGGAAACCTTTATTTAAAGTACATTGGGCTGAGTCAGGGTAAACGGATACAACAAGTACATGAAGACAAGAACATGATTGTATATTGCTTTTGTAGGAGTGGAACCACATTAATGAAATTTATTTCCATCTGGGGAGTTATGCTTTTGTCAGTATTGTATTTTTACGCAAGAAAGCCACTTTAGGTTTCGGAATGCGAATGAAATATAAGGGAGGTTGTGCGCTTGCAGATCTGCTGTATTTTTTCTGATTCACAGTGCTGTACTCTCACTAAGTAACAATACAAGTATATAGTAGTGTAAGAGTATCCAAGGGGGGATTTTCCTGTAATATCAGAATTATCAATCATCTCCTCTTTGCTCAACAGCAATACCAGGATGCCATCAGAGCTCACAAAGCTGGGCGACCTGTCACTTTGTCGGATCTACCTGTACCACCAGGTAACATTCGCCAGGTGTGTTTTGGGATTGTGCCACACTAAGTTTATAATTACAGTAAGTCGTGTGTGTTGCTCTTCTAGGCTGTCCACCACTTCAGGGCTCAGAGGGGGGTCAGCAGAACTTCATGGGTGTCCTGGAAACAGCTATGAAAATAGCTAATCAGGATGCAGACGCAGAAGAGGAAGAAGAGGATGGACAAAGAGAGGCTGCCAAGGTAAAAATAAAGAAATAAATGCACTACTAAATGGTCAAATTGTTCTACAGCCAAGGAATCTAATTGGTTGCCTTTTAAACCAAAGTGAGCAATGTTTTATTGTTTGCCATGCCAGCCTCTGTGCTAGATTATTGAATCATTCCTTTTTTCACTGCACTTCCTGCCTCTTACATCAACTTCATGCTTGTAATGTCTGTAAAGTATAATATTTGGTCATTAACTGTACAAAACAATAACTCGCTAAATTTGGTTAAGACAGAACTCTTGGAATAAAAAAAACAAAATGCTAAACTTCCAAGTATTTCAAGCTGTTGTACTTGAAGAAAACGATACTATAGCTTGAAATCGGTGTGTTTTATTGCATTTATCTAATGATGTTCTTATATATATCTTATACTATATTTTATCTTATATTTTCTTTCTCCGCAGCCCGCAGTGCGTCCGCCTACCCAGAAAGCAAAGTCTCCAGCTCCTCAGGCCCCAGGAGGCTCCTCAGCTCCAAAACTGGGAACTAAAGGTGCTTTTAGAGTGTCCACCTGCCCGCGTGCACGGACAAAATGTGCCAGATAAAGTGTTTGTTACATGACAAGGCAGAGTTTCACTTCTTTTTCTCTTAATTATCCTTGCAGCCCAGCAGCAAGTGGATTTACTGTTGCTAAGACGACAGGCTTTTTTGCGTGCAGCGCTGCGCTCCAAACAGATGAAGGTAGGCTGTGGACTTTTTTAGCTTTCTTTTTTTTTATTGCTGTAGTTAGATTCCCTGTCATCTTTGTATTTTTTTGTGGATGGCTTTATCACAGCTGCCTGTTGTTTTATTGGAGTCTTGAGCATCTGTTGTGTTGTTGCTGTTTGTAGGACATGACTGGAGCAGCGCAGCATCTCAGAAATGCCAAGGGACTGGACCCCATGATCACTGCTGCCAAGTCTGGCCTACCTGTCGATATCACCAAGGTCATGAATACATTCCTGTGTGCAAATAAATTACATCCAATAACATTGAGAGCAAGTTTGTGTGTGTTAAACATGTCACAGGAGCAACCAAAAGTGTGAGGTGTGTTAACACAAAATGGCACAGAAATAGAAGCAATGGGAAGGAAGCATAAAGTGAACTCCAAACACCTTTGTGCTCATCACAGTCTCACCTTCTGTGTGTTTTTCTGTACCTATGCATGAGTTTATCTGCATATTTTCAGTGCCATTCCACTATTCATATTTCATATAGTTGCCACTTTTCCCAAATGACTTTCTTTCATTTTGCCTGCTATCTTTCCTTCAATAACACTTGTATTTCTGTCTGTGTCAGCCTCACTGTGTAATTACCAAGAATATTAAGCTTGTGCCACTGTTACTTTGTCTTCCTGTTTGTCTGCAGAATATCGTACAAGCTTAGAAACAGATTTTTTGTTTTTGTTTCTCACATTTGTATTTGTCTCTTTCCTGACAGATTCCCAGTGCTCCAGTGAGTGAGGAGGACTACGCCCTGGCTCGCTCCCGCACCTCCCCTGTCTCCCAACGCTCCAGTGAACAGTACCACGGCCTCATGGATCTTTTCCGGAAGCAGCATGAGGTGTGTGTGTGTGAGAGTGTGTCATTGATCAGGACACATCCTTCCTAGATCTTGCTGTATATCAGTGACTAGCTTTTTAAAAAGAAAAATCACAATTGTTCCGTATTGTATTGTCTTTGGCTATTGTCTATTTTCATATCCACACCTTCTTTTCTTCTGTGTCTCGATCTACAGAAATGTTTGGGATACTCTCAACAACTCACACTCGTGGGCAATGTGTCTGAAGCTCTAAAGTAAGAGGCATTCTTTTGTTGTATATTTGTACATGTGAATTGTATTACAGGTATCACATTGCATTAAAACACATGAGACAGAAATGTTTGATATTTACCTTCAAAGTGACTTGATCTGATTAGGATATGTTTTTAATTCTCTTCTATTGATATACATATATAATTGATTTATTCAACTAAGTCCTCAATCACTAGGCGGTGTCACTATGGCAACACAGACTGTGATTTTACTGTGCATACAGTGTAACGTTAATGTCACACTGCATATTTTGCACGTTTTCCTCACAGATCTGTTTCACAGATTTTCAAATACATTTAACCATCACATATGCATTCCTGAAGAGTCTGCATTACTTCCTGTTTCTACAGATATGCTTTAAAAAATATTGTCATTGCCTAGAAACAGAAAATATAATTTCTTCAGATCAAGCTCCTAAGTCATTTTTTGTGTGTTTATTATTTGTTTGTTTAGCTTATAGAGCTGTTTGGCCTACTATAGCCACTGTCTGTGCCAAAGTCAGACCTGTGATAGTCAAGCATTAGGCCATCCTGTAAGACTTCATATGACTTATGAGCATCAGTGTGTAAGGACCATCTCTGTCTCTCCCCAGGTTTGAGAGGCTAGTTGAGGAGTGTATGAAGAACATAGAGATTCTAAAGAATGCTCACGCCAAGGGCCAGCCGGTCCCCAAGTGCCGCACAGAGGAGAGGACCTTCAACATTATCAAGTCAGCAACAAAACAATCATGTTGAAGAAATAATAATAATAATAATAATAATAATAATAATAATATAAATAATAATATAATGTACTTTCTTGACATGGCATACGCTCCACAAGGACAGAAAGAGATATAGTCAACACTTTTTAGCCATGGTAGTGACTCCAGGGATGGCAATGTCGGTCGGTTAGTCCAACGCTTTGCTCCAGACCGAACTATCTCAACTATCAGATGGATTGCCATTACATTTTGTACCTAAATTCATGGCTTCCAGAGGATTAATCCTTATGATTCCCCTGCATTTTCTAGTAGTGCCGCCTTGAGGTTGATGTTTTTGTCTTTTATTGAAATTTCCTGTAACTATTGGATGGATTTCCATGCAATTTGGTACACACATTTATTTCCAACACAAAATGAGTTGTAATCACTTTTTTGATCCCATGACTTTTCCTCTAGTGGCATCATCAAATCAAAACTTTTATTTGTCCAATACCTTGGTTTATGACTAAATCACACTTTGTTTATTAACATAATGTTGTTGTTGTTGTTGTTGTTGTTGTTTCTAACATAAAACTCGTGGCTCTCTCGTAAAAATCTTCAATATAATTTTAATAGTGGTGATTAGTGATTACTGTGTGCTCACCCCCAGAAATCCTGTTTCCTTTTATGTGCATGTGACAATCAACTCGGGCTGTATAATCATTGCATCCCAGTTGAGGGATTTCTTCTTTTTTTTTTTTTCTTTTTTATTCCGAGGATTTGAGATACCCGCAACTATTTAATCATAGCAGTCCGTCCTGGCGTTAACATTTCTAAAAACACAGTTTCAAATAAATACAACTGTTAGTGAATCATTTGGTCATCACAATTCTTATTTTAAGTAGAATTTTAAGTTTTGTTTAAGTAGAAGTATTAACTGAACTGATTGTGAACACATGCATCAGATATTTAATTTAGAAAACACATTTTTTAGACTTGGTGACTCATATTGACTTACTGTGACTCACTCTGGCTCTGCTCCAGTATCACACCAAGCTAACCGCTAGGTGACTCTGGCAATGACTCATTCAACAGTCTGGATTGTTTGTTTCAAGGATGCTGACTGGTTGTTTTCTGTCAATCCGTGATGCTGTTTCTAATAAATCATGTCCCCTGTTGTTGTTATTTAGGAGCAACTCCAACCTGACACCTAATGACCTGATACTGTACATCATCAAAGGCATCAACCTACCGGCTCCCTCAGGTACTGAAGTCAGGTCTGCATCTTTGAATTAACAAGGCAGTAATGTGTCAAATGTATGTTCAATTACGCCTACCTCTCTGCCATCAGGTGTCTCACCCAACGATCTGGATGCCAGTGTGAAGTTTGAGTTTCCTTTTCCCAGCGCGGTAAGACTCTTTTTCATCCAGTGAGTAGATTATGGATATTTCACTCTGTTTATATCTAAATCTGTTTTAATACATTAATTTATGTGTGTGTGTGTGTGTAGGAGGAGGCTCAAAGGGACAAAACAAACACAGTAAAGAGCACCAACAGCCCAGAGTTTAAAGAAAATTTCAAACTCAACATCAACCGCACCCACAGAGGCTTTAAACGAGTCATCCAGTCCAAAGGCGTCAAGTTTGAAATTGTCCACAAGGGGTAAAAAACATGTATATATGTAGGCAGAAGTTTCCGTGTTGATCCTCATGATTTATGCTGCACAACTCATGTCTCATGTCTGTGTTCTTCTCTCTGTGTATTTACAGAGGCCTGTTTAAGACAGACAAAGTTGTGGGCACTGCTCAGCTGAAGCTAGAGGCTCTAGAAAACCATTGTGACATTAGAGAGATAATTGAGGTGAGGTGTTAATAACAAGTAAAAACAAAAGCATACACACATGTACATGTACACACCAGATCTATCTAACAGTGTGCATGTATTTTGTAGGTGATGGATGGACGTAAACCTACAGGTGGCAAGTTGGAGGTGAGGGTGAAGATCAGAGATCCTTTATCAGGAGTCGATCTCCAGCCGGTGACGGAGAAGTGGCTGGTTCTCGATCCTGTAACCCCCCTTTCTCCTCCAGAGAGACAAAAGGAACGGGTGAGTAGAGTTTTGATATCCCCTGAAAACTGTGGAAGATAACTGAAGCAGAGCAAACTCACGGTCTTCGCTGCATCCTGCAATATTTTGCACCATTTTGAAACCAATGATCCAATAAGGTTTGAAAAGTATGATGAATTTTAACTTCTAACTAACTAAAAAAGCCACCTGATTGGTGGAGTGCAAACCAGGAAACAAGGTTTGGGATGAGCGTGACTAGAATCTCTCAAAATCTGACAAAAATCTTTTAAACTGACCTTTGTCGATCTGAAATTAAGACAGATTCAGCAACTGCATGGCCTGTTTAAAATGTTTTCAGAAACACATTTTGGTGAACTATTTTAGTAAAATATGAGATTGTATTCTGAACAAGCCATGTTCAGCCTGGCTTTGAATTTCCAGAGATACCAACCCACGTGACGTGTTTGTCCAATGAGCTGCCGGTTTTCATTTTTAGGCGACAATATAGATTTGCGGCACCTGTTGTTATGGGGACGTATTACGTCTCGTCCCTTCTGTGTGTTCCGGGGCTCTTTTTTGACCAACTCGGGGAGACTGATCAGTCCAACTGCCTTTTCTGCCGATGGTCGGCCGTCTGGTTGGTGTGTCAGGGGCCTAAGGACTTGCTGGCAAAAACTCTGTGTGAGGACCGATTTTCTGCAGTGGTTTAATGCCGAATAAAGAATTGGTGTCACTAACTGTTCCTCTCAACTCCTAATATTGGAATAACAGTAGTATATGGACACTTGCATTAATTTGCAGATTATTTCAAAATTCTGTTAAAATATTGTGTAACATGTGAATAGAAAACTGACAGCATGCTTTTAATCCCGCCTTTAAGTGTGACCATTCGCCACAGCTTTAAACACGCTTTAGACCTGGTTAGACAACACATTGTACAAACTAGTTTGTCTCGAGCATAACACGGCCTTCAGTCAGCATGTGAGATGCTGCCCTATACTAATATGCTGTCGTCCTGTGTGTGTCAGGCTCCATCTCCTCGGTCTAAACCCAGACATGAATCGAGCAGCAGGAGCAGTCATCCCAACACCTCTCCTCCCCAGTACAAACTTTACAGCTTCAGCCTCCTCAACTATGACAGGGAGCGGCTGGAGAGAAAGGTACTTGTTTTATGGTCTTACCCCATCCCCAACTTCTCTAATGCTTGTAATGGCCCGAATGTGCGAAAGTCTCATCAATCATTACGCCTGTCTCTCAGATTACAGATTACCGAAAGGCACGACGGGATCCCCCATCTGACCTTGTCCATCAACACAAAGAGGTCACACACAGACTGCAGTGGCAGAAAGCACAGCTGGAACGGGCCTCTTCTGCTCTACTGACAGGTAACTCACACACAGAATACATGCGTATATTTGTCCTATACTGACACATGTATATGTCTCAACCTCTCAAACACCCACATTTGTCTTCACCACATGTGTAGAGTATGAAAATGTGCTGCAGCGCTCCGTCCAAGCGTATGCTGACTCTGTGAAGAAATACTCCAGCCAAGGCAACAGGGTGAGTACAGTTGTACAGAGGACAGTTGTGTGTGTAGATGTTCGTTGTCATTGTGTAAAGTTTTCATTCTCTTTTTATAGGACGCTGCCAAGGATTCACTGGGCAAGTTGAAGATGGTAGAGAATGAGGTAAGGGTTGCTATATACAGTCATTAAGAACAAATGTTTTATCATCCTGTATATGCATGTGTACAATTTAACGTAATCCTTTCCCCTCTGCTACAGCTGGAATCGCTTAGAAGGAAACGCACAGGATGAGAGGAGAGTAAGAGAGTGGAGACTTGGCTGGAGTACTGTTATATCATCTCTCTCTCACTCTCTTTCTCATAC
Organism: Percina caprodes; assembly: GCA_013375575.1. Classification (NCBI taxonomy): domain Eukaryota; kingdom Metazoa; phylum Chordata; class Actinopteri; order Perciformes; family Percidae; genus Percina; species Percina caprodes. Next base: position 3,358,581 of record JABXJD010000026.1, read on the forward strand.
ACACTCATATAAAAACACTATAGTGGGTACTTTAAGCACCTTTAGCATGATTCTATGCTGCTCATGTCCATGACAACAGCATGAACCAACTGGACAATTCTGTCAATTGATCATATACTGTAACTTGTCACTAGTGGTTAGTTGCCTGCCACAGTAAATAAAAAGAAATCTACAAGAAACAACAAAGGGACACAGAAATCAAAGCAAGCATTAAAATGTTTAAGGGAGAAACAGGCTTATTTGCACTTAAACACTAAAGAAAGCTGCTTTAATGCACATCTTTACAAACATTACCTGTTCTGTTTATTGTTTTGTTTTTTCAGTCCCATGTTTTCCTTTGAGAATTGTTGGTGAAAGATCCATCAGAAGATTTTTAAGTTTTACATTTGGCCCCTGCTCAGAGAGTTTGTTGGTGTCCACAGATGACCAAAAAATGTGCATGTGTTTGTGTTCTGAAGTGTGTTTAACCAATCGACTAAGGTGTTTTTAACCCCCTTTCCCATATTTTATGTGTGTAATGAGCTTAATCTAATCTGTCTGCTCCAGTGTTCCCAGATTACAGTAATCTGCTCCGTTTGGAGTGGTGTGATATGGGAATAAAAAAAAACGGGGCTTCGGGGCGCCGCAGCCTACATCCCATAACGAGGGATTAGTGTTTGTGTCACCAAGGAGACGACTAGATCAGACGTAGAGTCGCCTTTGGGGCTGGGAAGAGGGGGTGTTAGCAGCGTGCCATGAATGTGGTAGAAGCTTAGCTCTGCAAAAGGATTGCGTCTTCTTCATCATCAGCTGTTTCTTTGTTGTTGTGTTCTTCATCTTCACTTTCTTCACACTAATTTGGTATATTCAAAGATTATTCAGTCATGAGTAATAGGCCGCTCCATTTGGATTTCCTTTAAACTCTTCAATAATATTAAGCCCATTATGTTGTCAATTAGAAAATAATTAACAACTGCTGCCTCAGCTTGCTGCTATTTTCCATAGATTTTGGCATATGCAGTTTACAAAACCATATTCTTACCCACTGAGATCTCTAGTGGCAGCACAGTGGATGCTGAATAGTCTGCCCACAGGAAGACAACTCAATATGTGTCAGTGATGCTGGGTAATTGCTCATTTCTATTTCTGTTGCCCCGTAGACATCTCTGTCATAGGCACCCTTGTCATTCCTCTCTACTTTACACTTATTGTGGCTGTAAAGTCAAGGGAACAAATATCAGACAAATCCTGTAAAACTTTAAAAATATGTGTGACAAATGCAGATCCCTTGAAATTAATCATTTTGCCACAACAATAACACTAGATGTCCAAAAACAAGAATGTGACAAATATGTCTGTTTAGAGGACAGATGTTTCCTCTTTGTGTTGGAAAACCTGCTAACCTGACAGCAGATTCTGTTGACCCACGTTGACTGTATGCAGCCGGGATGTAGCAAACTAATTTAAATGAACCTTACTTTATATTTTCATTTGACTCTTCAATGTGGATGATGTCTGTTAACTCCACTAATAGTTTTTTTTTGGTCACGTGACACAGCAGAGAATCATGTTTGCCCTAATCCACTCACTGCTTCACCCCATTAGTAAATAATCCTGGTTAAAATTGACCTGATATGGCCCTCCATAGTCTGTGTTGATTTTTATATAACACGCCTTCCCCAATTTTTTTTTTTTTTTTTATCTATCAGGAGAGGATATCTGCTGACTCTTTGTAAATGGTATGTTATAGTGCTTTTGATCAGCTGATATTCTTTTAGATGGACAGACGATTGCTTATAGTGGCAAGATAACTTTTAGTTAATTATGAGGTGGCTCTGAAAGGACTACTGTATGCCACACATTTTTGCTGACAGTTTTTTAATGTATGCAGCACAGTTTCAGATTTTATGTATTTTCCCTACTGTTCCAGGCAGCCAGTGCCGCATGAAAATCTGTTAGCAGACTGTTGAGACTTGCTCGTCAAACATTTGGCTCAAACATTAATTGCTCAACATTTATTCGTGTTAATATATGTAATTTATTTGAAAGACTGCATTAACGACGGAGCTCAAGATGATGTCACTTTGACAAAAATGAATGCAGACTCAATGATTTACACATTGGTTTGAATGGTTTTCATACTGCATGGAAATTAATAAAAAAAATCCATGGCTGCCTGATTTTGTTAAAAAATATAGGATTACAGACTAATTATTTGGTCTACAATGCCAAAAAAAACAATATCTTCAATTTTCTTGTTTTGTTAGAGACGACACACAAACAGAGAGATATTAAGTATACTATAATATAAGATGAAGAATAACTACAAATTCTCAGAATTTAGAAACTGGATATAGGGAAGGTTGTGTTTCTGCTTGAAAACGGATTTAAACGATTCAATTATTAAATCAGTCAGTCTTTTTTTTAGGACAAGCTGTGATATAAACTAGTTTGTAGTTTTTTTTTTTTTGTTTTTTTTAAAGTCAAGTAGTAAAATGGTGAATAAGAAGATGTAGCTCTGGGGGGTTGCGTTGCAGCACTTGCATGTTTGCACATTGTTAAACGCACACAGAACTGCAGCTGAGTGGCACATCATTCTCTAACTCCAAAACCTTTAACCCCATGTCACCTCAGACACACAAACACACACACACATCACCCCACTGCTCCAGTAACCTCACAGCCTCTGAGGCTGTCATGTTGTCATAGCAACAAGCTCATCAGCATTCAGTGTGGTAGTTGGATGGTCAGGACCCAGAGAGAGGGACATATTGTCAAAGTTTGTCCTGCTGGTGACTCACACTCCTTTATCACATTTATAAGACACCACACACACTCCTCGCTTTTTTTAATTTTATAGGTTGTTTGGCTCTCCTCTCTGTTTGATCCTACTCTGTAATCTGGCTGCACTGCATTTAAAAAGGAGAAGGTTTAGTGAATTGTTTGTCATTACTGGTAATATTTCTGTCCTGATCTGCTGCAGTAAATGTATTCTTCTGGTCTTGGGAACATACTATTCTTGAACCTATGACATTTTTTAATCCATTAAATCATGTACGAGCAATCAATATAAATGTAATATTTGTATACAGTAAATATACAGCATAATATACTCTGTCTCTATTTTTATGTGTAACCCATGATTTGTGCAGCTCAGACGGGGAATGTATGAAGGACTGATTGTTAAGGCTTTATTATGTATGAGGTTGGTGTGAACATGAATAAAATAGTGAAACAGCACTTGGTTTGCATCTTTATTGAACTGAAATATCCAGATTTTTCCCATTTGGGTTGATTTGTGATCAACATTATTAGATCCTGTACTTTTTTTTTTAACAGTTTTCTAATAGCTTGACATATAACTTTTTGTTTTTGTAGTAGGCCTAAAGAGTTAAAGAGAACATCTTCTAAGCATGATGTTGAACTAATGACATGTTTCAGAAAGCTGCCACAGAAAAGTAAGAACCTACAGTACAGTTGAATTTAATATTTGATAAATCTGTGATTGTGGCAGAACTTTTTATACAGCATAACGTTTCCCTTCCCAAATCCACAAAAGGTGTGTACACTATTGAAATCCCTAGATCCAGAAGATCCCTAGATCTAGAAAAAACTCACAGATACATCGGAAGGTTTGTTCATGCAAATCCGTTTTTTGTTTTTTTGTAATATTGCTTAATGGTTATTTCTGTATTTTGTCACCATCAAACATGCCCAGTTTGTGGCAAAGGGAAGGGTTTCCACTTCAATAATTTTCTTCATAGTAGCAATGTTTAAAAGGTAAAATATTGGTAAGTTTTATAATAATTAATACTATTTATTTACACATACTATATGTGAGAGCCAATATCACCAAAAGACAAGAGTTGAAACAATAAAATGTAAGACAAAAATAGACATCTTTTTTCAGACAATGCTTGCTGTTGTTGGGGGAAGCTTGGGGCTTTGGTGGTATGCTAATAACGTGTTTGAATGTAAAATTTCCCCTGACAAAGGGGAAAAGAAGAGAGGGGGGATGGTGCACAAGAACAGAAAATTGGACAACCCGCGAGACTTTGGTGGGCGTGGATTCAGAGCGATTCAGAGGAGAAGCTTCCTGCTCGGGTGAACACGTGGTTCCGTGTCTGCCTCCCTGCTTGTCTGTCAGTGTGAAGGTTTCCAGCCCTTCTCTCATACCTCTCCCTATTTATCCTCCCGTACCACATAGCAGACCTGATCCTTTCTTTACTCCGTCCCACCCGCACCTCCTCCACCTCCTGCTACACTTTGCTTCTTCTCTTTGCGACGGCTCCCGGGACTGCCGACACAGCCAGGCCTCGGTCACTTCAACCTGTATCCGCTAAGAGAGGGATAGATAGGGAGAGAGAGAGGAGGAGGAGGAGTGAGTGTGTGTGTGTGTGTGAGAGAGAGAGAGAAAGTGTGAGTGTGTGTGACAGAGTGTGTGAGTGCGTGTGCGCGCAACCGGTCCATCCGTGTTATTATTTCTCCAACGATCCCGCCTCGTTATTCGGCCATGACGCTGGAAGCGATCCGCTACCGGTCCGGGTCTCTGCAGATTCTAAACCAGCTGCTGCTGCCACACAAGACTTCTTACGATGAGATCCGCTCGGTGCAGGACGCTTACGAGGCCATCAAGTCCATGAAGGTACGGCGCTCCTTTCTTTCTCTTTCCACCCCTTCTCACTCGGGGCTTCTCTCCCTCTTCCCAGTCGACCTACATGCCCGCTGCTTGTGCATTTATTCCCGTTTTTTGTGTGTCTGTTTGGTCTTTTGTGCTCTCACTGCTACACGCATGTGTTGCCAAATGCTGGCCGCCGTGCTCCCGCGGTCGGCCTCTATTTTTGTTTTGGATGCACCTGCAGCGCTCCCCCAAGAAAACATAATTTATGTATAGTATTTTTTTACATATATAGTATTTTTTTCCCGTTATTATGAAACTAGGCGTCTGCGTACAGCCATCCACCCATGAAATATGCTCCCCCTCTTCTTTCTTTGGGCGACATTATTGATGAATTATTAATTACCTTTGCCAGGGTTTTTGTTCGTTTTGGTTTAATGCTGAACTCAGTGACACATAAGCTGATTTCTTCTTAAATACCCTGACATATAGAGGTGTTCAGATAGTTACATGTTGTTCAAGTTCTGTAACAGCTGGAAGCATTTGCAGATGTTCACTTATTAGGGCAGATATTCACTGTGTGTGTGTGTGTGTGTCATAAGCAGAGATGGTGATGTCGAATGGAGAGAGAGAAATGACTCCCAAGATTGATGATGTAATTTCAGTCAAAGCTGTCGTGACAACTTTGGGCTCTGATCAGTCACCCACTTACAACTCTGTGTGGTAGAAAGAGATTAATAATCCTCATCAAAACTGGGAGACAGCGGTTCAAAGTTGGCATAGAAACCAAAGACGAGGACCACCATTGATGCTGTCTTTTCACTTCCTTCTCCAGGTGCGGGGCGCCCCGGCCATCGCCATTGTCGGCTGCTTAAGCCTGGCTGTGGAGTTGCGGGCAGGCGTCGGGGGGGAGGATCCCGTGACCTTTATTAGGGAGTCTCTGTGTCACCTGACCTCTGCTCGGCCCACCGCCGTCAACATGGGCCGCGCCGCCCGCGAGCTGATGGAGTTTGCTGAGAACGAGAGCATGGAGAAGAACTCGGAGCAGCTCAGAGAAAGGTGGGCTGGTTAGAGAGATGACCGCCTCAGATTGGCCAACGGGCAACTGCACATATTCATTGTTTATCACTTGGCTTGGGGTCATTTGATCAAATTAAACATTGATTAAATGATAGGTTTTCATGTTGTCTCTACATTCACATACCATTTCCCTGATGTGGTTTTAATGTCAGTAATGGAGGATAAAGTATATAGGCCAATTCAATGAAAAAACTAATTTCAAAGTTCAACCAAAGCAAATGGTGCGGCTGTGAGATGAGCAGCATGATCTATCCAAATCACATGGGTGTAAGTTTCTGTATTTTTTTTTTTTTTTAAAGATTTTTTGTGTTGGGGGCTATTTCCCTTTATTAGTGACAGTAGATAGACAGGAAAGGGGGAGAGAGAAGGGGGATGACGCGCAGCAAAGGGCCACAGGTCAGACTTGAACCTGGGCCACTGCAGGACTCAGACCTACATGGGGCAAACGCTCTTACCGTGTGAGCTAGAGGCCACCTCAAGTTTCTGTATTTTTACCACACTTTTTTCATGTTACTATCCCCCCACTGGAGCTCAACGAGGAAACTGTCTAACCCTAACCCTTTTTGCACAGAAGAAGAACTGTGTCACCAACACTTACATTAAAATCACTTTTAAGGGATCTCTTCAGGGCCAGTATGGACAGGAGGAATAATCACAGCAATCACTAAGTCTATTGAGCATTGTTTTTAGATTAGTATTAAAAAATTATCTTTTTAATTGAAGATTTGATTGGTAATGTTTTGTGTTTAACTAACTTGTCACAAACAGGCTGATTTGGGGCCTACTGCAAAGGTTTTCCATATGTCCCCTAGTCGGTTATTATGGGCGCTTTTCAGAGCATAAATGTATCTAATTGATTTCTTAGCCTCCTACGTTTTATTTCCCCTTATTTACTGGTGGCCGTTGAGCAAGTAAGAAGACTGTTAAAAAGTAAACATGATGTGAACAATGCTGCGTCCAAACAAACAAAAAATGGCCTAAAGGATAACTGGGAATCATATTCTCACAAAGGCGAAGCAATGCAACTTGGGCAGAGTGATTACATAGACAGTTAAAGTAGGAGTGATTAGCGCAACAACGAAATGCACAGTTACTTTCGTCAACAAAACCAATGTGACACACTAGCTAGTAGTGAACAACACTGATGATCACGGCTGACTTTGAGGAATTGTCTGAGGATTTTTACTTGGTATCAAACCAAGATCTAGAATCATATCTTTGAGCCAGAATACACAGACGACGAGTTACAAATTTTGGAAGCTGATAGACAAAATGCTGAGGTTGAGGGGAGATTCAGAACTGGTGGTGTACTATATGTGGAATCCAATTCATTAGCAAGGTAAAGGCTACAGTCATGAGTGTTAGCTCATTTTATTCTGGGGTGAAAAGAACATTTGTGACTACAAAGTAACATTACAGGGAATAACAACTGCAATAGTAGTGACCACCCTATTTATGTAATACTTTTACTAACGTTACCACTGTTACAGTAGTTAGTCCTCTGAAAACATAACGGAACACTTACAGTAGCTGCAGGGGATCCACTTTGTCCGGTCTGTACTATCGAGGATGGCTGTATCCTTCAGCACAAGTTTCAAACACAATGGTTACTTGAAGGTGGTTACAGGTGTATTTGGATCCATATTTAGAGCAAGTACAGCCATAGATTCAGCCAGTCAACGTTTTTGGTTGGAATTCTATGAAACATCATGGTATTACCTGGTCTCCACTATTAATTATCGCAGCGAACACCCATGATTGTAAACTATTCTTTTAGTTGTTCTATTGACTCTATTACTCCAACTCTGATCAAACTCCAGGCGAACTCTCTGCTCCGTGACCGGGCTTCTCAGGTGCAAATCACTCTGCCCAAGTAGCAGAAGTAGCACTGCTTTGCCTTTCTGAGAATATAGTTACAAGTTATTAAGCGCTTAGAATATGGCTGTGACTCATGTAACCTTGTTATTTGTGTACCCTGTGACTATACAAATAACATGTTAATAGGAATATGTTGGCAGTATTTTGTCACTTATTGGGAGTAGCACTTCCTCATTCAACAGCAGCTGCAGGTGTCTTTTGAAAAAATTGTAAAAGTTATCAGATGAAAATTGGGAAGTCATTGACATTCATTTTCAAGTCATCTTGTCAATGTCAAAAAGAAACCCTGAGTACTGTTATTTTTACAGTGTTAATTTGCTCGACAGGTCTGCAGTTGAGAGTTGTACATGCAGGCAAGCAGAACATATGTGAAGGGTTGAGAGAGATGTTGGTGTTGAATAGCATCCAGGTGGATAGTGGCTGTCGTGTTGGGACAGTACAACAAATTCTGGGTAGAGATGCACTAACTCAGTACGCCGGATTGATTATAAGCTCAAATACTGGCCTTATGAAGCGGATCGGATAGCTACCCAATGTGACCAATCCACATTTAATACAGTTTCTTTGTCAATGTCATAAAAAGCCAGGGTTCTGATATCAGTTACAGTCATTCAGTCACATTGGGCTGAATGTCCGGGTCAGCTAAAACATTGCAAAATGTATCCATGGCAATCACAGTCTTAGCACTCATTTCTTAGGATGCCATTAGAAATCCAAGCTGAAATAGCTTGTTCTTTCTTTACATCCAACTACATCACTGAATGCAGATTTTGCAGTTACAAGCTCCGCTTTCTCAGGGCAATGTAGCGCACACTGAGGAATTTTACATAAAAGGTGGCAAATTTTTCCTTTTAAATAAAAATGATGGATTAGAGAAATGGAGAAAGAGAGAAAGTCAGGACTAACAAAAACGTGTAGACATATTGTAACTACAGAATTGATGGTCACATTAAGTCCACAGTGGCAGACGGAGCCTCTTCTCAATTCCCACCTCTTGTGCCCCCCCCCCCAAACAGTGTAATTGCCTGGATTGAAGACATGCTGGAGCGTGACGTCAACGACAATAAAAAGATTGGAAACTATGGCGCCCAGCACATCCTGTCTGGCGTTCCGAAGGACTCTGTTACCATTCTCACACACTGCAACACTGGCTCGCTGGCCACTGCTGGATATGGGACCGCACTCGGTAAGACTGGAGCCTGGGTGTGAATGAGAAAAGAGGGTAAAGTATTGATGGCACTGTAACTGTTATTATGAGTCTGTGTTTGTGTGTAGGTGTGGTGCGAAGCCTCCACACGCTGAGCAGGCTGAAGCGTGTGTACTGCACAGAGACGAGGCCGTACAACCAGGGATCCAGACTGACGGCTTATGAGGCGGTAGCAGAGGGAATCCCTGCTACACTAATTACAGACAGCATGGCAGCCCTCACCATGAGAGAAATGAACATCACAGGTGTGTAAATGGATTGTTTTTATATATTTACTACCCAAAGCGCTTTTACCAAGTACAGGAACCATACACCATTCATACACTGTGGCCGAGGGGCCGTTCAAGATAAACACACATTTACACTCCAATGGCGCAGCATCGGGGGCAACTTGGCCCAAGGACACTTCAACATGGGACTGCAGGGACAGGGATCGAACTGCCAATCGGAAGGTTGGCAGTAACGGCTCTACCACTTAGCCGCAGCACATGCGTGTGTTTCAAACTTTCCTCTTTTCTTATCACATAACTGTCTTTCCATTGTGTGTCCCTCTCAGCTGTGGTGGTCGGTGCAGACAGGGTGGTTGCCAATGGTGACACTGCCAACAAGGTGGGCACATACCAGCTGGCCATTGCCGCAAAGCACCATGGGATTCCGTTCTATGTTGCCGCACCGAGCACGTCATGCGACTTGAGCCTAGAGAGTGGCAGGGACATCATCATCGAAGTGCGTCCACCTGAGGAACTCACCAGTATAAATGGAATCCCCATTGCTGCCCCGGGTAAGAAATAGGGGATGTTGGTGGTTTTTGTATGGGGGTCAGACGGAGTCACAAAAGTATCAAATTACAGGAGCAGGTACAAACGGTGAGTTCAGTAAAGGACTGAGAATGATGGGAAAACATTCAGGCTTGGAGAGATGGAGGAGCGTGGCCTAGTTCCAATGTCCTAAGCACTGAACCCTCACAGACATTAATTGACGTCACTTTCAGTGTAAGTGGCAGCATTAAAGACGATGCAAGGGATCCAAATGAGGAAGGAGGACAGAGGCATGTTTGCTGCCAGTAAAGTGTTGGGCACTGATTTCACAATGCTCTTGCTGCTATCTGCCTGTATACTTTTTTAGATGTCTTTTAATGTTTTAGGAGATTTTCTGAATTTTCTGATGCCTTTTTATTAGACAGTGGCAGTAGAGAGATAACAGGAAATGAGGGGTGAGAGAGATGGGGAAAGACTTACAACAAAGGTCCCAGGCAATATTCAAACCAGAGATCTTGCAGTTCATAGTCAGCGCCTCAAACCGAGGTTTTAATAAATAAAATCTCTTTGCTTAAACCCTGAGACCATCAGCCATTATTTTTAACATTGGCATGCTTTGAATTGTGGGTTCCCCACGAAAAGTCTGCAGAATTGCTCATAAAGTTTTTGTTTTTTTTGGGGGGGAAAGCCCTCAATCGCTTAGCCGGTTTTACAAAGGGCCCTGAGCCCTTATGGACGTATGCATCAAAGTCCATAAAAGCTGTGTGTTTTAGGTGTTTGTTATTGCTGAATTTAGACATTTGATCTCTAATTACGTTGCCAGAGCAGAACGGTACTCCGTGACATCACAGTAATTAAAGCACACATTTAATGAGCACACTGGTCCCCGGAGAGGAGGATGTGTGCTTGTATGTTAAGTTTTCCTCACTCTCTCTCTTGTAAATTTTAAAATAAAATTACACAGCTTTTGGACATTATTTTATATTAAAAGACCAGCAATTAACTAATTGTACTAACAAGTATTAACTGTAGTCAGAGCCTGTGACAAGGTATTCCTCTGTGCCATAGAGTTAAAAAAATTTTAAAAGCTATTGAAATCACATTGAGACACACAGTTGCACCTTTTTCCTTTTATTACCTTAAACAAATGCACTGTAGTTTTAGAGTAAATCCCACATACACCGTCCTGCTGCTCTACATACTCACTAGAGCGCCACATTTAGATTAATCTGTAGCTGAAAATGGTCCCGAGCTAATGCACTATTTACTCCCCTTTCAAGTAATTTGCAAAGCTTTTCTAGAGTCTTTTTTTTTTTTGAAAATAAAAATACATATAAGTGACCCGTTTTTAAAGATTTAAGTCGAACGGGTCGTCATAAGTAGAAGAACTTGGTTAGCTAGCTAAAGTAACGAATAAACTGATGAAATAGTAAAATAAAAGTAATAGAAAACTTAACTATAAATGGATAAACAGTTGAAATAGTTGGCTTAAAGTAAAGGGAAGCTGGGGAATTGGTTAAATATAATGCATAGTGGTTCCAATAAATAGCTGAAAGGATTGTTCATATTGTTAGCTAAAGGTAATGGATAGCTGGGGAATTAGCTAAAAATAATAGATAATGGGTAAAACATTTGGCTAAAAGAGGGATAAACAAAAATTGGAAAACTGTTAATTATGTAAAAAAGACGGATACACTGTTAAAAATGTTTGCTAAAAGAAATTAATAAGGCCTGTGTGTAGTGTACTAACAAAGTGTACACAGAGTGTAAATTGTAATTTTCCCACTAGGGATCAATAAATAGTATAAATTAAATTAAAATGAATGGATAGCTTTTGAATTACCTGAGAAAAAGTAACTGAAACTGTTAAATATGTTGGATTAAACGAATAAAGAGTTGA